>CAJGYO010000010.1:102987593-103317183 GCA_904845875.1 Miscanthus lutarioriparius | reverse complement strand
AGGAGATAGTCAAAAACATTTTAGGAAAAAAAAACAAACTTGTATCCTTTACATTCTGTTGTTCCATTTTCAAGCATACCATCTAATTAATTAATATAATCATTCATGTCCTCTCGTAAATTATGATAATGCAAGAGAAAGCAAAAAAATCTACAGCATGTAAGATATAGCGTAACTTGTGCTGGTGAGCTAACCAATAAGCCTGTATAGCATATTGGCATTATTCAGAAGAATAGCTTATTGCCCTGCTCGAGGATTCAGGATAGGCCTTTACAGTGAGTTATTTACGAATTTGGTAATTTGGCTTGTTAATGCAAAACAAAAATGTGTCAGAGATAAATGCTTATTGGGACAGAAGCTTATGCAGAGAGGTTTGAGTTTAAGGCCATGTTCGCTTTCATTGAAAAAAACAAGTTGAAACATTGTTCCAATGATTTGTTACGAGAGAAAAACACTGCTCCGGGCTGAAAAAACAAGCTGAAAAAGACGGATTATAAGAGAAGCCAACAGGGCCTAAATGAACTCAATAATACCAATCAGCTGCAGAAAGATGATGACATGTGTAGCTAAAGAAAAGTAAACAGATTTCCAAGAAGGCGACTGTATCATCTGAAGACGTCATCCTAAGAACAAGCATGATTTTGATGATAAGTCTTAAACCACAAGATATGACTTCTATTCCCTTATTCATGACACAAACTAAATCATTACATGGTATAAGGTTGAACGCATGGAGCACTTGGCTAAATGTTTAGAAATGAAATATACTGAATTCCTGAATGGGCTTGGTGGCCAGTTAATGGAAAGTGCATTGACATGGACCAAAATGTTGCTTAAGCATTTAGAGGGAAGCAATTGCAAAAAGGCTGAGTATTGGGCCATGGGCCTGAAATCTATAGCATCATTTGATCATATAATAGCAGACGAGCAAAAATAGTTTTGAATTTTTTTTTACCAGAGTGACACATAGTCTATTGGATTCGAAAAAATATCAGAGTTGTGAATGATTATAAACAAATCATTTGAATACATATAGTACAAATTTCAACCCAAGAATAAATATACTGGAGTGCATTGAGGGGAGAACGGTCATCCACATTCACATATATATCTGGTTGATTGCATACCAGAACCAAAACTGACTTAGCAACCGTTCTTAGGTAAGCAGATGACTTATCTTGAGCCCAATACTCCAATGCCCACCAGTGATTGCCCGTACATGTTGTTATTGATACATTTCTGTTTGTGTCTGCAAAATTAATTGACTGGTCCAACCTTGAGCTTTGCTGACATCTGCACATGCACAGTACCTATGTAGATCATAGCACTACAGCAACATGATTGAATTACATGTAGAATCAAACTGCAAATTAGAGTATTTTGTTCCTAAGGGTTCTCATCTTTTTTTCTTCTTAATATAATGACACACAGCTCTCCTTCCTGACAGATGATGTTTCTTTTTAAATAAATCATGCTAAGATTTATTTCATCGTTTTGAGAATAAAAGTTTTATGTTGAATCAAATCTGATGGTTTGAACATAAACTTTTCGTCTAGTTCAGGACAAGCCGAACTATTGGTAGAATAGAAACCAGGTCTACTAAAAAACTATTGCATGGATCAAGCCTCTATGAATATCCTGTTGTTATAAAAAATCTAAATACTGCTAATATGGAAATCCCATTTAGGCCCTGCTTGGAATGCAGGAGCTTCACAAGTTACAATTGAATTCGCCGTATGCTTTGTTTCTGCAAATACGCAACCTTCACTGGATTCATTTCAAACCACAGAAAATAGAAAGGCTGAGGGTTCTAGTCTTCTTGTTTACCTCCCGAATATTACAGAGAATATTTTTATGTATCCTAAAACAAACCTCTTTGTCTTTTCCCTGTCTTTCCAAATAGGAGATAACAATGTCCAATTCAGCATATGTCAGGTTATTTTTACAAATACTTAGTAACTTGTCCACACTAGTCCACACCATATTATGCAGTCCTGCAAAGCTCGTAGGAACTATATTCAGACTCTTCACTACCATACTACTTCATGGCAGAAGACATAATTTAGATTAGCATTTGCAGGGATACCATTATCATCTCTTGGCTTGGGTAACTAAACTATGCCAGAAAGTAGAAAATACCAAGGGAAAAAACAATGTATTGGGTGGGACATTGGGTTGACATTCCCACTTAGTTTGGCGACCAAAGGCACAAGTCATCTCGAAGTACCTATAATTACAAATGCTCACAAGACAGAGCATAGCACTAGTGCAGCTTTCCATGGTTGAAAACCAGAATCCGGTCCCAACACGGGCTATCTAATCGCAGGATCAGGCAGCCGACTAGCTGAGGTCATGATCAGGCAGCCGACCAAATTAACCGCAGGCCAACAATTCGTCCCCACGGAAACTGAATCGACCACCTTAAGGGCAGCAACACGGCTAGCACCGGCGCGCGTATACTAACCCTAGCTAGACGAAATGGGAACAACTCTGCGGGGAGCACGAGTGCCTCACCTAGCTAGGAGTGGTGGATGCGTCGTCGGAGGCTCCCATGTCCCTGCCTCACCGGCGGCCAGAGGGCAATCGGGCCTCTCCGCGGCCGCGCTGGGTGGCGAGCCCCGCAAGTTGGAGGATTTTCAAATGGGAGCGGAGTTTTTCTGCGTGGTGTTTGATCCTCGTTGGGAAATGGGAGCGGAGTCCTCAGCCATGGCGCGCGAACAACGCGGCGGGGGGTTTGCTTTTGCGTTTGCAAGCAAAGATGCATTTTACAAATTTATCCTTACACAAAGGGCTTTTCAGTTGGACTTTCCTTTTTTTTCTCTCGAAAGAAGCTAAAAATATTCTTCTTCCACATTCAAGTATTCAACGTGTTAATCTCAAAAAAAGTATTCAACGAGTTTACACGAATATCTATGTTCCAAATTATAAGACGTTTTAGATATGCATTATAGCTTAATACATAACTAAAGAAATGTATTGAGAAAAAGTTATAACACCTTACAATTTAGAACGAATAGAGTAAAAATTATGATAGATGCTAAACCTCGACTGTCACATGCTCGGCCAAATACGCGACATGTTGGCCACACAAGAGATCTTTTATGTATCAAACTATTTTAGAGGATCGTTGCATAAGAAATTTTATTGACCCCCTAGGGCGCCGTTAAGGCATGTTATATCGAACAATCTCTATTTTAATATAAAGACGCACAAACCTTTTACGTTGTCGGTATAGAAAGTGATCAACACGTAAATATTTGTAGTTTTATTGTACGTTGTGATTGGAGGTGGCCTAGCACTTAATGACACATGGTTTATACTGGTTTAGGCAACGTGCCCTACATCCAGTTTGAGTCGGTCAGTGACTTTATTCCTGAGCCCAGGTGCTGTGGGGTTACAAACGGAAGGGAGAAAGATGGGGGTACAAGAGGTCCGGTCGGACTCTGGTCTGAAAGGCCGAGAGTGACAGGAGCCCCGCTATGTGCTAAGTGTTCGAGCATGTGCTCGGTATAACCTTAGAGTGTCTAAAGTTACAAAGGGTGAATCAATACAAGCGAACTGATCGATCTCTTTTTGAAGAGGGCGCATCCCCTTTTATAGATGAAGGGGATGGCCTTACAAGTGAGAGGGAGAGAGTGCGTATGTCACTAAGTCTTGTTGCCCACGCCAGTGGGTACAAGATGATGATAGGCGCCCACAATACTGTTTAATGTCAGATGCACGTGGGAGGTTGCGTCGTCTTCTTCTAGTATGACAGATGTCGGTGTCTGCCATACTGTTGATGTCCAAAGGTACGTAGGGGGTTTTACCATGTTCTCCTGGTGTGGTAAATGTCAGCGCCTACAACACTGTTGATGCCCAGAGGTATGTGGGAAAAGCCTTACCGTATTTATCTGGTATGGGAGTTGATGACGCCTACAACACTGTAAGGGGTAGCACCTAGTTTTAAGAACAAAACCTGATACACACCATATGTGAGCCCAGGAAGTCAAATCTCACATATAGCTACAAATAAGGGTAATATCAAAAGACAATGCTTAAATACATAACGTAATAGTAGAAAGATTATAACCTCAGAGTATAGACAGCGGAAAGACAACTCCGATCTTTAGGCGAAGACTCTAAATCCATAGGAACAACTGACTGGTTGACCACAAGCCTAATTCCTTCAAACTCTAGCAATCTGGTACCCATCCGAGATTTTTTCAAAGATGTAAAAAGTAAAGCAAGCGTAAGTACATGTCGTACTCAACAAATATAACATGGGGTTCATGAGGCTCAAAAGGCTGACACTGGTTTAACTACGATTATCTTTTATGAGTCATGATTTTAGCAATTGAGTAGCAACAAGTTTATCATAAGCCCATATAAACACATGATCAGGTAAACAAGAATAATGAATAGCATAAACAATAACCATTAGTGAGCATCATTATCATCGGTATCATCAGTGTTCATCATCTATTCCGTAAGGGTTCCAAGGCCGCTCGTGACCGTGAGCACGGCTGATATACCAGTTTTACACTCTGCAGAGGTTGTACACTTTCACTGTGAGTCGTGATTTACCCTTTCGCCCAAGGTAGCTAATCTCTTGACCCACTTCCAAGGAAGGTCGGCAGGGTTCACTATCAAGCCTTTTAAAGGTTCGTCTAACAAGTTAGTGCCATTAGACTCAATCGGCAAACAGATATAGGAACCCCCTGTCAAATGGCACAATAACGCACAGCCTATACACATAAGAGTAGAGGTTGTCCTATACCCGATTCGTCAAACTATTCTTACGCCAATAAAGGTAACCACTAACAAGCTAGAAAATGTCCTCATACTAAGGTAAAGCTAGAGCCATATAGCCCTCACAGCTGTACTGTAAGTCCCGGATGATCACTTACAGATAAATCCTTAGAGAGAGCAATCTAGAGCACCATAAAATAGCCCAATGCTCTAGTCCCCTTGTTCCACGTTGCTAAAAATACCTTTTAATGTTTATTGCATATTACATTAGTCAAGTTACAATATCATAGTTGTAGTTGAGCACTAGCATCATACTATCTAATGCAATAACCTAGAGGTATCAAGGTACAGGGTAACAAAATACTAGAAAATCCTTAGTGGCAGTCAAGGTAGACACATGCAGTATGAGTTAAGTGATTAAAGGTGAATAGGGCAACAAGGAAGATCCCATGCTATACTTGCCTTAAAATATCGATCCTTTGGTAAGCTTTAACCTTCAACGTTCTTCTTCTTCTTCTTGATCACCACGTATATCTCACCGACTGGACGTAATCATAAAGCACTACACAAGCATCCATACAATCATACACAAAGCAGACAATAAGTCTAAATTAGAACAGTACACCAACCATCAAATCAAGATGAAAAGTTTATAAAACGAATCTACATCTTGCTACGAGCACACAGACGCGAAAAGCACGCTAATCGGAGCTACGATGAAAAAGATACATCTACCGAAAGATCTACTCATAAAACTATTAGTTTTATGTGTTTTAATTATATAAAAACATATATAAGATATTTTATAGATAATAGAAATTAAGTCAAATTTAAGTTTGAAATATAATACTAAAGTAAAACAAATCATATTTTATTTATAAAGCCTAGTTGTATAATTATTATTCAAATTAGAGTTTAAACCATGAAATTCTAGAAATAGTAACATGGTACACAATGTTACTAACGCGTAGATCTCATTGCAATGAATCTAGCACAACTTGAACGGGTCAATTCGGAGCTAAGACGTAGAAGATATGGAATAAACGAGATTTTCTTTATTAAAATAATAGATTAATTCTAACCACGAAATTTAAAAGTTGAAAACATACTTAACAGTACTATAAACATGTAGATTATGAAATTACGAACCTAACGCAAGTTGAACGGATCAAATCAGAGTTAAAACGGAGAAGTTATGGCTAAAACAAAATCAGTGACAGATCTGTAAATAAGTGAAAACGTATTTTAGACTTAACCGAAACAAAATACGCTTTCAAAAGAAGAAAACAAAATATGTAAACATGTTTTGGACTGTGGGTTAAATTAGTAGAAAAGAGAGGGTCTCTTTAGTAAAACAGCCACGTGAAGGGGTAAGTTCTATTCCTAGCCCTTGATCTAGATTTGGACGGCCAGGATCGAAACAGGAAGAGAGAGGGAGGAGGCTGCCGCCGGAACAGTAGCCGGCCCGGTGGAAGCCATGGCCGGCGGTGGAGCTTCACCGAAACAGTGATTCTGGCATCGATTGCTTCAATGAAAGGCTTGGGGAGGTGGAGAAGGGAACGGCGAACTCACCTAACTGCTTCCCACGGAGGAGTGCGGGTTCGTGGCGATGTGGAGAGGACGGAGGTAGCTCGGCGGCGTCAAGCTCCTTCGGTGGGATCTGAGCGACAGTGCTAGGCTGGCTCGGGGCGAGGGCAGAGCGAGATAGGGCGCGGGGTAGGTAGCGGTGGGCACAGGCATCTGATATTTAAGGGCTGGCGTGACTTGGGACGCACGCAAAATGGAGGGAGACGTGGGTGGGGCGGACATGGTCGGCGATGGTGATGGAGTCCGGTTCAGCGACGGCACGAGGAAGAAGAAACAGCTGACAGGCGGGGCCACATCGTCAGCGATAGAGGGCGCGGGTCGAGCTGTCAGTGAGCCATTGCGAGGGAGAAGGAAGGCGGCACGGCGTGTGCTTGCTGGGCCGCGGGGTTGGGCTGCAAGAGCGGCCGAGCAGGAGGGGAGGAGTCTGGGTCGGCCAGCTACGGTGGTGGGCTGCGGGTGAGAGAGATGGGAGCGGCTTGCCAGCGCAAGGAGAGAAGAGAAGGGAGTGGGCCTGGGCTGCAGCTTGGGCCGAGGCCGAGTAAGAGAGAAAGGGAGAAGGGAGAGGAAAGAAGCGCCTGGGCCGAATGGAGAGAAAAAGATTTTTCGTTTTTATTTTGTTTTTCTATTTCGTTTTCAAAACCAAATTCAAACATGACTAACGTCAAATTCAAATGGGGTTTCAAACACACTTTTCAATTCATACAAAATGAACAATTTTGATAAGTTTTTCAAAAATAAATTTTACACCTTTTAAATTCTTTTATTTTCTAATTCTCTTTTCTTTTATTTCAAAGCAACTCAAGCCATTTTGAATTTTATTCAAAATCACTCAATCAACAAATCAAATATGCCGGCATGAATGCACAAACATGCTGCTAAACCTTATGATAAATTTTAATTTAATGAAATTTTTTATTTTCCTATGTTTCATGAGCACAAAATTCAGAAATATATCCTGTTAAAACTATTTTTAAAAGAGGCGAATTTTAGGGTGTTACAGGGAAAATATCAGCGCCTACAACACTGCTTTGGTTCTGTCATGCCAGGAAGGTCGTAGGGTACTGTCCTACTGGTGTATATGGTACGGTCCTTGGTATTGCGGTTGACTTGAGTGCCCTGCCTTACTTTCTCCGTCCGTTTCCTGGTCCTTATCGAGCGGGCGTCCCCGGTCGGTCGGTCCCAGTCGGCTCTGATTGCGTCAGTCGGAGAGAAGCTGTATGCAGGGGTTCGGCGCATTCCCGGACGAAGAAGCGGGTCGGAGTCGGAAGTGGTGTTTTGGCCAGGCCTTTCGGTCAGAGAGGTCGTCTGGAGGTGGGCTGGTGACGGAAGCGAGCACTGTTCCTCCTTCGTAAGGCCTTCCGGTCGGAGAGGCAGGCCGGAGTCGAAAGCGGACGTCGTTCCTCCTCGGCCAGGCCTTCCGGTCAGAAATTAGATTGCCCTTCTAGCCTGTCGTTTATGTGTTTATGGGCCAGCCCAAGAGTTGTGCGTCGTTTGCAACGTTGTCTACCGGGTCGAACCTTTGTTGGAAAGCCGGTCCATGAGGAACCCCGGGTTTATGAACCCAACAGGAGCCCCCGAGCCCCCGAGCGATTCGGGTGGAATCGTCTGGGGGATTTCTATTTTAACGGTGGGTGCGCGTGAGCGCACCCGTGGGTGTAGCCCCCGAGCCCCCAAGCGATTCGTTTTTCATGTCGCCAGTAGGGGAAGTTTCATTTCATCAGCGGGTGCGTGCGAGCGCACCTGCGGGTGTAGCCCCCGAGCCCTCGGGTGATCCGGGAATGATCGCCTGGGGGGGTTTTGTCAGCAGATGTGTGTGTGCATTTTAGTCGAGACAGAGTCGTCAACCAAGGTGTCGTGCGCAGCCAAGGCGGTCGGTTTAGTTTAGGGATTGGGAAAGACGGAGCTCGCGGATCCTGGCATCGGTGCAGCCGGCGCAGCCGAGGCAGTTAGTTTAGGGATCGGGCGAGACGGAGCTCGTGGATCGTGGCATCGGTGTAGCCCGTGCAGCCGAGGCAGTTTAGTTTAGGGATCGGGCGAGATGGAGCTCGCGGATCCTAGCATCGGTGTAGCCCGCGCAGCCGAGGCAGTTAGTTTAGGGATCGAGCGAGATAGAGCTCGCGGATCCTGGTGTCGGTGCAGCCCACGCAGCCGAGGTAGTTTATTTTAGGGATTGGGCGAGTGTCGATGTTTTACCACCAGCAACCCGCCACGGGAGTACCCGGGACGGTGATTTGTTCGGAGGGATATCGGCGTTTGCAGGAACTCGATGGTAAACACAGGGAGACAACGATTTATACTGGTTCGGTACGCCAGAAAATCACGGCGCCCTACGTCCAGTGTGGGGTGGATAGTATATTGCGCCCTGCGCTATTTGTTGTGGTTGTGAGTTCACGGGTCATGTCATGCCGCTCATGTGTGTGTGTTAGTCGCCGATCTAGGGACCCCCGCCTTTTATATAGTTCGTGAGAGGCGGGAGTCCTAGTCGGGTTACAAAGTAGAGATCCTAGTAGGATTACGTGTAACTAGTCCTAATAGGATTACATGTAGGGAATCCTAGTTGGACTAGGTCTTCTTCTCTCTTCTCCGTGGGGAACCTTATGGGTCCCGCATTGACAAGCCCCCGAGCATTTCATGATTGAGCTTCAAGGGCCGGGTTGTTTGTAGACTTGTTCCGGTTCTTTCTTGAAGTGAAATCTTGAGATGGTCTTCTTTGTCTTTTTTCCGACTGATGTGCACTTTTTGAACAAAAGTGCACTCAAGGAGTGTAGCCCCCAGCCTCTTGCTTGTTGGGACAAGAAGCCGAGGGGTCCCTTTAGTCTTCTTGGTTGCTCTGAGTTCTTTTTGGGTCGGTGCAATTTTTCAGTAAAAATTGCACTCACTTTGAGTGTAGCCCCGAGCCTCTTGCTTTTGCTTGCAAAAGTTGGAGGGTCCAGATTCTTGTCTTCAAAAAATTTTGGGGTTATGTATCCCACAGCCCCAAGAGCCTTCTCCGAGTACTTTTCTTTAGAATAGAAATCGGATGAAGGGTCTTGATGTGTTGTCTTTGTTGTAGTCTTGAGTACTTGTATTCTTGGTCTTTCATCCTTGAATTCGAGCCCCCGAGCGTAATTGATGCGGGACCCATAAGGTTCCCCACGGTGAAGAGAGAAGAAGACTTAGTCCAAATAGGATTCTCCTCATGTAATCCTACTAGGACTAGTACACGTAATCCTAATAGGATCTCTACTTTGTAACCGACTAGGACTCCCGCCCCTCCTTTATATAGTCCAGGAGAGGCGGGAGTCCTAGTCGGTTACAAAGTAGAGATCCTAGTAGGATTACGTGTACTAGTCCTAGTAGGATTACATGAGGAGAATCCTATTTGACTAAGTCTTCTTCTCTCACCGTGGGGAACCTTATGGGTCCCGTCGACATCGACAAGCCCCCGAGCATTTCATGATTGAGCTTCAAGGGCTGGGTTGTTGTAGACTTTGTTCGGGTTCTTTCTTGAAGCGAGATCTTGAGATGGTCTTCTTTGTCTTTTCTTCTACCGATGTGCACTTTTGCACAAAAGTGCACTCAGTGAGTGTATCCCCGAGCCTCTTGCTTGTTGGGACAAGAAGCCGGAGGGTCCTTTAGTCTTCTTGGTTGCTCGAAGTTCTTTTTTCGGTGGGTGCAATTTTTCGTAAAAATTGCACTCTCATCGAAAGTGTAGCCCCCCAGCCTCTTGCTTTTGCTTGCAAGAGTTGGAGGGTCCAGATTCTTGTCTTAAAAATTTTTTGGGGTTATGTATCCCAAGAGCCCCTTGAGCCTTCTCCGAGTACTTTTCTTTAGAATAGAAATCGGATGAAGGGTCTTGATGTGTTGTCGTTGTTGTAGTCTTGAGTACTTGTATTCTTGGTCTTTCATCCTTGAATTCGAGCCCCCATGAAGTTGAAGCGAATCTTTGAGCCCCGAGCTTAGTGTTTGACTAAGCCATGATGCTCTTCCGAGTTGTTTTTTATTCCTCCAGGTCGTTTTCTAGACTTCTCTGGTTCTTGACGTACCTCTTCCAGGTTGTTTGCACTTCATCTAGGTTCTTTCTGAACTTGTATGTACCTCATCCGGGTTGTTTTCTGATCAATCCAAGTTCTTTTTGTCTTGATTTCTATTCCCAACTTATCTGGGTTGTTTTTCTTCAATCCAGGTTCTCTCTGATCTTGTCTTGGTCCTTGCCGCACCTTGTAGGGGTTCTTTTTTGATCAATCCGGGTTCTTTCTGATCTTGTCTTGGTCCTTGCCGCACCTTGTCAAGGTTCTTTTTTTATCAATCCGGGTTCTTTCTGATCTTGTCTTGGTTCTTGCCGCATCTTGTCGGGGTTCTTTTTTGATCAATCTGGGTTCTTTCTAAAATTGTCTTGTTACTTACAGCACCTCTTTAGGGTTGTTTTCTGATTGTTCCGGGTTCTTTCTGAACTTGTATGTTCCTCATCCGGGTTGTTTTCTGATCAATCCGGGTTCTTTCTGAATTTGTCTTGGTACCTGCAGCACCTCTTCGGGGTTGTTTGCGCTTCGTCCAGGTTCTTTCTGAACTTGTATGTACCTCATCCGGGTTGTTTTCTGATCAATCCGGGTTCTTTCTGGACTAGCTCTTAGGAGCGTGTTTTCCTGATCTCATGGTACCGATGTAGCTCCCCTGCATGTTAAACATAAAAATATGTTGTAAATGACATTCCGGATATGAAGTGGGGAGCATGTCCCATATTTGAATAATCAATTAGGGCGAGCCCCTGCATTTATGAAATGCATATAAACTTTTTATGCGTCTTGCTCTTGCTAGGCCATGCAAATTCCTCGTGTAGTGTCCTCATTACGTTTAAGCACTTGAATCTCTGGCGTATGGTTCAGAGGTTCATGACGTGACCATGTGAGCCTGGCACTCGGTTCGTGACCGTCCATGTGAGTAGACAAGCTTCACGGATTAAGGCGTGTTCTACCTGAGGAATTCGGTGACCGTTAAGAGAAGACCTAGAGCACTATGTTTGCTCGCATGATGATTTTTTTGTGTCTTCCTTGCTAGGTCGGTTAATTTTACGGGTAGTAGCCTTTATTACGTTTAAGCACTTGAATCTCGCGTATGGTTCGAGGGTCCATTGACGTGACCACCCGTATGGTTCGAGAGGTTCTTTGACGTGACCATCCATTTGAGAAAACAAGCTTCACGAATTAAGGCTTACTATCCGAGAAAATTAACAGCCGTTAAGGGAAGATAATATGGCCACAGAGGTATATGAATAATATCCGGAATATAAAAAAAAATGAGACGTGACTTAGCTTGGTTTATGGCGAGTCGTTTGTTGATGGGGTAAACCAGGTTGAGTGGCTTGGTATGTTGAGTACTCGGAACAACTCGGGACCTGTCATCGTGTTCTCTGAAGCCTTTGTCGTGGTCGTTGCCGGCAAGCAATTGTGCGTGATGCATCCATCCGACTTTGGACGTGTGTGATGGATTTGTCGCGGTGCCTTGATGAAAGTTGATCTTTGTCCGTGTATGTGTACTAGTTCACATATCCATCTTGTAGTCTTGTATGAGTCCAAGAATCAATTTGGATGGCTTCGGTCTTGCTTATGCGATATATACACATACGCCTTCCTTGTATTTGTTTGTTGTTGTGGCGGCGCGTGGGATGTCTTGATGTAGTCGATGTCTCCGGATATCTGAGTTGATTTCGGATGTCGCGTTCTTGGAGTTGAACTCGGATGTTCTCGGATAAATCCCGGTTGTCCTCCTCGATCCACTCCGTGATCCGAGTTGATAACGCCGGGGGCGACTCTCCTTGCCGAAGTTGATGCTAGCTGATCCAACATGTGGTGATGTCGGACTCTTCGTCGTGGCGAGTAGTTGACCGACTCGACTTGTGCCTTGAGTCTTCGCAAATTTGAACGTGCGGCTTTCACTTGCTTGCTTGTTGAATCAGGACACCTTGGCCGTGCGCAGAGATCCGTAGCGAGTTGTTGATCGTGGTTGACGGGAATTGCAGCGTCTTGTTGACAAGGGCCGACGAGAACCGCGGCGAATTTTGATCTGAGGTCCACCGAGCTCTCGAACGCAAAGCGCCGAGAACCCCTACCTGGCGCGCCAGCTGTCGATGTTTTACCACCGGCAACCCGCCACGGAGTACCCGGGACGGTGATTTGTTCGGAGGGATATCGGCGTTTGCAGGAACTCGATGGTAAACACAGGGAGACAACGATTTATATCGGTTCTTGATGCGCTGGAAAATCACGCGCCCTCGTCCGATGTGTGGGGTGGATAGTATATTGCGCCTGCGCTATTTGTTGTGGTTGTGAGTTCATCTTGGTCATATCTGCCGCTCATGTATGTGTGTTAGTCTGCCGATCTAGGGACCCCTTTTATATAGTTCGGAGAGGCGGGTCCTAGTCGGTTACAAAGTAGAGATCCTAGTATGATTACGTGTAACTAGTCCTAATAGGATTACATGTAGGGAATCCTAGTTGGACTAGGTCTTCTTCTCTCTTCTCCGTGGGGAACCTTATGGGTCCCGCATCGACAGCGAGACGGAGCTCGTGGATCCTGGCGTTGGTGCAGCCCGCGCTGCCGAGGCAGTTAGTTTAGGGATCGGGTGAGACAGAGCTCACGGATCCTGACGTCGGTGCAGCCCGCGCAGCCGAGGCAGTTAGTTTAGGGATCGAGCAAGGTGGAGCTCACGGATCCTGGCGTTGGTGCAGCCCGCGTAGCCGAGGCAGTTAGTTTAGGGATCAGGCGAGATGGAGCTCGTGGATCCTAGCGTCGGTGCAGCCTGCGTAGCCGAGGCAGTTAGCTTAGGGATTGTGAGCCCCTGAGCCCTGTTTGGGCTTGATAGGGGTCGGTTTGAGTTTTGTGCGTTACCCCGTCCTCAGTTTCTCACAACCAGAGGGGCTGAGCTAACGTCGCTTGCCTCGATGGCTCGCGCTCAAGTGACGCGCTCGGTGAGCTCGCTAACGGGTATGATCGAGTGACGGGGTTTGAAAAGCTCCAATCGGAAATGTTCGACCAGGATTCGTGCTTGTTGTTTGTGACAGAGTCGGCATGGCCCACATGGGGCGTCCCTTTGCTCCTTACCTGTCTCTTGGCGTTTTCGTGAGCCGTTCGAATCGTCTTGATAACTCGAGTGACGGGGTTTGAAGAGCTCCAATCAGAAATGTTCGACCAGGATCTGTGCTCGTCGTTCGTGACGGAGTCGGCATGGCCCACATGGGGCGTCCCTTTGCTCCTTACCTGTCTCTCAGTGTTTTCCTAAGTCGTTCGATTGACTTAGGAAGCCCGATGGTCTCTCTTGAGCGGAGATCCCGTAGTTGGGCCTTTCTAAGTCCCGCCTGGGAAGGCGGATCCAAGTCACACCTAGGAAGGTGGAGGGCCGCTTGCGCATGGTGGCACTTTGTTTCTCACGCCTGGTCGTGCAGTAGTGGTGGGCCATACCCAAGACACATCCCGTCTGACCAGGCGCCGTTCCATCGGGCAGGGTACGTCCCATCAGTCAGGGCGCGTCCTATCATTTCCCATCTGTATTGAATGGGGGAAGGGAGAGGGTTTCTCACCCCAATCCTTTCGCCTTTCCTCAACTGCTCTGCCTCTTCTTTAAATAGGGGAAGGGAGAAGGAAAGGAGAACTCACAGACCCGTTCATGATTCTAGAGCGCGGTGTCGAGTTGGGGGTCCCCCAATGTAGATGAGATGGTGCTGTATGTCGCCGGCTTTATCACCGTCTGCGAGGCTTTCGTCGGGATGGAGCTGCACGTGGACTTCTTTCAGCGAGTCTTCTCCGGGCGAGCTTTGTCGGAGAAGAAGATGCTTGCGACTACGCCGGTGGGAGGTTTCGCCTTTGCAGCTGCTCAGGTTGGCCAGGTCATGAAGTTTGATGAGATATCTTCCAGCCACGGCGGCCATATCTCGGCGGGCAGCGTCCCTGCCCAAGAGCTACCTCGACTGCATGAGAAGGTGAGGAGCTCCATGCTCTTCTGCAGAGCATCTATGGGTGCGATGCCCTTGAGGTACCCGTTGCGCTCGCCGAAGTCGAGGGAGCGGAACTAGGTGGGGCCCTTGAGGTACCCGTTGCGCTTCGCTGAAGTTGAGGGAGTAGAACCAGGTGGGGCCCTCGCAGCGGTGGTTATGTCCAGTGGCATGTACCGTGGCCTCTTGGCATCAGCTGATTCCGCCGAGCGGCCACAGTAGTATTTGAAGTAGAAGTAGTCAGCAAATGTAATCGTTAAGTTCGCGGGGGAGCCCCGTGTGTACAGTTTATGTATCAATGAATACATCAGTTCTGTTTTGTGATGAAATCACTATATGTTCCTTAAGTTTTATCCTAGCATAGCTTTGTTTTTATCCTTTCTTTTTCGCACCTGCCCGTTTGTTCCGTAGGCTACAACTTTTAAGAACCTGGGCATGGCCCGCGAGGCTCGGCTGCTCGTAACCGTAGGTCATGGCGGGGTGCGCTTGATCGGGAGTAAGAACAAAGTCATGTAGGGTAATCAAAGGAATGGAATGTGCTTTCATTCGGGGAAAAAGGTTTTTACCATGTGGTAGTAAAAAAAGAGATGTAGTATTTAGTATTGTACCTTTATGGAGCCCCCGAGCAACCCAGGCTAAAAGTGTTCGGGCTAGGGTGCTTTTACAGGAGCAAGTGTTGAATAAAAGTGGTAAGACTGAATTTAGGGGGAAAATGACGTAGCTGTTCAATGTTGCAAGTGCTGGTGAGAACGTTGCCATTGTCGTCCTTCAGTCGGTAGGCGCCCGATCGGATCACCTCGGTCACCGTATAGTGTCCTTCCCATGGTGGAGACAGTTTGTGTTTCTCCTTCATTGATTGGGTTCTCCAAAGCATGAGATCACCGACTTCGAGGATCCTCCCCCTGATCTTCCTTTCGTGGTACCTATGGAGAGTTTGCTGGTAGCTAGTGGAGCAGATGACAGTCATCTCGTAGGCCTCCTCGAGCAGGTCAACTGCGTCTTGCTAAGCCTCCATGGCTCGGTCGTGGTCGAAAGCCTTCACTCTTGGGGCGCCGTGGTCGAGGTCGAAGGGCAGCACTACTTCAGCTCCGTAGGCCAGGAAGAAGGGTGTGAACCCTGTGGATCGGTTCGGGGTCGTTCTCAGGCTCTAGAGGATTGCTGGAACCTTTGTAACCCATCGCTCGGCGTACTTGTTGAGTCGGTCGAAGATGCATGGCTTAAGTCCTTAGAGGACCATGCCGTTGGCGCGCTCGACCTGACCGTTGGTACGTGGGTGTCCGACAAAGGCCCAGTCGATCCTGATGCCGTATCCATCACTAAAGTCTAGGAACTTCTTCCTAGTGAAGTTAGTCCCATGGTCAGTGATGATGCAGTTAGGAACGCCGAACCGGTAGATGATGTCAAGGAAGAATTTGACCGCCTCTTCCGAGCCGATGTTGGCAATGGGCTTAGCCTCTATCCACTTGGTGAACTTGTTGATCGCTACAAGCAAGTGGGTGAAGCCGCCCTGGCCCTTTTTGAGGGGCCCTACCATGTCGAGGCCCCAAATCGCGAATGGCCAGGTGATGGGGATGGTCTGAAGCTCCTGTGCCGGCAAATGAGTTTGCTGGGCATAGAATTGGCATCCCTCACACCTATGGACGACCTCTTCTGCATCTCGTAGTGCGGTGGGCCAGTAAACACCTTAGCGAAAGGCTTTTCCGACTAGCGACCTTGGGGCCACGTGATGTCCGCAAATTCTGGCATGGACCTCGAGGAGGAGCTGCTTCACCTGGTTGGTAGGGATGCACTTCATGAGCACCCCCGATGGACTCCGTTTGTAGAGTTCGTCACTGAGCACGACGAAGGTCTTGGTGCATCGAGCGATCCATTGAGCTTTAGTCCTTTCAGGTGGGAGAAGCTCCTCGAGGAGGTAGGCGAGTAGTGGCGTTCGCCAGTCGATTGGATCGAGTGCCAACACAGTGACAACAGCGGGTGACGTCGTCTCGGAGGTACTGGGGTCAGAGCCCCTGAGCGTCGGATTGGCATCGGGGTCAGAGCCCCCAGGCGCTGGCTTGGCGTCGGGGTGTGTTTGGATCGGACCTTCCAGGACGCGGGCGGACGACTCATGGAGATCATCGATGAAGATCCCGCTCGGAGACGGATCCTGCCTGGCGGCCAATTTTGCAAGAAAATCGGTGACATCGTTGTCCTTTCGGGGGACGTGGTGCAACTCAATCCCCTAGAATTTGTCCTCGAGCTTGCGCACCTCCTGGCAATATGTTGCCATGAGAGGGCTTTTGCAGGAGGACTCCTTCATGACTTGGTCAATGACCAACTCTGAGTCACCGCGGATGTAGAGTCGCATAGCGCTGAGCTCGATGGTGTTGCGCAGCCCGTTGATGAGGGCCTCGTATTCCGCGGCATTGTTTGAGGCCGAGAAATGGAGGCAGATGGCGTAGCAGAGCCTACTCCCATCTGGGGAGATCAGAACCACTTCAGCCCCCGAGCCGGGCGCCATTATGGACCCATCGAAGTACATTGTCAAGTACTCATGTGTGACGTCCGGGGTCGGTAGCTGCACCTTCGTCCATTCGGCGACAAAATCCACGAGAGCCTGAGATTTAATAGCGGTACAGGGGATATACCTAATGTCGTGGCCCATGAGTTCAAGTTCCCACTTGGAGATCCATCCCGCGGCATCGTGGTTGCGGATGATGTCCCCAAGTAGGTACGAAGTGACGACCGCAACTTCGTGGTCGGTGAAGTAGTGCAGGAGCTTCTGGGTCACCATTAGCATGGCGTATAGGAGTTTCTGCACCTAGGGGTATCAGACCTTGGGGTCGGTGAGTACCTCCCCGATGAAGTATACGGGGCGTTGGACCTTAAGGTGGTGTTCCGGCTCCCTTTCGATGACCAGTGTGGCGCTCACCACATGATTGCTTGCCACGATGTAGAGGACGAGGGGTTCTCCCCATTCAGGAGCGACAAGCATCGGGGCCGACGTTAGGGACGCTTTGAGGCTCTCCAAAGCCTGCTGAGCTTCCTCAGTCCAGACGAAGGCGTCCGTCTTTTTGAGGAACTTGTAGAGTGGCATCCCTCGTTCGCCGAGCTGGGAGATGAATCGGCTCCGAGCAGCCAGACAGCCGGTGAGCCTTTGTACGCCCTTGACGTTGCGTATAGGGCCCATGTTAGAGATGGCCGTGATCTTTTCAGGGTTGGCCTCGATGCCGCGCTCGGACACAATGTATCCAAGCAGCTTCCCCTTTGGAACCCAAAAAACACATTATTCGGGATTCAATCTGATGTTGAACCTTCAGAGGTTCACGAACGTTGCGGCCAAGTTTGCGATCAGGTCGCAAGCTTGAGCCGTTTTGACCACTACGTCATCAACATAGACGGCGATTGTTGGTTTCGGCCGCTCGACTTGATCCGGCTGATCGAGCGGGTTGATTTGGTCGGTGAAGCATTGCTGCATGCACCTTTGGTAGGTGGCGCCAATGTTCTTCAGGCCAAAAGGCATGGTTACGTAGCAGTACGAACCATACGGGGTGATGAACGAGGTTGCGAGCTGATCGGACTCTTTCATCATGATCTGGTGATAGCCCGAGTAGGCATCCAGAAAGGAGAGGATCTCGCAACCCGAGGTGGAGTCGATTATCTGGTCTATGCGTGGTAAAGGAAAGTGATTCTTTGGACATGCTTTGTTGATGCCAGTATAATCAACACACATTCTTCATTTCCCGGTCTTCTTTTTAACAAGAACGGGATTGGCAAGCCAGTCAGAGTGGAATACCTCTCTGATGAATCCGGCTGCTAGGAGTTTGGCGATCTCTTCGCTATGGCCCTGTGCCTCATGTCGTCGAAGCGACGTAGGTGTTGCTTAGCGGGCTTCGAGCCTAGGATGAGGCATAGTGCGTGCTCGGCGACGTCCCGCGGTATGCCTGGCGTGTCAGATGGCTTCCATGCAAAGACATCACGATTGGCGCACAGGAAATCGACGAGCTCGCATTCCTATTTGGCCAGTAGCTGGGTCTCGATCCGCACCATCTTGGTTGGGTCAGTGGGATCGATCCCCACCGCCTTGGTTTCCTTGAGTGGACGGAAGGCCATCGAAGAGGTTGGTTTGTTGTAGTCTAGGACTACTGGGGTCGATGACTCCCCGAGCCATGGGAGCTCGGATGAGTTAACCACCGTGGTGGCGAGCTCGAAATGCTCGTGGTCACACATGAAGGCGTGCGAGAAGGCGCTGCTCACGGTGATTACGCCGTTCGGTCCTAGCATCTTCAGCTTGAGGTAGGCGTAGTTGGGGATTGCCATGAATTTGGCGTAGCATAGCCGCCCCAAGATGGCGTGGTAGGACCCCGAGAAGTCCACCACTTCAAAGGTGATGACCTCCAAGCGGAAGTTGGCTCAGTTGCCAAACGTGATGGGCTGGTCGATCAGCCCGAGCGGGTACGCCTACGCTCCTGGGATCACCCCGTGGAAGGGAGAGCCCGTTGGGCAGAGTTCCAACCGGGGGATGTGCATGGCGTCGAGGGTGTCGACGTAGAGGATGTTGAGGCCGCTGCCTTCGTCCATCAGCATCTTAGTGAGGCACTTCTTGTGGATGATGGGGTCAACGACGAGCGGGGTAGTGTCCCGGTCTCGCGACGTGTGAGGGGTGGTCTCTCTGATCAAAGGTGATCGGAGATTCTGACCAGCTAAGGAAGGAGGGGACTGCCGTCTCGACGGCGTATGCCTCCCTGTAGCATACCTTGTGCTGGCGCTTGGAGCAGATGGCCTCGGATTCATCGAAGATCATGATGCATTCCTCGGGGTCGGGGAAGCTGTCCCTGTCCTTGCCTGCCGCGCCCCCTTTCTTGGCTGCCGCCTCTTTGCCCTCTCCTTCTTTTGGCCCGCCAGCCTGTCGTAGGAAACATTTGAGGAGCTCGCAGTCCTTGTAGAGGTGTTTGACGGGGTAGGCATGGTTGGTGAACGGGCTATCTATGAGCTTGTTGAAGTGGTCAGGCAGGCCCTGCTGGGGTTGCTTGCCCACGCGATCAGCCGCGCCGACCAACTTGGTGTTGTCCGGTCGGCGCCGATCCTTTTTGTTCTTCTTGCCCCTCTGTGTGGAGGGGCCCTCGTCTTGGTCCACGTGCTTGGCCTTGCCCTTGTCCCGACCTCCATTGAAGACCGCTCTGGCCGCCTCCTCGTCAAAGGCGTGGTTAGTGGCGACGTCGAGCAGGTCACGGGTGGTACGGGGCTTTAGGTCGCCAAGCTTGTGGATCAGGGACTAGCAGGTCGTCCTAGAGAGGAATGCGCTGATGACGTCGGCATCGACGACATCAGAGAGGGAGTTGCATCATTGGGAGAACCTATGGATGTAATCCCGTAGGGACTCACTGGGCTCCTACTGGCAGCTTTTGAGGTCCCATGAGTTACCAGAGCGGACATACGTCCCCTGGAAATTTTTTACGAAGACCCTCTTGAGGTCCGCCCAGTCACGGATGCTGTCATGCGGGAGGAATTCAAGCCACGCCTAAACATGTTCCCCCACACAGATGGAGAGATATTGAATGATGAAAAGGTCATCATCCACCCCTCCGGCTCGGCAGGCGAGCCGGAAATCTTCGAGCCAAATACTAGGGTTTGTCTCCTCAGTGTACTTGGCGATGTTGGTGGGTGGTCGAAAGCGCTGTGGAACGACGCTCTCTGGATACGCCGACCAAACGCCTACGGTCCCGGGCCATCAGGGCTGGGACTCGGGTCGTCTGGCCGGTGGCCATGCCTGGGGCGCGTTTCATCGCTCCCCTCGATGGTCTGGCCGGGGCCTGTGTCGCCTGTCCTTGCCGCCGCCCAAAGGACGTCATCATCATACTGGGCATGATGCCGGTTGCTGATGACGCTGCGAGCCTCTTGGTATCGTTCGTGTGCCGGCGGTCGGTGTGGAGCAGGCGCTAGGTCGGACCGTGGCGCAGCCATGGCCTCCTGAGCCATGCTTTGCGGCTGTAGCGGTGAGCGGATGGAGCGATCCATCTGGTGCGTCCCTACTCCCCTAGTGGGGAGAGAGGGCGTGAGTCGGAGTCGCGATGCGGAGTTTTCGCTTGTGGTACGGCAGTGGCTTCCACCAGCGCCCGGAGGTTCCGGTACACCGCCCGCTCCTGGGGGTAGATGGGCTCAGGAATGCCGCACAGAAGCATTGCCGCAGTGGTGATGTTCTGGCTAGCCCGAGCGAACTGCGGGGGGTTGTTCCCCTCGTTCATGATGTCGCGCTAGACCTAGCGGGCGTGACCCCGAGCGTCGCTCGCTGGGTCACACGCATGGGGCGCAACGTGCTGCACCGAGCGCACCGGCGCAAGCGGCGGCTGGTTCTGCCGCCGTTGTCGTAGCTCCTCGGCGTGCCCTTGTGCAAGCGCGAGGGCCCCCGCACGCGGGTCCGGAGGGGTGTGAGTCTGCACAGACTCCGCAACCATCGGCGGCTGCTCCGGAGCGTCCACCATAGCGCACTCCCAGGACGGACGGTGGCTAGGTGCCATGTCGCCGATGTTGGAGCCGTCGCTTTCGACCTTGTCATCTAGGAGTTCGTGGAAAATGATGGGAGTATAGCTCGCCATTTCCACAAATTTGGATGTGAGAGGGGGCGGCGCTAGCGTCCCTCGGAGCCCCCGAGCACACGCGTCTGCGGGGGATGCGAGGCCGTAGGGGAACCGGTCGTACGGTGTTTGCAGTGCGGACAATATGGTCCCTCCGGATAATCGGTGGGAGATAGTAAATAGAGAGTAAATAATAGTATGTACATTACTCACAGCGGGGTTTGAGCAGAGAGTTTGCTCGGAATGAAGCACAGGGGCCTCGTCGTTGAAGTCGTCGGGTGTCCCGGAGCCGATGGAGGGCGCTCCTCCGACGGGCGCCGAAACGAGTGCCTCCTCGCGGAGGTGTAGTATGCCGAGCCAGTCGGCGACGAAGTCCAAGCTTCCGAAGAGAAAGGCCTGGGACGGCTCGAAGACTCCAGTAAACCGAAGCAAGTTGTATCGCTTGAGCCCGCCATGGCGAAGGTGGCGGAAAAGTGGGCCATCCGATGACTAAAAAGTGTTGAACGTATAGCGTCTTCCCCACGGACGGTGCCAACTATCGGTGCAGAAAGTGACCAACACGTAAATATTTGTAGTTTTATTGTACGTTGTGATCGGAGGTGGCCTAGCACTCAATGACACAGGGTTTATACTGGTTCAGGCAATATGCCCTACGTCTAGTTTAAGTCGGTCGGTGACTTTATTCCTAAGTCCAGGTGCTCGAAGTTTGTTGTGGGGTTACAATCGGAAGGGAGAAAGATGGGGATACAAGAGGTTCGGTCGGACTCTGGTCTGATGGGCCGAGAGTGACAGGAGCCCCGCTATATGCTAAGTGTTCGAGCGTGTGCTCGGTATAACCTTAGAGTGTCTAAAGTTACAGAGGGTGAATCAATACAAGCGAACTGATCGATCTCTTTTTGGGAGAGGGCGCATCCCCTTTTATAGATGAAGGGGATGGCCTTACAAGTGAGAGGGAGAGAGTGCGTATGTCACTAAGTTTTGTTGCCCACGCCGGCGGGTACAAGATGATGGTAGGCGCCCACAATACTGTTTAATGTCAGATGCACGTGGGAGGTTGCGTCGTCTTCTTCTGGTAGGACAGATGTCGGTGCCTGTCATACTGTTGATGCCCAGAGGCACGTAGGGGGTTTTACCATGTTCGCATGGTATGGTAAATGTTGACGCCCACAACACTGTTGATGCCCAGAGACATGTGGCGGGAGCCTTACCGTTTTTGTCTGGTATAGGAGTTGATGGCGCCTACAACACTGTAGGAGAAAATGTCGGCGCCTACAACACTGCTTCAGTTCTGTCATGTCAGGGAGGTCGTAGGGTAGTGTCCTGCAAGTGTACATGGTACGGTCCTTGGTATTGCGGTTGACTTGAGTGCCCTGCTTTACTTTCTCCGTCCGTTTCCTGGTCCTTACCGAGCGGGCGTCCTCGGTCGGTCGATCCCAGTTGGCTCTGATTGCGCCAGTCGGAGAGGAGCTATAAGCAGGGGTTCGGCGCATTCCCGGTCGGGGAAGCGGGTCGGAGTCGGAAGTGGTGTTTTGGCCAGGCCTTCTGGTCGGAGAGGCCGTCCGGAGGTGGGCCGGTGACGGAAGTGAGCGTTGTTCCTCCTTCGTGAGGCCTTTCGGTCGAAGAGGCGGACCGGAGTCGGAAGCGGATGCCGTTCTTCCTCGGCCAGGCCTTTCGGTCGAAGATTGGATTGTCCTTCTGGCCTGTCGTTTAGGTGTTTATGGGTCGGTCCAAGAGTTGTGCGTCGTTTGCAACATTGTCTGTCGGGCCGAGCCTTTGCTGGGAAGCCGGTCCTTGAGTAACCCCGGGTTTATGAATCCGACATACGTAATAAAAAAAGATATACCCAAAAATAATTATGGTGATAAAGAGCCCTTTTGTGTATTGTTGCTCATATTTTTTTTCACTCTGACTTACTGACTTATTAAATCATCGACCACTTCAGATCGCCTAAATTTGTGAGTTCGCGCACCTCTAACTATACTTCTGATATTACCATCTGTAGTATGCCAAATAAATAAAATATCAATACATGGCAGATCTAAAGAAAAAGATTATTCAGAAAAAATAGATGTTATATATTTTTTAAAAAATATTATCAATACAAAGTTGACTCATGAGTAAATGGTTTGTGTTTTGTAAATAAGTGGGGTATTACTCTCTCGGTTCACATGTCACATTAGTTTTGTTCCCCATCAACTATCTTTGATCATATATTTGAAAAATCCTTATAGTTTCACAATATACAATTATATGAATTATATTTATAGAAGTATTTCTCCTAGCGAATTTAAAAATATAAATATTATACCATTAACTCATGTAATTTTTTTGAAATGTATAGTTAAAGATATAAATATTCCCTTAAGATAACATATAAAAAAATGGAAGGAGTGTTCACAAAAAAAATGAAGGAGTAACAATCTCTTCACTGTTTTGACGTACCTTCAGGCTTCAGCACACAGGAAGAAGGAATGAAGAAGGATGCCTATGATGCATTTACACGGTTTTGTCAAGATTTTTTCTCACGTTTGCCCCGTGATTACTCTCTTCTCATAGCTTAACATTCTCGCAGACAGCACAACATTTCACAAGGGCTTGTGCGGAAAACCTCTCTCTGCCTACCAACTCCTCCGTATGAGGCAGCTCGTGCTCGTTCGAGACTGAGACACCCCCCGCACGCCCGCGGCCGCCTCCCTCCGCGCAGATCTCGCCGCCGACGAGATGCTCCGCCGCGGCGTGCTCCTCCTCGCGGCCGTCCTCCTCGCCGTCGCTCACTCGCCCCTCGCGTACGCCTCGGAGGCCGACCACAAGGTGCCCCCCTTCATCCCAACCCTAGATCCGAACACTCCCTTGGCTGGATCCGTCGAGGCGCCGCGCCGCGCCGGATCTAGGCGTAGCGGGCCGCTGGGCCGCTGGGGGACCGCGTGCTTAGTACCAGGGGACGGCTTTGGTCTGTAGCTCCGTGGTGCGAAATTCTGGGTGCTTACTGATTTGGAGTCATGATGAGATGAGCGAGACAACGGTTTGAGTGCTGTTTCAGAAGCTGGTTGTTTTGATCCTGGTTGCTATGGGGGGATGTGGGCAAGAAATTGTGACAGCCGCATTCGGACAAAAGTTTGTTCCTTTTTTTTTTTGCATGCAATAAACTTTCAGATAGTGTTACCATTCTCGTTGAGAAACAGCTGGTTCTAGTTGTGTCATTGTAGTAGGCCTCGTGTAAGATTAAATAAGCATAGGGGACATCGCTTCGCTTACAATCGCATGCATGTTTTCTTGGTCTTGCTTATTAGATGGTGCATGCCATGTTTTCGAAAGGGCGCAATGCATGCATTTCATCGCGGGCTTATAATTGTTATGCTACATACACTTTAATTCGGTAGTTATCGTGTGGGGATTCCATCGTGGAAAATACTAGTTGAGCATGCTGTAGTGGCATTTGACTTGATGGTTCAAAGACGAAGACATCTTCATTCTTCATTTTTTCGTTAAAATTCTGGAGTAGATTACTCACAGTTGGCTAAGAAGGGTTGAGCTTTAGCACAGTGGCAGGTCCTTTCAGCAATGTCCTGGGGGTATCCGTTCTGTTTTGGACATTATTATTTAAGTTTCATGCTGAGTGTAACTGCATTTAGACCTGTCAGAATAATTACTTTGAGTGTCTTCTGATCTGTATGGTGAGTGTTACTCTGTGATGTAAAGTCAGGCCTTGATGTCATTAGACAGAAACTTGTGATTAGTAAGGTAAAACAATATGTGGATTATGAAAGTCCTAGTTAGACTGCTTACCCTTTTGTTTCTGACTAGAAGCGCTGCTCTTTGTTAAAGTCCATGAAATGTCTACGCCTCTGATGATTAGTGATTAGAAGATTGAATCACTGGGCTTAAGAAATATCAGAGTTCTTTTTCCTGAATATGGTTGGGGCTGTTTCAAATTAAACATTTAGTCATCATGATCGCTATGCTTCTATATCTTTCACTGTTATCCTTGATGCTACAATATTCAGAAAACTTGTTTCCTACAACCAGAACCAGCTTACATGTTGCTGTCTTTTCAAAATTTACCTGCACTGAATTTAACTATGATAAGAATGCCTTCATCTACTGAAGCATTGCAGCTTCTAATTATTTTTCTTATGTGCAGTATAAAACAGAAGAACCTGTTAAGCTATGGGTAAACAAGGTTGGGCCTTACAATAACCCTCAAGAGACGTACAACTATTACAGTCTCCCATTTTGTCAACCATCTGAAAACCCTGCGCATAAATGGGGTGGTCTCGGAGAGGTCCTTGGTGGAAATGAGCTGATTGATAGTCAGATCGATATAAAGTTCATAAGTATGCTTGCCTTCTCTTGACATCCTCCTGAAGTTTGTTTATTTCTTGGACCATGCATTGATGCATGTTTGTTCCTGTGACTGAATTGATTTATTTCATTGGCTTTTCATTTGATTGTTTCTTTTGTTTAGAAAATGTGGACAAGGGGGCCATTTGCACAATTGAACTTGATGCTCAAAAGGTTCAGCAATTTGCTAATGCCATTGAAAACTCATATTGGTTTGAGCTTTTCATAGGTATGGAAAATCCTCATTTAGTTTTATTCTAATCCACAGTTTTTGGGCGCTTTATCTTGTTTCTGACATTCTCTGTGTCCACATTTTGCTCCAATGCTTACCGTGGTTCAATAACCTAGATGATCTGCCATTGTGGGGTAGGTGGTTCTATACCTGACCATTTCTGTTGCACAAATTCTTTATATTTTCTTTTGAAATAACGGAGCCAGTTCCCTCTGAGCAGGTTTTGTTGGGGAGACTGACAAAAACAATGAGAACAAGCACTACCTTTACACTCATAAGAACATTGTTGTTAAATACAATGGTAACAGGGTATGTGTTGTATATAACCTTAAAAGGATTAGCTGAGACCAATCTCCATTAGAATGGCTAGATTTAACGTTGGCTCGCCACGCCTATCACAACCCTCGTCCTTTACCAGGGCTTGGGACCTGCTATGTTGAGACAACATAGGCGGAGTTAGCTGAGACCAATATGTTGGCTAATTCAATTTCCTCTGCAGATAATTCATGTGAATCTAACGCAAGAGTCACCTAAGCTTCTTGAAGCTGGTAAAAAGTTGGATATGACTTATTCAGTAAAGTGGGTGCAAACAAATGTGGCATTTGCACGGCGTTTCGAGGTTTACTTAGACTACCCGTTCTTTGAACACCAGGTAATTCTTGCTTGCACAAGAGACAACATACCTTTTCAAAAGGACACTTTGGTCTTCTTTCCTTGACTCTGACAAAGGCGGACATTGCTTTCTGTCTGAGTAATTACAAGATGGGTGACTATTTTTTTTTCCATGTTCAGATTCATTGGTTCTCCATCTTCAATTCATTCATGATGGTTATTTTCTTGACTGGTTTAGTGTCAATGATATTGATGAGGACACTAAGAAATGATTATGCAAAATACGCTCGTGAAGATGACGATCTGGAATCACTTGTAAGTTCTGAACCAGGAATCTGTAGCACGTCAATATACTTATATATTTCTCATTTTGCCTGCTAATGTAACTTAGGTGCTGTTTGGTAACGTGCACAGTAACGCAAATTTAATCAAAATTAGTTCATTTGTATCTGCAGCCGGTAACGTTTGCAGGCTTAAATTATTTTCGTTTGCGTTACCTGCTGTAGAACCAAACATCTTGTTAATGTTTTCTCAATTGATTTTATCTATATCATATGATATTTCTAAAATAGAAAAATCTTTTAGCCAATCATTATGAGATTATTATAGAAAAATCCATCTGTCATTTTCATGCCAGCAATGTAATATTTCTGAAAGAAACAACAAATCAATTTATCTAAAATTTAATTGAATCATACAAGTTGCAAGTAACAAGTTTTTCTGTGACTCGATGGATTGTTCAGGATTAAGATATGGGTTTCCTTTTTCAGGAGCGAGATGTTAATGAGGAATCTGGGTGGAAGCTTGTCCATGGTGATGTGTTCCGACCTCCTCACAGCCTGGTGTTTCTTTCTTCCCTTGTTGGTATTGGCACTCAGCTGGCAGCTCTTATCCTGCTTGTGATTGTGTTGGCCATTGTTGGCATGTTATATGTTGGGTAAGCTCATAACCATCTTTCTTTATCTCCTTTTTTCTTCCTTGGATGTGCAAAATCCAGGTGTTTAATTGATGGAAGTGTTTTTTTGGCTAATCAATATATTTATCTGAACCTGAAAATTATGAATAAGAATGTCTTAGCTTTCAAAGGGCGTTCTTGTTTTATGCTTAAAAAATCATCTCTTTCTTTAGACGAAATGATATGGTGCAATTGATTTCTTTGGTAGGTTAGTGATCTCTGATTTTGATATATGACCGCTGTAGGATGTTTAGATAAAATAGTTGCTTTTGCATAATCTGGGAATACCTTTGGCAAAATCCCTCTATTGACATCTGGAATAGTGCTCAATGAGATGTGATGTGAATGAGCAAGCAACCCAGAATTTACAACCCATGCAATTCTGACTTGGAGAGCATGGAAAGTTTGTAAGATAGAAATTACTAGAATCCTGCTTTAAACATTATGTGTGAGTACATCAATAATGTAGATGCAAAACTATTCTTAGAGATCAGCATATATGCTCTATCTATCAGATATATGAAGCCATCATCACAACCTCTCATGCGTTGCACTTGTACAGACTTCAGTTTTAATCAACAAGGATATTGTTCACCTTGTATGAGTATGCATTAACATTTTTGCTCAAGCCCCTAACAAAAATACTTTGTTCTATTCACCAGGCGAGGAGCTATCATCACAACCTTTATTGTGTGCTATGCTCTTACATCTTTCATCTCTGGATATGTTAGTGGTGGCCTCTATTCAAGGAATGGTGGTATGATTCTGCACATTTTTTTATTCAAAAGTCCTCTGTTATGCATACCCATGTTATTTTGTTCCAATAAATAGATTCTTGAATTTGAAAATTTCCTGTTACCTTGTTCTTCACCTCACTGAATGCACTACATAATATGGCAGGCAAAAACTGGATAAAGGCTATGATCCTTACAGCATCACTTTTTCCATTCTTGTGTTTCTCGATTGGATTGGTGTTAAACACTATTGCTATCTTCTACCGATCATTAGCAGCTATACCATTTGGCACAATGGTTGTTATGTTTGTTCTTTGGGCTTTCATCTCCTTCCCGTTGGTTCTATTGGGGACTGTAGTTGGTAGAAATTGGAGTGGTGCTCCCAACAACCCTTGTCGTGTGAAAACGATCCCACGCCCTATCCCTGAGAAGAAGTGGTACCTCACACCTTCTGTTATTTCATTGATGGGTGGGCTTCTCCCCTTCGGCAGCATCTTCATTGAGATGTACTTCGTATTCACTTCCTTCTGGAACTACAAGGTAAAGAAAACAATATATTGCTGAATGTTCCACCAATTGGAAGTACTAAAGTTCCAATCACCAGCATTTAGAATGATCTGCACTACTTTCTTAGTTACAGAAGCAAAGTTTCTTTCTTTTGGTTTCAAGAAATATTGAGTCCATCACTTGGTGCCTTGGCAGGTGTACTACGTCTATGGTTTCATGTTGCTGGTCTTTGTCATCCTCATAATAGTCACCATATGTGTCACTATTGTGGGTACTTATTTCTTGTTGAATGCTGAGAACTATCATTGGCAATGGACATCATTCTTCTCTGCTGCATCTACCGCCTTGTATGTATATCTATACTCTATATACTATTATCATGTGAAGACAAAGATGTCAGGCTTTTTCCAGACAAGCTTCTATTTTGGTTACACCTTGATGTTCTGTCTTGGATTGGGAATACTTTGTGGTGAGTTTTCAAACTATTTTTCATTTCATTTCAAGCTTACATAGATCATCATAATAGTTTTCAAACTACTTTCTATGTATGTAGGTGCTGTTGGATATTTGGGCTCCACCCTATTTGTGAGGAGAATCTACAGAAATATCAAATGCGACTAAACTTGGTTGAGGCTGTTGGCATGTCTTGTCACAGTATGGTGCAGAGTAATACCCTGAGCTTCTGATTAACTTTTGAAACTACACAGGAGGTCGCTCTCCCTTCGGTTACTCTTTTCATCTTTTTTTGGCCTATCTTCCTCCATGGAAGTGTGGAACTGCCCTGATAAATGTATACCTATTAGCTGGGGAATTAGTCAGAGTACTGGAAAGTACATGTAGGTTCTTTTTGTGTGGCCTCTCTTGGTCAATTGTAGGAGTACATCGATGAATATCACCGCAGTGTAGATTCCAGTGGGCTAGATTCGCCTCTCTTATGAGTTGCCACATCCAGTTTTTATACCCCACCCCCCCTTTGTAGCACAAGTAGGCTAATATATTAAGTATATGTTCTTAATGTGTTTGATTTGTTTTTTTGTTGCACTTGAGAGTATATTGAAGATTTGAAGTAGACTTCAGCACATGCCTGTTTCAGCTCCATTGGTTGGCTTGCAGAATTCTAGGCCGAATGACCATTGTAGACCTATATTTGTCTAGTTTGACCGTTTGTGGGGCAGAATTTATGACGTGCACTTTTGCAGGGATAATCCTTTTTCTTCCACTGTCAGAAACACTACTTAAAATTTCTCCTGTCCAGGTCATGATCTATGAATTGGACTTGTTATTACTATGGAGTATATCACTAATGCCTGGACTATACTATTGTTTTCATTTTAGTACTACCTTTTTTTGTTCTCTTTAGTTTGCATGGTGTTTCGTTTAGCCTATCCCAACTTGTTTGAGACTAAAGGGCAGGAACTTCGACGTGTTGGATAGGAACTGTCTTAGAATCACAGCAGCATCCACTACACCCGCAATACTTTTGTAGCGTGTTTCCACACTGAATTCTGAAAAAGTACCTTTGGTAGCACGTTTCCCACTTTGCATATCCGCTACCGGAACAGTGCTTTAGGGAGCCATAGAATTGCCATTCATTTAATTGTCGATCGTTTTGGGATTTTTATTTTAAAGTCAGGTGCTGCTGTAGTGTAACAGATGTCAAGTTCATAAGGTTAGTAACTTAGTAATCAACTTGCTGGTAATAATCAGTGTAGAGAAAATGGGGATATACTCCTTCCCAACCATTTCTTATGATGTGTCAATGTTATCTTGTGGAAATGTCTTGGAACTAATCGGGGTTCTCAATGATGTCGCTCTCGCGGAATTGATCGTCCATGTAGGATGTACACAAGAAATCCATTGCGGCAAGCAAAGATAATGTTTCTTTTGGAAGACCAGGGCATATGAGTGTATTTCAGTCAATGATGTGTTTATATGTTATCTTTTGTAGCCCTTGAAGATTACTTGCAGCAGCATCCCTGGTTTGCGCCCCTGCCTGGGTTTATTTATTTCTGAACGATGAGCTAATGTATGGAGAGCTTAATCCAGTGAGGGTGATGTCATTTGGAATGTGAGACTGTCGGCCCAAACTTGAAAACCAAACACAACTACACAAGAATAGTCCCACTGTTTTTTGATATTAAGGAAAAAAAAAACATGTTTGTCATGTGTGGACAAGTCAGTGCAGCAAACGCTTAAGCTTGGTAGTAACTACTCCCTCTGGCTGTATTTCAAGTTATAAGTCATTTTGTTTTTCTGTTTTTTCAAGTACATAGTTTCTGCCATACACCTGGATATACATTTTGTTTACATATATTTTGGAACAAGACTTGTAATTTGTAACCAAGAGACTACGTACTAGCTTGCTAATACAAAAAGGACCGAATGATTGTGCTTAGGAACTCGGAGTCAAACAAAGTTGGGCAAATATCATCGTTGCATTGTACTATACCGTCAGCAACGTCACAACCCAAAATGATGCATGCATTGCTTACAACACACACACACACACACACGGGCAAGTGTAGACCAATGGGTGGTGACCTGATCGGTCACGAGACTTGATTTAGCATTGCATAAGTGAAACACCAGATTTGGATTAAATCTCCTTATTGTTTCTATATCATCAATTGGGTTTCTTGGTTCAGCCTGTACTTGGCTATAGCTTCCTTTCTATTCGCCTGTGTCATCCTCGCCATTTCCAATCTAGCCAACATGGGCCATACACAAGTATGTATGTATACACACACACACACACACACACAACTATGCTTAGTGTCGCCATCGCAGACATATGTTTAGCCAATGGGTTACAATTGCACGATCAATTTGCACCAGAAAATGATACCCTCCCTAATCATGCAATGAACCCTAACCGCAGCATGACGTAGCTCGGATTGACCCGGAAGCCATATATGCGTAGACTCTGCAAGTCTGCAGCATTCTGCATTTCCGTGAAATATACCTCATGCAGAAGTAGGCAACATTCGACATCAGACCGAACGCTTCGAGGCTACTGTCATCGTGCGCTACAGCATGAAGCTGGTGGTCGAGGTCGTCGGCGCGCACGACCTGCCGGCGAGGCGCGGCCGCGTGACCCCGTTCGTGCAGGTCGCGTTCGGCGGCCAGCGCCACGCGACCGGCGTTAGGCCCGGCGAGGCCAACCCGACGTGGAACGAGACGGTCGTGTTCGTAATCGACGCGATCGTCGCCGGCCGCGGCGGCCGGCTGTCGGACCGTTCCATCGACGTCGGGGTCTACCACCGGCGCGCCTCGGGCCGCAAGAGCTGCCTCGGCCGCGTCCGCCTGTTCGGCGCGGCCGTCGCGCCGTCCGCTGAGGAGGCCGTCCTCCTGCGCTGCCCACTCGACAAGCCCAGCTTCTTCGCCCCGGCGCGCGGCGAGGTGGCGCTCCGACTCTACCTGGCGCCGTACGGCCCGCCGGCCACTCCCAGCGCCGCCGCCGCTGCGCTGGCGGGGAATGCCTACTCTACCACGTATGCCACAAGTACCTTCAACGACACCGCCTCCATGGCCGGCGGCCCAGAGACAGTGATCGGAGGCGCGAGCACGCAGTCGTCTCCTGCAATGGTGATCAAGAAGAAAAAGAAGAAGAAAGAACCGGTGCAAGAGCCGCCGCCGGTGCATGTCTTCAACTCCATCCCAACGCAGTCCAGCACCGGGTCGCTGATCTTCCCGCCACCACCACCGCCGTCCATGCCACCGCCCACCGCAGCCCCAAAGGCCACCAAGAAGGCTGCGGCGCCTGCCACCGCCGACGACGCCAAGGCGGCGGAGTACCTCATGGTTGACAAGCTGGAGTTCCTGTACGTCAACGTAGTGCGCGGCAGGGGCCTCTCCGGCACCGACCCGTACGTGGAGATCCGGGTGGGCAACTACTCGGCGGTGACACGTCATCTTGTCAGGAACCATGAGCCCGAGTGGAACCAGGTGTTCGCCTTCTCCAAGGATCAGCTGCAGGCGGACAGCGTGGAGGTGATCGTCAAGGACAAGAACCTCATCGTGTGGGACAGCATCGTCGGCAGAGCTGCCCTGAACATCCTCGAGCTCCCAAGCTTGGCTCCTCCTAACCGCCCTCTGGCGCCTCAATGGTACAGGCTCACGGGCGCCAAGGGCCAGTGGACAGGCGGCGAGGTCATGGTCGCCGCCTGGAAGGGGTCGCAGTCCGACGAGGCCTTCGCCGGCGCACTGCACTCCGGCGCGCACGACCTGGCACCGGCCAACGTGGCCACCACCCAGACGAAGTGCTACTTCGCGCCACGGCTGTGCTACCTCCGGTGCCACGTCATCGCCGCGCAAGACTTGGTCCACCCTGACCGCAGCCGCCGGTCGCGGATGAGCGTGTTCGCGAGGGTGCAGCTCGGCGGGCAGAGGTGGTGCACGCGGGCGTCGCCGAGCGCCAAGTGGGACGAGGACTTCTTCCTCGTCGCGGCGTGGCCGTTCGACGAGCCCCTGGAGATCGCCGTCATTGACATCACCTCGCCGCAGCGGCACGAGCTGCTGGGCGAGGTCACCTTCCCAAAGGAAGCATCAAGGTGCAGCAGTTCGACAAGAAGAAGTTCAAGCCGCCGGCGCCGTCATGGCACGACCTCGAGCTGCCACGTTCATCTGACGGCGGTGGCGGTGGTGGCGACGATGCCCCGGACAGATCAGGACGGCGGCACGAGTTCAGGAGCAAGATACAGCTGCGCGTCTACTACGATGCGGCGTACCACGTCCTCGACGAGGTCACGTCGTACGCCAGCGACTTCCAGCCATCGGCGCGGCCGCTCCGATCGCAGGCCATCGGTGTCCTCGAGCTCGCCGTCCTGCGAGCAACCGGCCTCCGGTCAACGAAGCGCCCGAACGGCGGGCGAGGGACTGTCGACGCCTACTGCGTCGCAAAGTACGGGCAGAAGTGGATCCGGACACGCACGCTCCTCGACACGGCCTCGCCGAGCTGGCAGGAGCAGTTCACGTTCGACGTGTTCGACCCCTGCACCGTGCTCACCGTCGCCGTCTTCGACAACAGCCAGCTCTCCTCCGCCGAGGCCTCGCGGCGCGGCGACACCGACGCGCCGCTGGGCAAAGTCCGCATCCGCGTATCCACGCTGGCGTCAGGCCGCACGTACGAGCAGCCGTACTCCCTGTTCGTGGTGCACCCCACCGGGCTCCTCCGGTGCGGCGAGCTCCACCTCGCCGTCCGGTTCACGCACACGGCGTGGCTCAACATGATGTCGCTGTACCTCCGGCCGGCGCTGCCGAAGCAGCACTTCGCGAAGCCGATCCCGACGCACCTCCTCCCGAGGCTCCGGCGGAACGCCGCGGACGTCGTCGCGTCCCGCCTGGCGCGCGCCGAGCCGCCGCTGCTCCCGGGCGCCGTGCACTACCTCCTCCGCGACCCGTCTGCGCACCCGAGGTCCGACGTGGCGGAGGCCTACGCGTACAGCATGCGCAGGTCCCTCGCCGCTTGCGCGCGCCTGCGCGACGTGCTGGCCCCGCTCGCCGCGTTCGCGCGCTGGTTCCGGGGCGTCCGCGACTGGGACAACCCGGTCACCACCGTCCTCGTCCTGGTCGTGTTCCTCGTGCTGGCGTGGATGCCCAAGCTCATCCTTCCGACCTTCTTCCTCTACCTTTTCGCCGTTGGCGTGTGGAACTTCTGGCGGCGGCCGGCGCAGCCGGCGCAGATGGAGCACTACAGCGACGGCGTTCCCCAGGCCATGTTCGAGGAGGAGTTCGACGCCGGGTTGCCGTCGGGGACCCTGCCGGAGGTACTCCTCCTGTGGTACTTGCGACTCCGGGAAACGGCTGCTCACATCCAGGGGTTCATCGGTGACGTCGCCTCGAAGGGAGAGCGCGTGCACGCGGTGCTGGGGTGGAGGGACGGCCGCGCCACGGTGATCGCGCTCGTGGCGGTGGCCGCGCTCACCGTCGTGAGCTACGCGGTGCCGTTCAAGGCGCTGGTGTCTGTCACCGGGCTCTACGTGATGAGGCATCCGCTGCTGCGGCGGAAGGAGCCGTCGGCGCTGATGAGCTTCTTCCGGCGGTTGCCGTCCAATGCCGATGTCATGCTGTGACTGTGATGGACCGTGGACGTACACGTCTACAGCTGTTGTGCTTCCCGTATAATATTTAATAAATCAAATAAAACTCTATGGTCTGTAATATTAATCGTTGTATGGTTTAATATCGTACGGAATTTTGAGTGAACGCTGACTCAGCTTATTTGGTTGGAAATTATTCATTGTAATTGAGAAGCTGAGAAAATGACACAGAAGTGCCACATGCGCGCACGCCGCCGGCCGGGCAGGGCCGGGCTGAGGCCGTGGGCGGGAGTTTCTCTCTTTTATGGTGAAGACGAGTTAATTGCGCCGGTTACCGTCTCCTGAGTTCCTCCGCTGTTTTTCTTTCTCCCCGCCGCAGGCATAAAATGAAAAGTCCTCCGTCAGTTTAATCTCCCCTGGTGATCGCTCGCGGAATAGTAAGGTGTCTTCTTTCTGGTGACCGTTCGTGGGACTGCACTATGAACACCTTCCTACATCGATTGTGGTCCACGACTTCAAGCAACGCACTATGTCTGGTGCGAATGGAGCCTCCGATGCCCTCGGCATGGGACCCTCCGCTGGGTACACTCTTAGCTCTATGATTACCGTACTTTGCGTACTTACTGTATCGATCAGAATATCATACTTGCATGATGTAGCGTTTATTAGCGATATACACATACACATATATGTCGTCACGAACCTTCTGATGTTTTATTTCTGAATTAAATTGACCATGAAAATACCTAATTATCTAACAATCCAAAAACCTAATGTTAGGCAATTTTCTGTCTATGGTTTTGCTGCTGCTTTGAAGCCAAATAACTTTGATGGCAAGAATTTCATGATATGGCGTGCCAAGATGCTGTTGTGGTTGACTGCTATGAACTGCTATCATACCGCACAGGGAAAGCCTGAACAATTTACTCCTAAGGAGGAGCAAAAGTTCTTGGCTGCCGATAACCTGTTTCGAGACGCCGTGATTAGTGCACTTCATAGTAATTATGAGAAAAACTATATATCTTGGACATCAGGCAAACAATTATGGGATGTTCTTGAGGTAAAGTTTGGTGTTTCTAATGCTGGTAGTGAGCTATATCTTATGGAGCAGCTGTATGACTACAAAATGGTTGAAAACCGTTATGTAGTGGAACAGGCTCATGAGATACAGGCGCTAACAAAGGAACTAGAACATTTTTCATGTTTGTTGCCCAATAAGTTTGTGGCCCGATAAGTTTGTGGCCGACGGTATAATCGTTAAGCTGACACCTTTTTGGAGGGATTTTGCTACTTCTTTAAAACACAAAAGACAAGAGTTTAGCGTGGCTGAGCTTATTGGATATCTTGATGTTGAGGAGAGGGCGAGAGCAAAAGACAACCATAAAAAAGGAGTTGAGTCTTCCGCTGCCAATATGGTGTAGAAGGAAAACTCATTTGCATCCCGTAATAAAAAGAAGAAGAACATGCAAGAGAACACCAATACAAAGCCTAAGCAAACTGCTGGGTTTAAGAAGAAAAACAACAAGAAAGGTGAAGGTTGCTTTGTTTGCGGGAGTAATGAGCATTGGACAAGTGCGTGCCTAGACCGCAAATATAAACAAAAAAAATCAGCAAACATGGTGATTAGCGAGACTGGAGGAGGAACATATGGGTATGGTAATTTTTTATCTTTTGTTCTTTCAGTTTGTCTTTCACCTGAGTGGTGGATGGATAGCGGTGCTAATATTCATGTGTGTGCTGATTTTTCTTTGTTTACTTCCTATCAGGCCGGCGGGACTGGATTCTTGCTGATGGAAAATAGTTCGCATGCACGTGTTCTTGGTGTTGGTACGGTCATTCTGAAGTTTACTTCAAGAAAGACGGTGCTATTAAAGAACGTGCAGCATGTCCCCTCCATCAAGAAGAATCTTGTTAGCGGTTCTCAAATGTGTCGCGATGGCTTTAAAATTATGCTTGAGTCCAATAAGTGTGTTGTGTCAAGACATAGAACATTTGATGGAAAAGGTTATGATTGCGGAGGCTTGTTCCGCTTATCTTTGCTTGATGGTGTGTGTAATAAATTAGTGAACAATGTTAATATTTTGGATGAGTCCAATATATGGCATTCACGACTTTGTCACATTAATTTTTGCCGTCTCACGCGACTTATAAATCTGAATTTAATCCCGAAATTTAACTTAGTCAAAGATTCTAAGTGTCAGGTGTGTGTGCAATCGAAGCAACCGTGTAAGCCTCACAAGACTGCTGAGGCGAGAAACTTGGCACCATTAGAACTCGTTCATTCTGATTTATGCGAAATAAATGGCGAATTGACTAACGGCGGTAAACAATACTTCATGACATTTATAGATGATTGTACTAGATTTTACTACGTATATTTATTGAAAACTAAAGATGAAGCGTTGCATTATTTTAAAGTCTATAAAGCTGAGGTAGAAAATCAACTTGAGAAAAAAATCAAACGTTTGCAGTCTGATCGCGGGGGAGAATATTTCTCAAATGAATTTTCTGAGTTTTGCGCGGTGTATGGAATTATTCATGAGAGGACGCCACCATACACACCACAGTCCAATAGGATTGTAGAGAGAAAGAACCGCACTCTAACTGATTTGGTTAATGCCATGATAGAGACTGCGGGACTATCTAAGGAATGGTGAGGTGATGCTATATTAACAGCGTGTCATGTCCTGAATAGGATGCCCACAAAGAACAATGAAATTACACCATTCGAGGAATGGGAGAAGAAGAGATTAAATCTCTCTTACCTGCGAACTTGGGGTTGTTTGGCAAAGGTGAATGTGCCAATAAACAAAAAGCGAAAGCTTGGACCAAAGATTGTTGATTGTGTTTTTCTTGGTTATGCTATTCACAGCGTGGGTTATAGATTTTTAATTATAAATTCTAGTGTTCCTGAGATGGCTGTTGATACAATCATGGAATCTAGAGACGCTACATTTTTTGAGAATGAATTTCTCATAAAAAATGCACCTAGCACGACTGGTCACGAATTTATAATTCTCCATGAGCTTGAAACTTTTACTCCAATAGAATAAATTGAGGAACCCTATATGCAAAATCCTGAGGAGGATGACACTATAGTCACTAGAAAAAGTAAGAGATAGAGGACTGTAAAGTCTTTTGGTGATGACTATATTGTGTACCTTATGGATGACACACCAACGACCATTAAAGAGGCATATTCCTCTTCTGATGCTGACTTATGGAAAAAAGCAGTACGGAGTGAGATGGATTATATTATGTCTAATGGAACTTGGAAAGTTGATCGTCCTTATGGGTGCAAGCCTATAGGGTGCAAATGGGCGTCCAAGAAAAAGCTTAGGCTTGAAGGTACTATCGAGAGGTACAAGGCAAGACTTGTGGCCAAGGGTTATACTCAAAAGGAAGGTGATGATTTCTTTGATACTTATTCACCGGTTACCTGATTGACTACAATTCGAGTTTTGCTTTTCCTGGCAGCCTCTTATGGTCTTATCGTTCAACAAATGGATGTTAAGATAGCTTTCCTAAATTGAGAGTTAGAGGAGGAGATCTATATGGATCAGCCGGATGGGTTTGTAGCAAATGGTCAAGAAGGCAAGATGTGTAAATTATTAAAGTCATTATATGGCCTAAAACAAGCTCCTAAGTAAAGATGGCAACGGGTAATATCCATGGGGATCTGGTAACACAAACCCGCACCATGAGAAAATTTCGTGCCCTCGCCCACCACCATACACGGGCACCACTTTGCGCCCTTTTCCGCTATCCGCTGGGATGTTTCGCCGGGCATGCCCATATACTGTGAGTGGAGGAGCGCCGAGCGACGCCTGCGAGAAGAGCATCGTGGCGCAATCGACGCCGGGAGGCGGGTGCTGGGGTCGTGGCCTCACGAGGTGCTAGGGTGGCTTGCTGCCTCCCCGATGGATCCACGGCGCCAAGCGGGGATTACAGAACAAAAAATACAAAAAAATGCATCTTGCAAGCTCCAATCAATAATCTAAAAGCATGAAAATACAAAAAAAACGCATCTTGCAAGAGCACTGATTAAGGACCACACAAGTTACAGACTCCTTTTACAGGTCACAACTCCCTATGCCGCCAAAAGAACAAAGCAGATCCACAGATCAAAAATGGGAATAAGCACCTAGATGTTGCACTCTTGCAGATCGAGCATAGAGAGAGAGGAGATCCTGCAGATCGAGCAGTGAGAGACACAAAGAGAGCAGGGAGATCCGCAGCAATCCTACAGCTTGTCATCCTACTCTCGTCAGGCGTCAGCTTTGCTCTGCTAGAGGAGTCGCACTGCAGGGGATGGAGGAGCCCGTGTTGGCCTTGCTCTGGTTGAAAGGGAACAGAGAAAGGAGATGAGTGGAGGAGCCCGGTGTTCGCAGGAAGCTAGAAGCCAGGAAGGCAGCGGCGGCGGCAGGAGGGAACTGGTGGGGTGGCTGGATGGGGATGGAATGAAACTAGGGTTCCAAACTTCCAATATATACTTGGTTGGCTGTGACCCCAACTGTCAGGTAACTAAGACGGGTTTGTGGATATGGATAGGCTATTTTCTTACCCGTTAATGAATGCCCGTTGGGTTTATACCTCTGCCCGCACCCGTGCCCGCGGGCACAGGTTTGCTCCCGTATCCTCGCCCACCGGTTCGGGTGCCCGCGGGTATGCAGATTTTTTCTGCCCGTTGCCATCTTTACTCCTAAGCAGTGGCATGAGAAGTTCAACAGAACTCTAACATCTGCTGGCTTTGTTGTGAATGAAGCTGACAAATGTGTGTACTATCGGTATGGTGGGGGTGAAGGAGTTATTTTGTAATTATATGTTGATGACATACTGATCTTTGGATCCAGCCTCAAAGTGATTGAGGAGGTGAAGGAATTTTTATCTAATAATTTTGAAATGAAAGATTTGGGAGAGGCTGATGTTATTCTTAATATCAAGCTTCTGAGAGAAGGTGATGCTGGGGTAACTCTGTTACAATCCCACTACGTGAAAAATGTGGTGAGTCACTTTGGGTTTAGTGACTGTGAACCTGCTCCTACACCTTATGACACTAGTGTGCTTTTGAGGAAAAATCAGAGAATAGTAAGGGATCAATTGAGATATTTCCAGATCATTGGATCGCTCATGTATCTTGCTAGTGCAACAAGACCTGACATCTCATTTGTTGTGTGCAAGCTGAGTCGGTTTATGTCAAACCCGGGAGATGATAACTGATGTGCTCTTGAGAGAGTGATGCGCTATCTAAAAGGCACTATGAGCTATGGTATTCGTTATACCGAACACCCGAAGGTGCTACAAGGCTATTGTGATGCCAACTGGATCTCTGATGCTGATGAGCTTTATGCCACAAGTGGGTATGTGTTTTCGCTTGGAGGTGGTGCTGTTTCCTGAAAGTCTTGCAAGTGGACTATCTTAACGAAGTCTACAATGGAAGCAGAACTCATAGCATTAGACACCGCTGGCTCTGAGGCCGAGTGGCTTCGTGATCTCCTTATGGATTTACCGGTTGTTGAAAAACCCATACCAGCTATTTCTATGAACTGCGATAACCAGACTATGATTATGAAGGTTAACAGTTCTAAGGATAACATAAAGCCCACAAGGCATGTTAAGACACGACTAAAATCTGTCAGAAAATTGAGAAACTCCGGAGTAATAGCGTTGGACTATGTTCACACGTCTGGCAATATGGCAGATCAATTCACTAAGGATTTATCACGCAATGTGATAGAAAGTGCATCGAGAGAGATATGTTTGAGACCCACATGAAATTTACTATAGTGGTAACCTGTTCTATGTGATCAGAGATCCCGTAAAGTAGGATGGTGAAATAAGCTAGTAGTAAATTGTGCGGAAAGATCCTTAGTAAGACTCATTTCGGATGCATATCTTTCCTTTCTATAAGACAGGTTGATTTTTACCTTAATGTGTTTCAAGTGGCTTGCTAAAGCAAAGATGTCCTATAGAACATCTTTTGAGGAACACACCTATATAAGTCAGACTGCTGGTCACAATCTATGAGATTTGGGTGATATCTAAATACTCATAAAAGGCACTGGAGTATGACTTATATGCTTCAAATAGAGGGGATGCCTTTTGCAGCCTAGTATCAGCTAAGAACTTTAGTGACATTCACCTCACGCAAAACTGTCAATTCAAGGCTTAGTCCAATGTTTAGTTGTGACTGAGTGAAACTATTGCTCTAGAGATGGATGTTCAACTTAACGGTCTCCATCGAAACACTGGTATATAAAAGAAATATGGTTCTGAAACTACTTTGTTACAAACCGTAGAGTTTGGTGGGGATTGTTGGATATATTATGAGCTTGACCCGTATAATATTTAATAAATCAAATAAAACTCTACGGTCCGTAACATTAAGCGTTGTATGGTTTAATACCGTACGGGATTTTGACTGAACGCTGACTCAACTTATTTGGTTGAAAATTATCCATCGTAATTGAGAAGCTGAAAAAAGGATACATGAGTGCCACACGCACGCGCGCGCCGCCGCCGCCAGTCGGGCCGGGCCGTGGGCGTGGGCGTGGGATGACGGGCAGGCGTGGCCAGATTTTGCCACTTAATCCACATAATTAAGGGAGTTTCTCTCTTTTATGGTGAAGGCGAGTTGATTGAGCCAGTTACCGTCTTTTCTTGTCTCCGTCTCCTTGAGTTCCTCCGCTGGCTTTCTCCCTCCCCGCCGCAGGCATAAAAGGAAAAGTCCTCCATCAGTTCAATCTCACCTTCGCTTCCGAGAGACCACATCTCAACCGCCCTTTGGTTTTTCCCATCCCGTACCTCTGCGCGCATGGAGCAATGGGAGAGCAGGTGCCTCCGGAACCCTCGTCCGCCTGCGAACCTTGCAACAGGGTGTGCGGCGATTAGGTTTTTGGGGAGCGATTCCACGACTGCTCGTCCACGTCGTAGACGTCTTCTTCCTGGTGATTGCTCGCGGAACAACAATGTGTCTTCTTCCTGGTGACCGTTCGTGGGACTGCACTGTGAACACCTTCCTGCATCGACTGTGGTCCACGACTTGGAGCAACGCACTATGTCTGGTGCGAATGGAGCCTTCGATGCCCTCAGCATGGGACCCTCCGCTGGGTACACTCTTAACTCAGTGATTACCGTACTTTGCGTACTTACTGTATCGATCAGTATGTCGTACTTGCATGTTGTAGCGTTTGTTAGTGATATACACATACACATATATGTCATCACGAACCTGCTGATGTTTTATTTTTAGATTAAATTGACCATGGAAATGCCTAATTATCTAACAGCTGTTCTACTACACTGACGTCATGACGGCTGTTTGTTCTACACGGTTGTATCACAAGCTCCCTCTATATAAGTCAAACTGTACTAAGTTTAACTTAGATATTATATAGAAAAAGAACAAATTAGCATAAATAATTAGTTAAATTTAGTTTCATGATTTATATCTTGGATGTGATAGTTTTTTTCCTCAAATACTTGCACATCTTTGTACTTAACGTAGAGAGTTTTGGACATACAACGACGCGCTGTTAGAGCGCCCTAGAGGGTTAGAGGATTTACAGCTCAGCTTTGAACTGCCCTAGTGTGTACTAATTCCATAAGCTATTACTCCTAAGAGAAGACAACCTAAATTGGTAGCATCGACCTCTACCCACTGCGCCGTTTCGAATTTGATCATAGCGAGTAGTTGAGACAATAGTATGTTCGCGCCACGGAAGCATCTTGCATTCCTCTCTTTCCACAGCTCCCAAGCTACCAGGGTGGAAAGGGTGTCTCCACCACGCTTGTCGGTTCCGCTCCAAATCGCTCACCACACTCTCCACCAGTCGAGGATGGTGGGATGTGATAGATGTTAATGTTCTTATCGATAAATTTGGTTAAATTTGAACTTAGAATAGCTTAATGTAGGACAAACACATATCCATTATACTTTTGGACAGCGACGAGAGTACTTTGTAGTGTAGCAGGTAACACTACTACACAAAATTTAATCGAGGCAGGCAAGCCAACCGCCTCGGTCGAAAGGTCATGGTTAATCCTGGCCTTAACCGAGGCGGTTGGCCGCCTGCCTCGGTTAATCAAATAAAAAAACAAAAAAATAAGAAAGCTCGTGGACGAGCCCAGCAAGCCCATCCACGGGCCCACCGAGCCCGTCCACACGGCGCCGCCGCCGTCGCTTGCTGGATCCGCCGCTATGGAGCTGATGCCAGAGTTGGAGCGCCGCCGCGGGGAGGAGATGGAGCGCCGCCACGGGGAGGCCCACGCCGCCGCCGGAGTTGACGTAGAGATGGAGGGGGAGGAGCGCCACCGTGGGGAGGCCAGATCTGGCCTCAACGCCACCGGATCCGGTCTCCACGCCGCCACCAGAGTAGGCGGAGGAGCGCCACCGTGGGGAGGCTGGATCCGGCCTCCACGGTGCTACCGGAGTTGGAGGGGGAGGAGCGTCGCCGTTGGGAGGCCGGATCCGGCCTCCACGCCGCCGTTGAATTTGAAGGGGGAGGAGCGCCGCCATGGGGAGAGGGCCACCACCGCCGCCCGCATTGCTGCAAGCGCCGCCCGCCGCCTCGCCCGCTCCGGATCCGGCGGTGAGGCGAGGAGGAGCCTGAATCCGTCCTCCCCGCCACGGATCCGACCTCCTCGCCCACAGTCACACCGAGGAGAGAGAGTAGGGAGAGGGCCGTCGTCTTGGGAGGAGGAGAGAGGAGGCGCGCCCGCCGAAGGAGGAGGAGGCAGCCGCGCGTGCCCCCCGGAGGAGGAGGAGGCAGCCGCGCGCCCCACTGGAGGAGGAGGAGGCTGCCGCACCTGAGGGAGAGGAGAGATGCCCGGGGAGGAGCGCGGTTGCGTCGTAGAGGGAACGAGGGGAGGAGCGCGGGAGAGTGTGGTTGACGGGAGGGGTGAAGGAGAGTGCGCTGTGCGGCTGAGGGAAGGGGTGAGGGAGATAGTTAGGGTTTCTGAAGATTTCGTTTATATACTGGAGAGGATAATGGGCTGGTGTGGGCTAGCAGGCCAGGCCTGATTTAGCGAGGTGGTTGTGTCACAATGCCCGCCTAGGTTGCCCGCATCGGTAAATGATTAACCGAGGTGGTTGCCTTGGATGACCGTCTCGGTTAATCTATATTAACCGAGGCGGGCACGTTAAGTTGCCCGCCTCAGTTAATGATTAATCGAGGTGGTTGCTGGGCAGGCTGTCTGCCACCGAATAATGGAGGCGGGCAACCAGCCCGCCCGCCTCCGAGCCCCAAAGTAAAACGGCTCGGTTAATTTTTTCTGTAGTAGTGTAAGAATGTTAAGCTGACGTGTTCCTTGCGCTCAGCATCCTATCCTTCTTGGAGGCGTCGCCTGGGAAATCCCATGTTGCCTTGTGGATGTTAGTCAACATAAGACGTTAGCGCTGCTCGTCTACTACAAGTATCGGATCTTTGACAAGGCCGTGCAGTGGTGGTTCGCCGGCAATCAAAGCTCGGTAACAATGACATGTCATGTTTCTCTTTCTAGTGGGGTCTAGGATAGCAGTGTAGGTGGCGATGCTTGAAAGCTTTGGGTTGATGTCCCTTGTGTGACTATATTAGTCACTATTGTGCAAGTCTAGCAAAGATGATACACGATGGGCCCTGGTTAGTGTGAGTTGTCATGTGTTGTTTCATATCGTCATCTAAGCCCCTGCACTAATAGTGTTCTCGATCCGTACTCTCTCCGTCCTAAAATAAGTGTTGTTTTAGGACGGAGGGTGTATAACAAGTGAAGGCACTGTGTGTACAAGATATAAGGTAGTTTTACTGGGGTTTCATCAAAGTTTCATGCGTATTAAATATGTCAATGTAACACTATATTGATAAAGAGAGATGGTAAAAGTCTCATAGCACTATTATAGCGGATGAAACTCTTGTGCCCTGTACTTTTCTGCACTGTTTGTAAAATATAAATGTATAGAAAAAGTGGAGTTCTGCCCATAACACTCGGGAAGACGGGAACAGCCTAAAATCACACGGAAATTTCAGTCTTGACCGTTGCCGCTCAAAGTTACTCCATCGTGGTCGTGGACTCGTGGGCATATCGGGAGAAATTGCGGGGTGTCCCGAGCGTTTACTCCGAGTAGTGTATAGGAGGCGATAGCTAGGCGCTGCAGCAGCGACCGCCCACGACCACACCGTGGAGTCAGTGAAGATGGTCCAACCATGTAGCATGCTGTTTCGACAGCTAGGAATGCGAAATCAGACGACTTGACTGGATGTGAAAGATGAAGTGTGTTGTTCACTGGACGATGATCGGCATCTGCTACGTACTGGAGTGAGTGTATACTCCCGTCTGGCCGACTGGTACGTGATTAGGATTTTTAGTTAACTTTATGCTACTTTTTCGAGAGTCAACTTTATGCTATTGATAAGTTCAGCAGCCTCAACTTCTATACAACTCTGTCCATATGTTCCAAAAAATAAATGTTATTCTGTCCTAAGATAAACTTTTTAAATTTTTATCAAAATCATAAAATATAATGTGTTAATAATGATTTTTTAATAAATCATGTTCTACTCTATGTTTTGACTTTTCTATATATATTTCTTTTATTATATATCTAGAGTAGTGCGTATCTAAATGTGTAGCGAAGCAATGTATCTAGAAAATCTAGACGTCTTATAATTTGAAGCGGATGCAGTATCAGCGTATATATTTAGAGGGGTCGAGCGATGAAGCTCAAATAAGCCACGACTACGAACTGCACTCAACACGCACTTATCTCGTGATCGTGAAAACGCTCGGGGGCTACTGTCGAGGTTATGATCCCCGGGTATCTTAAGGCATCGATTAGTCAGCAGGCCGAGCGGCCCATGATACATCAGCTAGCGAAAGCCCAAACGATCGAGGCCCAGCTAAACCAAACGGACCCGGCCAGACACCAAGGCCAGGGTCAGCCACGACCCCTCCCTTCCGCCTTAGCCACACGACGCACAAGAGACTCACGACCTCTCCGACAAGAGTGGACACGCCACACTGACCCCGCAAGGACCGAGGGGATAGCGGTTGAAAGGTCCTTGTTGGTTTTGATAATTGAGTGACAACCTAGGTGGACTAATTGTGTTTATGTGAGATACACAGGTGATTAGTCCACATGACATGTGTATGAGCAACGTATGCCATGGAGGTGAAAATGGCTTGGAGATGTTGCAAAGCTCACACATGTGATGATGAAGGAGCTTATTGCACATGAGACATGACATTGAGTCATGTGATCAAGGTGGAGAAGATCAAGATAAGACTTGGCTTGATGGACCGATTGCAAGCGTGAAGGGCAAGTCAAAGGCTTTGGAGTGATGGACCGCGTGGCGGTGAAGCTTGAGCAAGACTTGGCGCCGATGGACGATGGCAACGGTGAAGAGCAAGTAGAGTCAAGATCGATGAACCAATATGATCATGTGATGATATGAAGTGGATCATATCATTGTTGATCGTGTTGGTACATGTGTTGCATCAACATTGAAGGAGATGGAATGGAATGCGCAAGGCAAAGGTATAACCTAGGGCATTTCATTTCACCGGTCATAGGTGTGTAGAGAAGTTTATGACCGGGTTTAGGATAGATGGCCGTACTATCAAGAGGGGCAAACTTGTTTGCATATCGGTCATCTAGTACCACTCGAGTGATCTAACTTTGCATTGTCGCTAGGATCGAGTGGCGTGGTAAGTTGAGTGGCTAACATCCTTTGGGAAATGATTGTGAAAATGCTAACACACATACACATGGTGGTGTTGGCACATTTACAAAGGAGGTGATGTTTGCAGGGGTGAGATGGATTCGGCGCTTTCGGGAAAATAGAATGCCTATTTTCTATTGCGCCGGATGCAAGTTCTTGTGGTTAGCACATTGGAGCAAGGGTGATGAAGTTAGAAGTGAAAACGAGTTAGTCGCGAAGATGCTGGCGTCGGTCAACTGACCGGACGCTGGATCTGAATGCACCGGACGCTGGCAGGCTGTGTCCGGTCAGGCTGACGTACGATGACGCAGAAGCTGGAGTGTGACCGGACGCTAGCTGCGTCCGATCAAGTGTGACCGGACGCGTCCGGTCGAGGTCGGTACCTTACTGGAAATGATCGGACGCTGGGGGTTCAGCGTCCGGTCAGTTGAAAGCTGCTACGTCCGGTCAAGTCAAGTGACCGTTGGAACCGGGACACGTGGCCGTCTGCGGGCGACCGGACGCTGAGGTCTAGCATCCGGTCAACACGACCGGAGCGTCCGGTCGGCCCGACCGTTGCCCAGTGAAGGGGTAACGACTAGTTTAGCCCTTGGGGCTATAAATAGAAGTGGCCCTCGGCCATGGCTGGTGCTGAGCACCTCAAGGGACTTAGTGTCCATGCTTGTGAGTGCTTGGGAGCCCTCCATCACACATATACTTGATAGTGATCATTCGATTGTGTGAGTGAGCGATTCTAGTGCGATTGCATCGTGAGGTTGCATCGAGTGGCACTAGGTGATCGAGTTGCAAGCCGGTGGTGCTTGTTACTCTTGGAGGTTGCCACCTCCTAGATGGCTTGGTGGTGGTCTCCGTTGAAGCCCGCAAGAAGCTTGTGCGGCGCTCCGGAGAAGTGCTTGTGAGGGGTACTTGTGCTCGCCCCGCGGGAGTCGCGAAGAGCAACTTTAGTAAAGCGTGTCATTGAGCTACCCTCACTCAAGGGGTAGGTTCTTGCGGTGCCCGACGTGCGGGCTTAGCGGGTGATGCTAATTAGCCGCCGAACCACCAAGTGAGCGGTCGACACAACGGGGACTAGCGTGTTGGCAAACACGTGAACCTCGGGAGAAAAATCATCGTGTCAACCTTGTTCTTCCCGTTGGTTTGCATCCCCATTACACAAGCTTGCAATTACTTATACATATATCTTAAGCTTGTGTAGTTGCTCTTGTAATTAGATAGCTTGTGTAGCTAGCTAATTACCTTCTTGCTTGTGTAGCATAGAAGTAGCTCCCTTGCGTGGCTAATTTAGTTTTAGTAACCTTGTTAGTCACATTGCTTAGTTTGTGTAGCTAAGTATTTGCGCTCTCTAATTAGGCGTTGGTTGCCTTGTTATTGAGCATTGCTAGTGAGCTTAGTTGGCTTTGTGCTTTTGCTTACTAGCATGTGTAGGAGCTCCCTTGTTGCTTAAAGTATTAGTGGCATAGGTTTGTGTGACCTTGCTCCTAGAATTGTTTAGGAGAGCTCTAGCTAGCCCGGCACCTTAGTTGCATAATTAGTATCTTGGCAAGGTGCTAGTGAGCATATATAGAGGGGTGTAGTATTGGCTAGACCGATTGTTTTAATTCCGCATTTATATCGGTTAGCCGACGCGATTAATTTTAGAAAAGACTATTCACCTCCCTCTAGTCCGCCATCTCGACCCTTTCAGCGGTCACCTCAGTCTGGTCAGACACCATCCCTGCGTCACGCCGCACAGACAAGACAACACCGCACGGTGGTGTCTGCCAGTACGGAGGCCCGCCGTCCAAATACGGTCCAATGAGACATATGTACGATTTTACCCACTACGGGATAGGATCCACGATGGAGGCCTTGACTTAGAGGCCATCCAAACCGACGGGAGCCACGACCCCGGAGCCCGAGATCGTGGCCTCCAACTCCCCAAGGCAACCCGACGGTCGACGACCTGGGGGCGGCTACCAACTATTGTACGACGCCCCCAGGAAATCAGGAGGCGATGACGAAGGCCACGGCGGAGACCACGTCGCGCAGGACAGCTAGCGAACCACCATCATGCCTATAGTGCCACCACAACCGACACAGTAGCACCACGCCTCACCTTGCCGTGACGTGGCCACAAGACCATGACGACAACCTCGCCCGAACGTGCACCACAAGACGGCGTAGCTTGCAAGCCAAGTTAGCTAGGCCCCTCCCTCAGGCCCGCGACCCCTCAGTAGGGAGAACCTTTTTCTTTGTACATGCCCTGGCCCCAAACTCTATATAAGGGCAGCCAGAGCACCATTCTTAGAGATTCTCTTATTCTTCACAACCTTCGGACTCCTGAAGCTTCCCTTCAAGTAGTTCATCTCCTAGCTCTAGCTCTCCTATCTCTTCCACCATTCTTGCACCCCCCATTGTAAGAACTTTAGAGTATTTAAGCGAGGAACACGCACTTGATCATCTCTGAGACTAGACGTAGGGCTCCGGCCTGAACCAGTATAAATTCTCGTGTCTTTTGGATGTTACCATCGTCTTTCTAGAGCAGTGCAACAATCGTATAAATTTACTAATCCGATTTACAAAACACCAAGATACAAAGGTAGATACTATTTCTTTTTAAACCTAAACAAAGCTGAGATTGGTTGACTCTTTGAAATGCAAGAGGTAGACTTATTTTGAGACGGAGGAGTAAAAACTACAAACCTCAGAAAGTGGTGCCGCGCACGAACAAAAAACACACTAAACAAGTGCATAAGGTTGTAGGCTTGTAGCACAAGAGAGTAAACGTCACATGATGATTGGATTAGTACTATGTTTAGAGCATCTCTAAGAGACTCTCCATATCCCTCCTAAATGCTAAGAATATAGGTTTTGGTGAAAAAATATCCTCCAATAACTTCTCTAAATGGTCATCCAAATATAGTCACCTTTTATTTCGGATTTTTCACTAGCAAAAAATAGAAAACAAGAATGACTCTCTAGAGAGCGTATGAAATATAGAAAAATTGTTGGAGAGTGAAAAGATATAGAAAACAATTTTTATACAAATGACTCTTTAAATAATGATTTAGAGAGTGAGATTTGGAAATGCTTTTGGAGATGCTCTTAAGTATACGATATATCTATCACGCGTAACGAGTTATAGTATATAGCTGAGCAATTTTCAGAAATAAAAAACTGCCCTTAATTTTCTTTGTTTTAGTCGGATTCGAAAGCTCGGCGTCTGACTTTGGTTATAAAAAAATGTTAATAATTACTCCTATGATACAAAATAAATATTATTGAATTTGTTATAGAATATATATTTTTATAAGTTTAGTTGTTGACATAAATTTTAATATTATTTATTATATAATCTTAGTCACACTCAAATTAGTTTGACTGATGTATAGTTGTATTTATTTTTTGGCATGGAAAGAGTTTTTGGATGTGCGCACACACGTGCCATATACGCCGCCGGGCTTCATCAGACACAGCACATGCATGCACGGATCGGAGGCGCAACGGAGCATGAGTTCGCTCGCTTCTGGAAGCGTCCGGGCGGGGTCATATGACGAGGCATCCAAGTGTTACAAAACGGTGTCGGTTCCTAACAGACAATCTTTTTACTCGGTGATCTTATTAACAGAGGAGAGGATTAGCAGTCAGTTAATCAGTCTATTCGTTTGCTTGTAAACGATCGTAAATTTTTAGCTAGAAATAGTATTTTTCTCTCACACCAAACCAATCAACAGTAAATAATCTATGATACGATACGGCCTCCCGAACAGACTGAATATAAGCCGTTAGTAATGCGAAGGCCACCTCCCTCCGGTAGTAGACTGTTCCAGTGAACAGTTGTCTTTTCCTGAACTTATATATAATCCAAGAGATCGATGAGTTCCCAAATCTTTGTTCATTGCATTAACTTTCAACGCAAGATGGACGGGCCGGGCATGGTTGACCTCTGATGACGCGGACACCCACGTCCTACCGCCGAGAGGCTACTAGCGTACTCGGCCACTCGTCCACGCGTGCACACGCGTCGGCGAGCCGGCAGCCCGGCCCGCCCGCGCCCACCGCGTGCCGCGGCGGAATCACGAGCACGCGGCGAGGGTGCCGGCCGGCGCGAGGTTTAAAAGGAAGCCTCGATCTGCAATGCACGCACAGCACAGACCTAAGTCACAGTCATCTCCATCCGATCCGACGATCGATCTCGATCTTCAGTGTTGTAATCACACGGGCCAATCAATTTCAAGTTCGACCGCCGCTCGCAGATCATAGTCCACGTACAGTAACGCGGGAGGCCAGCAGCATGCCGTCGCTGACGCCGTGGCGGAGGAAGAAGAGGGCGGCAGGGGGCCCTGCGGTGGCGGTGCGGACGCGGCGGCGGGGCACCTCGCTGGGGGCGCTGTGGCGGCGCCTGGTGCGGACGCTCACCTGCGCGCGCCGCCCCTACTACTGACCGATCGATATCGATCGATAGCTTGTCGCAACATTTGGTTGGCGGGTGCGTGCAGAGAGAGAGAGAGAGCTGCTGGCAGATGCAGGCGGATCGATCCATGCAATGCAAGCAAGCTTGTTTGTGATGAGTGTTTGTGTATCGTAGTGACTGCTCGTTTATATATATATACGTATATATGTATTTTCATTTTAGTTTGTTGCTACCGTACGTGCAATTGTACTCCGCTACTATATGCACATCTAAACTCTGTGCCTTATATATTCCGCAAAATATAAATACCTCCGACTTTGATCTCAATCTTCCAACGACCGTATAACCTCCGTCCTGAAAAGAGTGCCCCGACTGTATAACTTCTGTCCCGAAAAGAAAGCAACTATGAGTGTGTGCTAAGAAAGATGGTTTACGTTTGACCAAGTTTTTTTAGTGAATAATATTTATAGTTATATTTTTAAATTAATTTATTACGAAAATATATTTCGTAATTAATCTGATAGTATTTATTTGGTATCATAAATATGGATATTTTTTTATCTATAATTGGTCAAACTTAAGGTACTAAAACGTGATACTGTGATAGAATTGCATTCTGTTGGGGACGGAGGTAGTATTTTATTTTCTTTTCGTATAGATTGTGCTTGTTTGTGATGGGTTTTAGGTCTTGTTTAGTTCTTTCCAAAAATTTTACACCATATCCCATCGAATGTTTGGACACATGTATGGAGTATTAAATATAGACTAAAAAATAACTAATTACATAGATTATGACTACTTTGCGAGACGAATCTTTTAAGCCTAATTAGTTTATAATTTGATAATAAAGTGCTACAATACACATATGTGCTAATGACGAATTAATTAGGTTTAATAAATTCGTCTCGCGATTTATTGACGGATTCTGTAATTTATTTTTTTATTAGTATCAAATATCGATACCCTAAAATTTTACGTTCTAGAATTAAATAAGGCCTTAGCTCGTCCACGACCTTACTAGATAGGGTCAGGACACATATCCTGCTGTGCAAAATAATTTTCTTGGGCCGAGTCCGGCTCGAGCCACTGATTTTTTTTTATTTTACACTGCACGGGAGCCCGCCTAGGCCCAGGCCTGGCCTGAAAAATTAGGCCCAATCTGTCAAGTGAAATAGTCGTGGTGGGACTTTTTCGACCCAGCATAACCGAGTTTTTTTCAGCCCGGCTCGTAAAATACTGAGATCTATTTTGTGTGGCTGTGCTCTGTTCGTTAGACCCCCTTCCTTTTGAAATACCTGCCGTTTCAAAAAAAAAAGTCCCCAGTTAATTAGGTTCAAAAAAACAAAGCTGGAAAAAGTACACTAATGCCGCTGTGGTCCACAAGTGCACACGTGGGGGCGTTGCGGGGCACAGTACGACACATGGATGGATCAATCAATCAAGCATGGATTTTGGCTTTGGATTATCGATCTGGAAGGATCGATCTCAAAGGACAGAGTGGATCAACATGCATGTTTAACGGATCGATGACGACGCGCGCGCGGCACACGTGCTCCGCCCAGCCACGCCCGGATACGAAAAACAAATAGCAGCATCTATCCCTCAGGCTCAGGCCTGAGGACGTCGTACGCGTGGCGCGAGGGCACACGCGGCTCGACCAAGCTAAAGCACACCGCACGCAGCCATCGTCGTGGTTAGTTTCCTCTGCGGGAGTTGCGACTTGTCAGTTGTCACAACCGATCGCTGTGAGCATGCCGTCGCTGTGGCCGACGAAGAAGAAGCGGGCGCGGGGCTCGTCGACCCCCCCGGTCGTGGTCGCGCCGCCGCGGGAGCAAGAAGAAGTCGTCCTCGTCTCTGGGCGCGCTGTGGCGGCGGATGGTCGGGCCGCGCCGGGGGAAGAAGCCGGGCCTGCTCTCGCGCGACGCGCGGGTGCTCTCCTGCGGCCGCCGCTCCTACTGATGAGGCACCGGCCGACATACATAGCCCATGGTCTGCATCTGCGTAGCGTGCGTGACGACGACTCTGTCTCCTTCTCGAGTGCAGTGGGTGGTTGTTGCCATGCGCGCTCAATCTGTTTCCTTTGTTCGTATCAGTGTGGGGAGCTAGCTGTCGATGCACTCGTGTTGTGTGTATATGATATTGCTCACTTGTAATATTTTTTGTCACGGCATCCAGGGTTTCAAACTTTCAATTCTTCGTTCAATTCAAGTTTTTCCGATCAGAGTGGCAGTTCTATATTCTAAGACTAGTCAAACTTTCACAATTTTATCTATTTTATTATATAAGAAAATATCAACATTTTTATGTCTAATAGATACACTATAAAAATATATTTTATGATAAATTTAATAATATTTATTTAATACTCTTTTCATGTCAGATGATAAGAGACGTTTCGTTATTTTTAGATATATTATTTTTGCTATATATTTAGATATACACCATGTTTAGATACATAATAACAAAAGAAATGTATAAGAAAAAGCTAAAGCTTCTTGTAATTATAATTTGGAATGGAGGGGTACAAAGCATGTTACTATTTTTTTAACCCTAAAGAATATGATTCTAAATTCGAGATTAGAAAAACTTTCTCAATTTGATCTATTTCATAAAATGAATATCTAATATAGTGAGAATTGCATTCTTTTTTAGTTATTTGATATAAAAGTGTTGGTATCTTTTAGGCCATGCTTAGTGAAAAGTTTCACTGCATTATTTTCGAGGACTGCTATGTCATATAGAATAAAATAAAACATGGATCAAACACTAACTTTTAATGGGAAATTTTATTCTATGTTCTTGTAGACAATTAAAATTATTACTCATTCATAGAGAGTCGGCAATCATGCTCAAAGAGTATCATCTAGATAAAATTCACTTCTTCACTCTTTCCTAAAAACGTTGCCATATCATAAAAAGTGCTCAAGTGATTGTCTATTAAATACAGAAGAAATTTTCACATAGACTGGTCTTATAAAGGTGGTTAAAGTTAAAATTATTTGACTTTTTGAGAAACTAGAAACGGTATCTTTTTCGGATAGAGGAGTATATACGTATAAGAGTATTAATAAAATGAAAGAAAAAAAATAACGAGATCAACTATACCATACATTTTTTTTATAATAACCAAACTTTACCATATTTTGTTTCGTAAAGAAAACTTTGCCATATGAGTCCTCGTCCGAACACCGAAGGTTCATCTCTCTGTTTGGCACGGCAAGAAGAAACAAAGGCACGTGGGCTTGGGCTGCCGGTGCCGGCTGCGGTTTCGAGTTCCATGGATGGGCTGGGCGGCTAGCTTCGCCTCGCCTCGCCTCGTGCCGCCCCATGTGCCGGCGTGCCGCTGCTACTCTGCTAGCTGACCAAACTCCTCGCCTCGTGCCGCCCCATGCTGTTGCCACTTGAATGCGCTCCTGCCGTGCTGCTCTGGTGCCGATGGATCCCGTGCCAACCGCGTCCGCATCCGCATGCCACCCACCTCCCTCCCCTCCGCCTCGATCCGCATTAACTACTAGCTCCGGCCTCACCACTACCTCGCCCCGTCGCCCGCTTCCAAATCCCAATAATCCCGTCGCGCAAATCCAGAACAGGAGCTCTTAGAGCAGAGCAGAGCAAAGCAGGAAGTGAAGGTGGCGCTGGCGGGAGCCGCCGAGTGACCCGGTGGTGAGCTGAGCAGGGGAAGGCCGGAAGGGAACCAGGCGGCGGGCGGGGTGCGGGATGGCGGCGGAGCAGGGGCGGTCGCTGGCGGAGACGCCCACCTGGTCGGTTGCCACCGTCACCACGCTCATGGTCGCCGCCTGCTTCCTCGTCGAGCGCTCCCTCTCGCGCATCGCCAAGGTGCTGACACGGCCCATCTTCTCCCCCTCACTACTGCTTTGCTTAGCTGCTGACCCTGCTGGCTTGTTTATTGTTCGCTCCGCACCGCAGTGGCTGCGCAAGACCAAGCGGAAGGCCATGCTCGCCGCGCTCGAGAAGATCCGTGAAGGTACGCACGTTCCCTCCCTCGCCGTCTCGCTCCTTCGTCCGTCCTCGCCTGCTTTATCGCCCGTCCGGAAGCTAATCTGAACGCGCTCTTGTGCTGCCTGCGGAAGCTGAATTGCTGGACTAGGTAGCAGTACATGTCACTGCTGTACAATTTCAGGAGCTCAGCAGCAGCATGGCCTTTCTGCCAGAGATGTTGTCTGTTTATTTGCTGTATATATCTGCCACTCTGCAACTGAATATTCATGAAAGCAGACTGTCAGTGTTAGACTAACACACGGAACGGTACTACATTGGCTTGCAAAGTTGCAATGCTGATAGTTCTAGACAACGTTGCCACATTGTCTCCAAGGATTTTGCGGATTTGGGCAACACCTTGTGCATGCCGATCTCGTTATAGTACACTCACTTTTTCGTTTTTCCTAGTTGCTCAACCGTTAATGTTTCTGCCGCCACTGCCGCCGCTCGTAAGCTGTTCGACTGTTTGCCTCTCAGCAATAGAACCCATGTCTTCACGCAGAGCTGATGCTGCTCGGAGTCATCTCGCTGCTGCTCAGCCAGACGGCGCGCTTCATATCGGAGATCTGCGTGCCGTCCTCGCTTTTCAACAGCCGCTTCTACATCTGCTCCGAGAACGACTACGACGACCTGCTGCGCAACACGGACGCCAACCAGACGGCGCTCGACAAGAGCATGTTCGGTGGCCAGCGGCTGCACGTCTGCAGCGAGGTAACCCAGATGTCCTGGTCCCAGTCTATCGAGGTCACTGGGAGGGGAGAATGTTATTCGCTCATCGCTTGAGTTGGAGTTCAATTTGTCACTTGATGCAGGGCCATGAACCTTTTGTTTCGTACGAGGGCCTCGAGCAGCTGCACCGGTTTCTGTTCATCCTTGGTATCACTCATGTGTTGTTCAGTTTTGTAACTGTGGTTCTGTCCATGATTAAGGTTCGCGCTCGCTGTCCGATTGCGGGTCTGACATTTTTTGTACTTTTTCTTTTGTGATGAGTTTATTGTGGTATCTTTCTGCTGTTGGTGCAGATCTATAGCTGGAGGAAATGGGAAACCTTAGCAGGTCCAATTGCTGCTGAGGAATTGAAAGGTAGAGTCATCAGCTGAATGTGGAAGCTTGTTTGGCCACGTTTTATGTAACCCTATTGATGTGTTCTACCTGACTGATGTTTGTCTCTCTCAGCTAGGAGAACGAAGGTGATGAGAAGGCAGTCTACCTTTGTTTTTCACCATGCTTCTCATCCATGGAGCAAAAATAAAATACTTATTTGGATGGTAAGTTTCCTTTTTTTTCCTTTCCTCGATCTAGCTGTGGAACCCATTCTGATTCTATCATTCTTTATTATCTGATTAGCGTGTCAAAGTGTAAAGACGTAAAAATGCCTTATTTGCATATATCATCCACTTTCATCCTTAAGTTCTCTGATTAAAGAACATCTGAGAGTGCTACCGACCATAAAGTCAAAAGATTCATGTATCTGAAGCCTCGAATACTCTAAATACTACCTCTAGTCGGTCAAGTATGATGTTTAAGACAGGATGTATGACTTGTTTCTGCCTATCTTGTGTCTGAAGTGGCATAGTTTAGAGACTGGAAGTAGTATGTAATGGCCTGTACATCCATGATCACTTGGATTTAAAGTTTCTCTAATTGCATTGCAGCTCTGTTTTCTGCGTCAATTCAAGGGCTCCATAACAAGGTCAGACTATTTGGCACTGAGGTTGGGCTTTGTCACAGTGAGTACTCCAATTTTTTTCTAATGTTTTAGCATCCCCACCCCCCTTGCTAAGATGATTCCAATATGCCAGTTTCCCCATGTGATTTTCTTGTCCGAATTTTTCTTGTTAGTATCACAAGCTACCGCATTCATATGACTTCCATAAATACATGGTACGGAGCATGGAAGATGATTACAATGGGACTATTGGTATCAGGTAAAGCAGAATTTACTCTCTAGAATATCCACTTTCCATCTGATCAATTAAGCATTAAGAAAACTACCTTTGATAGAGTAGATTTCTTGATTCGAGCAATGAAGTATTCAAGTATACTGGTCTAGAAAAAGTTTTCCATGAGATTCAATCTGATGGCTGTGCTGGGCAAAGTATGTTGGATTTTTCCAATAAATACGTTTGTAAGCCCAAAGTGGCCAGTTTAGGGACTTTTTCGCTCCTTTCAATCGATAATACTAGTTGAACTTGGTTATAGCATGCCAGGAGCTATTCGTTTTCTTTTCTTAATATTCTATCCTCTAGCTATTGGAATTATTATGCTCCATGTGATGTTCATACATGAGCACATCCTGTTTGTTGCAGTTGGCCACTTTGGGCATATGCGATTGTCTGCATATTCATCAATGTTCATGGTACCATTCGCTCCAAACCTCTCTTCTTCCCTTGCCTCCAAGCTTAATGAACCCTGTATGACACTGTTTGGATCTTTTTCTAAAATTGCAGGTATCAATATATATTTCTGGTTATCCTTTGTTCCTGTTATTGTAAGTATTACCCATGTCACCTAACCAATGTAGAAGATTCCGCTAATGATATCTTTTGTTTCTTGTCTTAAAATGATACTTATGTCTTCTCATAATTATGTGCTTTCAAAAATTCCGAAAAGCTGGTGCTTCTAGTGGGTACTGAACTTCAGCACGTCATCGCTCAGTTGGCTCTGGAAGTCGCTGAGGCAACAGCGCCTTATGTTGGCTCACAACTCAAACTGCGTGATGATCTCTTTTGGTTTGGAAAGCCTCGGGTACTCTGGTGGCTTATACAGTTCATTTCATTTCAGGTTATGTTTACTGCTACTCTGGATGTTTTTTATGCTTATATGAACGTCTTTTCCCTCATCCTAACACTTTTTCTTTCTTCCAGAATGCCTTTGAGCTGGCAACATTCTTATGGTCTCTGGTGAGAATCTTCTTAATCTTTATGATCGGGATTAAATTGTTTGGTCAAACAGCCAATAGTACAAGAATATAGGATGAGAACATATCCAGCACTCTCTCTGTAGGATAGGTGCTGGGTTTATGTAATATTTTTGAATTGCTGCCTGGACCAAAGCTTGCTAGTCCAGAAGGTGTGACCTAACCAGTTTCCTAGCTCAAGAGATAAGAAAGGATCCGCACAAGCTGTCATCACTCCGATGACTCCATGTAGCTTGATTTGTTATTTATACTTATTGGCACACATCTTGTGCAGTGGGAACTCAGTGCACAAACATGCTTCATGAAGCACTACTACATGGTTGCCATTCGGTTGATTTCTGGGTAAGTCTTTGCATTTTTCTTTCAAAAATACAGGGTATTTTGTGGTCTGACTGTAGAAGAGTTTGGCATTTATCATTAAAGTTCTTGATGTGTTGCTTTGTGGAAGTTTCCACAGGCTGATATTTTACATTGATTTCTTTGTCAATCCCCTTTGAAAGTCAAGATATTACATGCTTTGAACTACCTTGTGTTACTCCAATTATCTATACTATAAGCTACCTGATTAGGAATTCGTGCTAAGTTAACTTCCCTGAAATATATTGGTTGGGCTCAATACTAACACAAAAAGTGTGAACAAAAAATCTCTTCTGAATATTGCAGGCTCCTAGTTCAGTTTTGGTGCAGCTACAGCACACTGCCGCTGAATGTGATTATTTCTCAGGTACTCTTCAAGTGCAAATCTAATTTGGACCAAGAGATACTGTTGTAGTAATTCTTCACATGATTTCATCAGCACTATGTACTACTAGTACTACTATCATATCATCTTATCTTACTGATGAATTGTTCCTTCATCTGTGTTGCTATTTCCTCACCTGATTTTGCAACTTTTAATTGCATCTTAGCATGTATAAAACCACTTAAAATCGTCTACTGAGCTTTGTATATATCCAGAAAAAAAAACTTGTTTCATTTTTTTTTTTTGAAAACAATGTCCTACATATAGTCGATAGGGCGATAGCTTGACCCACTGCTGCTGACTTGTCCTTGGCGTTCTTGTTCCTTGGCTGAACTTGCAGATGGGTTCCAAGTTCAAGAAATCACTGGTGTCGGAGAACGTGAGGGAGTCGCTTCACAGCTGGTGCAAGAGGGTCAAGGACAGGAGCCGGCACGGGACCCTCACGACCAGATCCGTCTGCTCCCTGGACACCACCTACGAGACGGATCACGAGACGAACACGGTGTGCACGCTGTCGAGGACGGCGTCGGCGACATCGCTGGATGACCAGCTGACCGTGGCCACCGTCGACGACGAGCCGTCCTGCATTGAGAAAGATGTCTGACGCCGTTGCTGATTCGCTAAGACCCCGCACGCTGCTCACCAAAACTACATACTGCACCGACCTGTGTTAGGATTTAGGAGGTACTACTAGGACTGAGTTGGTACTGAAACGACATGTGTATGTTATATGTAATGGTTGGCCCAACCGTGGCAGTGACAATTTGTGTATAAAACTAAAAACTGTAATGTCTCTTGGATGAGAGGCCGTATATGGAGATATACTTGAGGCAGCTTGCCCCAAATTTAAAACGATAATGATACAATTATAACGTCCGGACGTCTCTCACCGCTCGCCAGTGACCCTATCTACTCGGCCTGTCTGCGCGTCCCGATGCTCAGGAGCGGACCTAGGGCCTGGCGACCCTGGCGCCTGCCCCACGAGATGAGAGGTCCGAGATAGGAGTAGATGCAGCAGCCTTTGGCCTACCTTAAGCAGAGTAGTAACCAACGCATTGCACCGCTTGGATACAGAGAGTGGTTCCAAAAAAACGGTGTAGCACAAAAGCAAGCCTAGTAAATGGAGGCTCAGCTCATAATTAAGCGAAAAAGCTGTTGCTTAAACTAGAGCAATAGCGACTATCACTGTGTGCGTGTTATTTTGCTACACAAGGAGATTGTTAAGATGATACTGCCTAAGCATGCAACTATGTGTTACGTTCCAGTTAAAGGGCTTCACATTTGACTAAATTTCTAGTAAATAGTATTCACATTTATGTTTCCAAATCAATTTATTATCAAAATACATTTTGTAATTAATCTTATGGTATTTATTTAATATTATAAATATTTATACTTTTTTTATCTATAATTGGTCAAATTTGATATACGAAAATATGACATTGTTCCAGAATTATATTCTTTTGGGGACGGAGGGACTATATTATTAGGATAGTATCAACTTAAAAATTATAAGATAAACTATATTTGTCAATAAGTAATGTAGACATTGCATAAAAAATATACTTTTAATGGATGGTTACATTTAAATAGATTTTTATCCAATTACATGTCTTCTCTTTCATACCATCCATACATCTTCTTCTATCTTATTTCTCGTGTACACATAATTTATTGTATAAGAAATAATTTCTTTCTCTCCGTCTCTTACTTAATTCTAAAGTTTTGAAAATCGACGATTACATCTCGCCTAGGCGCGCCTACTCGCTAGGCTATGGCCTGGCGCCTAGACTAGGGGGGTAATCACCCCTCTAGGCGGGCGGAGCGACTAGGCGGAGCTAGGCGGCGACTCGGCGGCGCCCAGGAGCCCTAGGCGGCGCGGAATCGAGCTAGGCGGGCGACGTGGGCCATCGCACGAAATAATGGCTCAGCGTCTTGGCCTTGGCTCTTCTTATTGGAGAAGGATAAGGGGGAGAAGGGGAGAGAAAGTCGTACTCGCCTCGACCTCGACCTCCGCCGGGAAGCAGAGTCCCACGCCGCAGCTGCTTGCTTTCGCTGAAGCAGATCCCACGGCGAGCCTCCTCCCCTTTGGCAAGACCCACTGACGACGCCAGCTCCTCGCGGTCTCCTTCCTCCTCGACGAGCTCATCCCCTCGGGTCGTGCTCCTCCTCGTCGGGAAGCAGGTCCCGCCGGCTGCGCTGCTCGCCTGGAAGCAGATCCCGCCGGCGAGCCTCCTCCCCGCTTGGCAAGACCCGCTGGCGACGCTACTCCCCGCTGGTCTCCTTCCTCCTCGACGAGCTCGTCCCCGCGGGTCGTGCTCCTCCTCGCCGGTCTCTTCGTCTTCGTCGCCAGAAGCTCCTCCCCGCCGATCTCCTCCCAAGGTCTGTATGTCCTCCTCCCCTGCTCCTCTGTTTCCTTCCCCTGCTTTGTCTATTTGCAAACATATACAGCCGGTTTCCTCTGTTTCCTTTCCCTGCAGTTGTTCCTTTTCCCTGCTCTCCTCTCCTCTGTTTCTGAAATCTAAAATTGTTGAATGATTCCATGTATCTACTATGATGAATCTGTGAAATTGTTGACTGCATATATATATATATGAATTTGTTGACTGATTGGCGATTGCATGTATATGTTTGTAATTTGTTGATTGATGGCTTGAACTCAGATGACGGGAACAGAGGGTCAATCTGAAACTGCAAGTGGAACAGAGGGAGCAACTGTCTTGAGAAGGAATTCAGATGATGTGGGATGGGAGTATGGGGTTCTTGTTGATCTGAACAACAAGGACAAGGTGAAGTGCATACTGTGTGACAAGCAAATGTTTGGAGGGGTTTATCGGTTAAAGCAGCATATCGCCCAGGAAGGAAAGAATGCGAAGAAATGCTAGGGCACGAAGACCACCAAAGAGAAGTTGCTAGAGGCTCAAGAAAAGTGCAAGAAAGCACTAGATGAAGCAAAAAGGAAGAGGGAGGAGAAGACTGTTCGTGAGCTAGAACTGAGAGAGGAAGTTCATGTATCTAGGGTTGGAGGGTCAGAGGAAGTCACTTGCTAGAGACTGCAGGAAATTCAGTGATCAGTAGTGTATCAACTGCAACTAAGGACAAAGGACCTAAGGTATGTCTACCGCTCCTTCCCTATTTTTTATCTAAATTATTCATGATTTGTGCTATAAATGTATATATTATATATTGATATATAAATATAAATTGGCAAAACGCCTAGAAAAACGTCTAGCATCGCCTAGGCTAACCTAGGTTGGACTAGTCGCTAGGCTAAGGGTCATCGCCTAGATTTCGCCTAGCGCTTAGCAAAACTTTGCTTAATTCCAATGCCACACCATCATTTTACAGACTTATTAATATTTTATCCAGCATGCATCGATGCAAATATTAGAGTTGATTTTCGTGTTAGTATAAGTTTTGACTGTTCTAGTGTTCTCCATCGCTAAAAAGTAGAATTATGAGATGTCATGTTTGGTCATGATTCAGCCACTAGAGATGGCCTTTGTGCCTCCCTTGATGGAAGACAAAACTAGCCACTCATCAAATCAGCTTTCACATTTTTTTAGGAAACAGTAGAGATCGAAGGCCGATCCCTACTGAAATATATATATTAAAAATACCAACAAAAGTACAAGACAGAGACAGAGACAAAGGCAAACAACAAATCAACTTTCACGTTGGTTTGTAACCCTGTAATCCTACCTTCTTTGAGGTTCGCCCAGGCTCCATTGAATCTCTGGGTCCGCCACTACCGATGCTCGTTGTGCCGTTTCCTCACTGCGTCGCCGTGCCCATCTGCCCATCCCACTCCGCCTTGCCGCAGTCGGTCCACCGTAGCGCCGCGCCCCATCCCCTACGGCCTCCTCCATGCTGCCTCCCCAGGCTGCCTCCTCCACGCCACATTCCCCATCGGGCCTAGTCTGCCCCGCTCGCCTCCACCGCGCTGCCTCCTCGCCGTGGCCGGCCCGCTCGCCGCACCGCCTCTACCGATCTGGTGAGCCGCGACCGCCTCCACCGAGCCGGCGAGCCTCCACGACGGATGCTCTAGCAAGTAGGCGAGGGGGCGAGATGAGATGCCGCGCCTGTTGGCGAGTTGCCGGTGCCGCTGCCGCACAACAAGGTCCATGCGCCGCTGTCGACCTCCGCGCCAGCGTGCCTCCATTCATCCAAGCAAAGCCCATGTTGCAAGAGTATGTTTCAAGTGTATGTTCCAAATGTTTCATCTCATTTTCTAGACGTATGTGTTGCAAATGTTTCATCTGGATGTTGCATATGTTTTCACACATATGAAGTGTTTTTAGGTGTTTTTTGCAAGTGTTTCATACGCATGTTTCGAGTGTTTCAGCTGTTTCATACGTATGTTGCAAGTGTTTTATCTGGATGTTTTAAAAGTAGATATGGTGTTGCAACTAGTGTTTCAGATGCATGTTTCATGTGTTTCATCTGCCTTCAGACGTATGTTGCAAGTGTTGTGTCCGGATGTTTCAAAAGTAGATCGGGTGTTGCGTCTTCGCTTTTCTACTGCCTCACCTTCGCCTCGGTGTCTCCTCCTCCTCCCGACGCCAGCTAGGCGTCCGCCGCCCCCTCCCGTTCTTCTAGATGTTGGTGTAGCCACCTGTTGCAGCTGCTGGCCGCATGCATGCGCGTGAGAAGTGGAGGGGGCGCGAGCGGGGACTCCCCACGTGCAGTCAGGTAGCGCGGGCCCCGCGTAGGCAGGCGCGGGATGCAAGTGCACGGCGAAGTGCGCGGACGTCCATCCGAACGTCTAGGCGCTAGCACTGCTAAATTTAAAACTACGCCTTTCGAGCTATGTTGCCCTCGCCCCTTGCTGTGAGCTTGACAACTTGTGGTTACCGAATAAACATGGGGCCCTACGTTCCACCTTAGGGCTCGTTCAGTTGTCTAGAAACCACTTCATGGAACTATTCCCAACTAGAATGGTTGACTAATATTTGTATAACAATTGATCATTCTTGGCCCCATTTCAAGATAACCGAATGACCCCTTAGTAAGTAACATAATCCTTATAATCTAGTTCAATTCATTAGCTTCGTTGTTGATTAATAAAGAGAAGGTACTTTTGCCAGTATACTATTTTAAAAAAAGTTTTAGCTCAATTTATAGAGATGTACTTATTATGGTGATTTTTTTTTTGAAAATGGAATAAGTCCTTAGGTCTTGCTTGAATTGAGTTGAACTGATTTCTACAAAATTCTTGAATTTAAAATTTGTAGACACTAGCTCTCTTGTCTACATCTACTACGTGCCTACGTCAAGTAGTAAATTAATAAAGAAAAAAACTACTCTCTCCATTTTAAATTATAAGATATTCTAATTTTTTTTAGATACATTGTTTTTTTGTTATTCACTTATATATACACTACGTCTAGGTATATAGTAAAAAGATATTTAAAAAGTCAAAATATCTTATAATTTAGAATATAGAGAATATAATGATCTAGTGATGCTTATTTAAGGTCCTAAATATTATTGTTCTTTATATAAAACCTGATGAACTTTACAACCTCTTATAAACAGTTCTTTTTTGCTCTCTTATTAAAATAGAAAAAGTAAATCTAAGAGGGGAGCGCTATGTATCCTGGGCTTGCTCGAAGATCCAAGTCAAAAATAGACACGTACCCGGCCGAGTCTCGCCAACCACAGGATGCGGCTCAAAATCAATCAAGAATGACCATGCTTAACTTTTCTTAACACCACAAATTTTCGGCGTGTTCGCTGGTTGGTTTCTGGGCTGGTTTGGGCTGACCGGTGCTGGTTTGTTATGAGAGAAAAATACTGTTGGCTAGTTGAATAAGCTTGGCTGAAACCAACAAGCGAACATGGTGTTTAACCCAACGCCCGACACATTTTTTTTTCTAAAAAATCATACTAGTACTATACTAGTAGTAATAAAACAGAAAAAAGGAATTATAGCAATTGAAACGAAGCTTCTAAACAGTAATTTCTATTTTTTTCGTATATATAGAGAAAAAAAGAGGAAAGAAGAAGAGAAGAACAGAGCAAAGCCAGGCACGCCAATCACCCGCGTCCTACTCCTACCTCCAGCCACAAAGACGCTCCAGGATTCCCACCCACACCGAATCTTGACAGGACGATTCCACCCAAGAACCGCGCGCAACAATTCACACCGCGCTTCTCTTCTCCAGCGATGCAGACGGCGGCGGCGGCGGCCGTGGCGTGGGCGGCGGTACCATCGACGTCCACCACCTCCTCCTCGCCTTCCCCCTTCAGGGTAAGGGTTCCGACCGTTCCCCGCCGTGGCCCTTCTCGAGGGGCGCTTTCTTGCCTGGCTCCGTCCGGCTGATGTTCTCGATTTGGTGCGCAGGTGGGGGTTGCGTCGACGGCCGTGCCGGCTTCTTCCGCGCCCAGGCTTGTTGCCGCCTCCGCGCCCCTGGGTCATCGACGGCGGCGGCAAGGTCAGTTCTTTGTTAGCCCCGAGTCTTTTTCTCTCCATCTTTGTTAGGGATTTCATGGATTGGTAGAAAACTCTCAAGCTTACCTTACTGTATGGATTGGATTGGTAGTATGTGGAGCTGTCTCAAGGATTGGTGGGGTATTTTGTAGAGGAAGAATTATCTTGCCGTATATGTTGTGGAACTTTGATGGTTTAATCCTGGAACCATACTGCGGCATCATCTGGTGAAAAGGAAGAATCACAAACTGTGTTGGTATAAACCCCACGTTCAGGTGTTAGGATTGAAGACCAGCTATCTATTGCCACATAGTGATTGTTTGCTTAGGTTCTTGGCTAAGGATAGCATCCCAAGATGATCAATCTTTCGATATAGTGACACATGGTGCTAAAATGTAGTTGCAAGATGTTGATGGTGTGTGGTAGGCTTTGTAATTATGCAGTGAATAGCTGGTAACATTAACAAAACGATAAAATACCCCTTGCACCTATCAAGTGTGTTCTGTAGGACTATATGATATCTTCTGTCTTTGGGAGCGTAGTGTCATATTGTCCGCGCTGTGTTGGAATTATCATCTAAGCATATAGGAGTAGAAAGTTAGCTGTTTTGGTACGAACTGGAGTATCTCCTACAGTGATTAAGGTTAGGTATCAAGGCATTCCACAATTCAGACTATTTGCTTGTATTTTCTGTCTGAATTTATTAAGATGTAATTGTTCAAGTAACTGCAACTCTTAACTGTGTCCTGGTCTAGCAGTGGTTCAAGCTGTTGCCAATCTAGACCCTGCGATCGAGCTGCCATTGACTGCTGAAAATGTTGAGATGGTGTTGGATGAAGTAAGGCCGTATCTTATGGCAGACGGAGGCAATGTTGTGTTGCATGAGATTGACGGGAACGTGGTAAGGTTAAAGCTGCAAGGAGCATGTGGGTCGTGCCCGGCTTCAGTAACAACGATGAAGATGGGTATTGAACGGCGCTTGATGGAGAAAATACCAGAGATTGTTGCGGTTGAGCCCATCGCTGATGAGGAGACAGGCCTTGAGTTGAACCAAGAGAACATTGAAAAGGTAAATGTTCTATTGTTGGCCAAATATTTCCATTAGTAAAGATCACTTGATTCTTATGGAATACTGAAGTAAACCAGGATTTATTTTGTTGGATGTTGACTAATTGGAATGAATTTTCCTTGAATAAGATCAAATTCTTCTTAAACATGTAGTATACTTTGTAAATGAATTTCAGAGTTTTCTGATGAGTTGTGCTTATTTATTTCTTCAGTGCTGTGACTGCATAATGATGTTATTATCAGTTATTTTACATTTAAAATCCATCTTCTATGCAGTTTGTAGGCTTGAATTATTCATCTTTAACTATTAGATATATTGTGGAAAGTGTATTGCAATGGTAGAATGCTTTACTTCAGTTTTTTGTTCGTAGGAGCAGGTCAGGACTTTTCAGTGTAGTTGCACTCATTCAGCTTCATTTTTCTGATCATTTGTCTGGTGGAAGCTCTGGTTCTTTGGCTGATTTCCATTGTATGAACTTAGAGCTTGTCCTTGTATCATAAGTCATAACAACTAGCTTTTGTGCCCCTGCCTATACACACACTGATACATTTATGTTATGGCTAACAATTTAGCTTTTGCATCCTTATTTGTTCAGTATGTGAGGTAACATCCTTTCAGCTGTCACCTGTGCTACAGCGGTGCACCGTGCAACCCTGTTCGACTGATACAGGAAGTGATGTTAATCATGCTATCGATGATAGGAAATTCTGTCTGCTGATATAAGTTTTGTGATTTTCCAAGTTTACTTCATATATGTAAGATCAAAGCAATAAAGAAGATAGGGTGACCAACAAGCAAATGAGACTACTGCTATCGCTCTTATGCTTTGTCTTACTTTGAAAACTAGCCTTGAAGATGTATAATTTCCATTCCTCTCATGGATCAGTATTTTTTTAAGGGCACTGAGATAGAAACTGAACATCAATTACATGTTTTCTCCTATGTCAGGTACTTGACGAGATTAGGCCATACCTTGCTGGCACAGGAGGTGGCGAGCTCGAGTTTGTCACAATCGAGGAGCCTATTGTCAAGGTTAGGCTTACAGGCCCAGCTGCTGGCGTGATGACTGTCCGAGTAGCGTTGACTCAGAAGCTCCGTGAGAAGATCCCTAAAATTGCAGCTGTCCAGCTATTGCCATAAGATTAGAATCTTTTAGAAGCAAGGCACCAGTCACAGTTGACAATGTAAATGTACCACTGCAATAAATCTTAAGGAGTTGTAATGTGTAGCCTACTGAGCATTTAGCTCCTCTACAGCGATAGATACGCAATGTTCAAGTAAAGGTGTTTGTTGGATTTGTAACCAGAGTTTTGGTTTCTGTCTGTATGATCTGTACTCTTGCTATAATCACGAGGGAAGAAACTAAATCATAGAGTACACATATGTTCAGCTTTCAGAAAGAGTAGTTTCTCCTTCTGGAGTTGGACGTCTACTGTGATCTGCAAACTTTGTTAAATTCTCAAATTCACTTGGGGCATGTTCGGTTCCCTGGGACTGGTGGCCTGGAAGTATTTCTAACTGAATTTCTTGTCTACTTTGTATAACCTTTGATGAGCTGGATTGATTCTTGGAAAAAAAGAGCCTTTAATAGATTATTGATCTGCGCCTTTGCTGCATCATGTCTGATGCAACATACCTTGTGCCACTACATAGCACAAGCACCAGATAGGCCATAGGTTCAGTCGTAATGCAGCACTTGGGAAATGCATGAATAATACAATGCATAACTGATCATCATGAGTCATTTAATTTCTTCTACGATTGCGATTTATAAAGGCATCGAAACAGCAAACCATTCCACAAAACTCTTTAGCTCCATACAGTTTTGCGACCAAATGGCATACAGCTAAGATACCTTTAAAACTTACATTGCAATAGCAAACCATTCCACAAGACTCTTTAGCTCCATACAATTTTGTGACCAAATGGCATAAAGCTAAGATACCTTTAAAGCTTACATTGCCCAGTAGATGCAAAAGACCAAGGATGTGAGCATCCATGAGACTCCTAGGTGCAAAACTTTTGGATATAAGTCCATATTGTGCAAGTGCACAACTGCGTTTAACAACAAAAAGGCCTGCAAAGCTCCATTGCTCGAAACTGTCTTAGCACAGAGAGCAGAGTCGGGAAATGAAGACGCAGTCAACCCCAGCAACATGGAAACTAGAGCAATTGTGAAGTAGATTGTACAGACTTGGGCAGCTACATTGTTGCACTCATTCAGTCGGTTGAGAAGTACTGCCTTGTCAATCCATGTAATCAAAGCTACACCAAGAAAACAGATGACCTTGTAGTGCTTCATCCTCTTATCAGCAACAGCCTTCACCTACACAATACAGTAATGTCAGATTAAACATTAACTTACTACCCAAACAATAATGTCAGATTAAACACTAACTTGTTATCCAAACAATGCAGACTGTAGTTTTTCTTTATTTACCTCATGTTTCATGTTTGTCTCATGACTATCGGTCTTCATTGCCAACAGCGCAAACCTAAAACCAAGCAATTGTGTCAGCAAGCATACAACATTGGCTATTGCTTGCTAGTACATTAACATTAGACTGATGCAGCAAACAAAAAATGAAAATTACTTTGGACAAAGGGCTGTGGCGCTGTGCCAGGTGCCATGCTCAATCACGCTATTGGTTGCTACTCCTACATTGGAATGACGCAGCAAGCCAAACTGAAGATTAGTTTCAGCAGACAGCAATGTTGCGTGTGCAATCGAAACTGAAGATTAGTTTCAGCAGACGGCAATGCCGCGTTCAATCTGGTGCGCGCTGCCCTGAGCTATTGCCCCCAATTTGACTGGGGCCACCCCCACGATCGGCAGCAAGTGGCGCTGCTGAGGCTTTCTCCATGCTCTCGCCGGCCAATGAGCTCGGCAGCATGTGCCCCAAAATCTGTCGAATTGCATCTACTTTTCAGAATACTTGTTCGCACCGCCTACCAAACACGAAACTGGAACGACTCCATCCCCACAACCAAATGCATACATGGGATCATTCCAACCCTGAAAACTGGGATGGACCTAATCCATCCTACTCATCCCAAAACCAAAAACACCCTAAGAAGATGGTAGTTAAAAAAAAAAAATCCTGAACTCATCATCAGCTTGGGCGAACCACTGAACAACACATGTGGTCCTCAGTTTATGGCGTAAATTGACTTGGTGCTCCAACAAAATTTTTGTTATAACTTTAGCCAAATGGTCAAGGCAATGGTCTGGTTGGACTGAACCAGCAAGCCAAACTGAAGATTAGTTTCAGCAGACGGCAATGCCGCGTTCAATCTGGCGCGCGCTGCCTTGAGCTACTGCCCCCAATTCAACTGGGGCCACCCCCACGGTCGCCAGCAAGCGGGCGCGGCCGAGGCCGTTCCCCATGCTCTCGCCGGCTGACGAGGTCGGCAGCGCACGTGCCCCCTTAAATCCGTCGAACTCCCGAACCCAGCCTCATCCCTCCAGCCCTCCTCCCGCTGCCTCTAACTCCTACCACTGCGCCGCATAAACCCTAGCCCTCCTCCGTGGTTCGACAAATCAGCACGACCGCGCCGCGGCTTCCCCACCCCGCGCCATCCACATCAATAATCACATCGGAAGCAGTACCTGCGTCGCCGGCTGTCGTCGGAGAGGCGGTCGCGCTTTAGAAGACGCCCCCACGAGGTCGTCGGAGTGGCGGCGGCGCCGAGGCCCTCAATCGGGTGCGACGAACTGGAAGCGAGGCGGTTGGGATTTGAGAGGAATTGGGGGTTTTATTCGTCTCCTCTTTTTTCCAATCCAAACACAAAACGATTTCAAAAAAAAAAAATCCAAAGACAAAACATACAAGACGTGATTGTTTTGTTTTGTGTGATTCTTTCGCTTCGCAGTTCGCAGCCTGGCTCGTACCTGGGCCGGGAGCAAGGCCCAACTGGCTCAGAGAAAGCAAACGCGTCAGGAAGCCAGCTCCGTGAGGACAGGCTTAGGTCTAAAAATAACCAATTTTGAGACGGGGCAGGGCTAGCGCCCGGACGTCCGGCTGTACTCTAGGGCTGCGTCCGTACGCAGCTCTAGCGCCTGCAACCGCTTCACATTGGACGCCCCCTGTGCTTGCATCAGATCCCGCGCTAGCGAATCGCGTCTGACCGCTAGTGACCGATCCCGCGCCAGTGACCACGTCTGACCATCCATGATTCCATCCCCATCCCGGTTGCGCCCCCGGCGTCAAGCCCGCCGCGCTCCTTCCCCTGCCGCGCCACGCTCCTCCCCTCGCTCCGCCATCCCTACCGTGCCCCTGTCCTTTGCCGCGCTCTATCTCGGCCACGCCCCTTCCCCCGTCCTAACATCTCATCTGCTCTGCAACATCCGTCCGACCGTTGCAACATATGCAGTACTATTGAAACATACTCGTATAGTCATTGCAACATCTAGATGAAACACATGAAACATGCGTTTGAAAACAGCTGAAACATTTGGAATATACATTTGCAACATACGTCTAAAACAAATGAAACATGTGGAACATACACTTGAAACATACATGGGTAGCCATTGTAACATATGCAACATCATATCCTTTTGCAACGTCAAGATGAAACACATGAAACATACAGATGAAACACCTAATTAAAAGATACACATAGGGCTAACAGCTAATCAAAATTCAAGTATGAATAATGAGACGAATGAAAAGCATAACATTCCTGTTTTGCTCACTTTTTTCGATGGAAATGGAGGACGTTTTTCACAACCGAAAAGTACGATGTTTCAAATCCATTCTATCCAACGAACAGTTTTTACCTTAACCTTAGAGAAATTGATCATTCTGGATATGTAAAGAAGCATAGATCGAGATCATTTTCACTTAACCAAAGAAAAGGACCCTTTTTTTTACTAATAACACAAGACACAATCTACTAATTTTTCTCTTTGATCTATATGTAATCTACTGGTATTTATAATACTTTAGGAGCTAATGAAACTATTTTTTGTAACATTCAATTCTCTCAATTCTTTAATTTGGCGACCGCACCAAAAACTCAAGTTCCTTTTGGATTTCGTTTTTATCAATGATAACTGCTGCATGGAGTTAGTCTGAGCATGAAGGTGGCCAATCTTCATTGGGAAAGCCAATGCAAAAAATAAGTGACGCACGCTTGATTTAGTCCTACGTCAGTAATCGAGATATTGGAGAAATACAACGTATAAGGCCCTTACCTATCAAGTTAATCTTTTGTATTGAGTTGGACCTAGGGCCTTGGCTTATGCGTCATTACAAGGCAGCTTGTGGGTTCAAGGGTTAAAACCGCCACAGAAGATCTATTTTTAGTGACGGTGCCTTAACCAAGCGCTAGTATAGTTGCGGGTGACCTAACCTGCCACCTATAGATATAACATATCATTGATGGTAAGTTATGTCAGAAGTCAGTGACGAAGACCATGCCTCCTATAGTTAAAAAGGGCATTTTCTCTACAACTAAAACATACGGATTATCAACATATACTCGGCAGGACCAAAACACTCATGCGATTCATATCTGACAGGCAAATAATCACCGCATGAAGATACTGGAAGGCAAATAAATAAAATGGAATAAAACTCACGGAATCACCGGCAGGCAAATAATCACCGCATGGAGACACTCGAAGGCAAGTAAATAAAATGGAATAAAACGAAAAGAGAATTATGAGAAGAGAAAGAAATTTATTGAAATATCATCATGCAATGATTATGATCGTGATCCAAATCTCGTTCGTCGTCCTTCGCGTTGCGTGTTGAGAACAAATACTTTTTTTCTCAAAAAATGAATTGTTGTCATGCCACATGCAAGCTAGGATATTGTAAGTCCGAGTATACATGTTTTGGACAAGGCAGAGCATGTATAAATTCAATTCGATGCCTAGCAATAAATTTTCAGCCTTTGAGGCAACTGATGTTTATCGTAACTTTCAGACAACAAGCTCCAAGGCTAGCTTTTATTTCAGATTCATTACGATAATGAATGTGTTTCTAGACATTATCATGGTATAATACACGTGAAAAATTGAATTGATATATTTTTGATTTTGACTTGACTAATAAACATCTTATTCAATTTATGTTACACCCGTTGCAACGCACAAGCACTCATCTGGTATTTTAAGATAGCTAAAAGTGCACTAAGAGTACTTCCGGAGGTGGAAGAAAATGTTCTCTCTCTTTTCAATAGAACTGTGAATTATGTAATTAACACTTGAAAAAGGACGAATAATCATGGTATCTCACAAAAGCTGTTTGCTCTATCACTAGATGCTACTCTAGTAAATAAATAGCTAGTGTCCTATACTTTCATAATAATAACTACTACGTAGATGTTCGAACGACTTACGCCCTGTTCGTTCGGGCTTATTTGACTTATAAGTTATACTTTTTTAGCTAACAAATAATATTTTTCTCTCACACCAAATCAGTTAATAGTACTTTTAGCCATGGCTTATCAGCAAAAAAAAAAAAAAAGTCCAAACGAATTGGGCGTTAACCATAAATCGTACTCCCTCCATCCCTTAATTAAGTTCGTTCTCGAGGTGTCGGAGGTTTTCAAAAAGCAGTTCGTTTGGAGTGCCCCCGCCTAAGTTTAGACGAGTCTGCCCCTGCCTCTTCGTTTCTGCTGCATGCGGCCATTAACGCGAGCGCTGCATGCAGGCTCAAAAAACGCAACAAAAACAGGGAAGCGAGGGATCGAACCGGCGCCCGCTTGCAGGAGCTCGCCTCCGTAACCAGTAGGACGAACAACGAGTACATGTCGAATGGATTCTCGAGATGTATTTAGTAAGGACAAACAGGGGGAAAATAGATCCTCGTTAATCACTATCTTAAATCATGTCAAAACGAACTTATTTCTGGGAAAGAGGGAGCATTGGGCTCACCGATCGAACCAATCATGATGACTTGCCGGCGGGCGGCGGTGAGAAGAATCCACCCTTGAGAGTTGAGCGCAACTGTAGTTTCAAGGAATCTAGTGGTGAACAGAGCAAATGCAATGGTCCATATATATATATATATATATAGAAGCGAGCAAAGCGATTGACAGTACTAGTAAGCAGGACGAAAGACATGCAGAATGTTCGGGAGGCCGTATCGTATCGTGAATTATTTACTGCTGGCTGGTTTGGTGTGAGAGAAAAACACTGTTCCCGGCTGAAAATTTACGATCGTTTACGAGCAAGCGAACAGGCTGATGGAGGAGAACGACGCGGAGTCATCTCAATCTCATTTGGACTAGCTGCGCGCTTCCACGCGTCGAATCTCCAGTTTGCATTTGCGTTCCACTGCAGGCTCCGCGGACGGCTAGAACACGTATGGACAGACAGGAGTGGCCACACACATTGGCGGACCCAACACTAGGGCCACTAGGGCCGTTGCCCTAGTCGTGGCCCAAGTAACAAGGGAGCAATTCTTTAATTTTTTGGCCCATCAGACGTTCGCTTGTTGGTTTGAACCAGCCCAAACCAGCCAGCTAACAGTGTTTTTCTCTCACAATAAACCAGCACCAACCAGCCCAAACCAGCCCAGAAACCAACCAGCGAACAGGCCGATCAGCCCAACCAAGAAGTCCAAGCCAAGCCAGGGAATAGGGCAGCGCTCGCTCGCGTCTGGACGGAGTCTTGCTGCCTCGCACGCTTGACAGTGTGAGTCGCGTCTGGAGTGGCGCTGCTCCACGCCGTCGTCTGCGGCAAGGTGTGTCGCCCGTCGCCACTCGCCCCCTCTGCTCTGCGCTCCGCCCCTGGCCGGCTCGCCCCCTCCGCTATGCACTCCGCGGCTCCGACCTCGGCAGGTCTCCGGCCGCCTGGCAGGCCATTGCCCAGCGCAGCGCCCCAGTGGTGGCTGCCCGTCGCTCGCTGCCCAGCGCCCCAGTGGCGTCCGCCCCGGCCCCGCTCAGCTGCCCGTCGCTCGCCAGGCAGCCAGGGGGCGCTGCGCCGCTGCCCCCTGGGAGCTGGCCAAATCAAGCAGGACCAGGTGAACAGGAAGACAGAAGCAGAGCCCTGGTTTGCATCTGGTTTTCCAATTTCAATTTTTCAACCCTTTGTTGCAGTTTGTATTTTGAAAAGTTTTTATTCCAGTTACGTTCTAAAATTACAGTTTAGAAGATGAAGAGGACCGGACTTCAGCATCGTATTTTTATCGAGTTCCTGAACAAGACGGGGCAGCTGAACAACAGACTTTCTTTAAGACTCCTCAATTTGTAAATTTTCTTTGAAAATAGTTGTTTTTCTATGTGACATATAGATTATGGTGTAGCTTTAGGTTTTTGGCTGCTAAAATTTGGCCCATAGTCTTGCCTAAATTCTGGGTCCGCCACTGGCACACACGTATGGACATAGAGGAAAAATTGTCAGGTCCGACCTGGTCGCGTCAACGGAACTTACCAGAGCAGCAGTGGCCGCACACGTAGTAAATGCATAATGCAGAGATCTGCCGTCTCCTGTAGTCCAACGCCAAGCAGCTTGTTCGCTTGATTGTAAATTTCCAGTCAAAAATAGTGTTTTTCTCTCACACCAAACCAGCCAGCAGTAAATAATCCACGATACGATACGGCCTCCCGAACAGGCTGAAGGACGACCGCGGTTTTATTTTTGTTAATTTAATTGAGCTTCTCTTAGAGCATTTGTGAAAGCTACTTAAAACAACTAGTTTGTTCTTTTGTAAAAAGGGGGCAAAAAGTTCTCTATCAGTTTTGTATCTCAACTCCCAAAAAACAAACACTTGTAGATCTGTTGGTTGGTCTGAAATTTTTAGCCAGCCGGCTGATCCCCACTTTCAAATTACTGTTCATCAAACCAACCAAATAGTGTTTTTCTCTCACAACAAACCAGCTGGAACAGTGTTTTTCAGCCAAGTTTCATACCAGCGAACGGGACCATTTGTCTATTTCACTCTTGCTATCCGTCCATGCACGTGCCAAATCAGCACCACGTCAACATTCGATCCTATGTGGTACTTTCCTACGTGGCAGGGTCTAATTATTTGTGAAATTAAAACAAGTGTCATATTTATTTGCGGCATGATCTCATAGATGACATGGTACAAATATCAAAAAATATCATTTGCGACACATTTTTTGACGTGAGCATTTTCGTCACACACATGTCATAAATTGTAAACTATGACATAAATTCCATATACAAAATGAAATGTCTAAAAATGACACATCTCTTGTAGTGCACCTGTTGGTTCCTCTCCTTCTCCCACGCAGTTTCCAATGTAGATTTAACTTTAGAAAGCTAATAGATGAAAGACAAACAAAAGCTAGTTGTTATTTTTTAGGTGTCTGAATTTTTAAAAAAATTTAGGCAATAATCTTAGGGCCTATTTGGTTTCACATGACTAAAATTTATCTACTAAAACCAATGACTAAACTTTAGTCACTCCTGTTTGGTTCTAGTGACTCAAAGTGATTAAAGAACATTAAAGCGGTTCAACAAAGACCAAACTACCCCTAATGAATGCCCAAATCAGGTGGGGGCCAGCAATAATAAGGGGTAACCCTTGTTCATTGGGCACTTTAGTCCACTTTTAGCTACTCTTGGGTGACTAATGTGACTAAACCACTTTAGTCCCTTTTTAGTCAGTTTATTATGACAGTTTAGTAGCTAAAGTGACTATAAACTTTAGCATGGGGAACCAAACAGGCCCTTAGATGATCAAATACTACAATTAATAAGAAAACTCAAAAAATACCTTTCATAATTTTTTCTATAGCCAAGCAATGATAAAATTGTTTTGGTCAGTGATGATCTTGTAGTTGAGGATATTGCACTTTTGCCAATGCCGACAATCTTTTGTTTGTAACTGTGGCATTCTCTAACTATATTTTGGTAAATGGTAAGCACTATTACCACTCCCTCATTGTTGATGTACATTGTTATTGTCTTATTAATGCTAAAATATTGTCTGTAGTGCTGTTAAGGTACACTTTTATGTGAATATTATAAGGCCGCACCCCCTCCATATTTCTCTAGCTCCGCCACCGGATAAAAAGCTTGTTGACTGAACAAGAACAAAAAAAATCTGGCACCTAAGATATAAGAGAAGTGACAAAAGAAGGAGTTTTATATTTACTAGCAAACATGCCCGTGCGTTGCAACGGGATCCAATACGTAATGAGTTGTAGCACGGGTTATGAGTTTGAGTCAAAAATTAAATTAACTTAGTAGTAAAAATCTTTGTTTCTTAAGGAGTCAAAGATTAAAATAGATGTGATCTCTTATTTATTGTTTGTTTTTACTCTTATTATATTTATTAGAACACGAAAAAACCAGTTGGATAAAATAATGAAAACAAGATCAGAAAAGTCGAGCTAGTGTCAAAATCATGCACGAGAAAAAAATTGAGCATACTTGAAGCCAAGTAGAAAACAGTCATGACAAAAATTGTAATGTACTCTAAAAAATAGCCACGGAAAAAAACCAAAATATATTCGGAGCCAAGTGAAAAGCGTCCAAATGAACATAAACCAACACATACTCGGAGCAAGTAAAAACGGACAAACCAGAAAAAGTGAAAAAGAACATAAAATAAACTAAACAAAAAAATTATACCCTTCTTTTCTCTTTATTAGATTTCTATTTTTATATTTTTGCATTTGGATTAAGATTCCTATTCCGGTTACTCGGAGTTGGAGAGATCTAATTGGATTAAGATCTCTAGTTGTTTATATTATTATATTTTTCTTATTTGGATTAAGATTCCTATTCACCCGAAATCAGAGAGATATATAACTGGTTTATGATTCCTAGTTATATAAAGAGAAGGACTATATGTGGTTTTCCACGTTCACAAAGTTAATTAAGGGATGGCCGGATAAAAAAAAGGTGGAGATAAATTTTGCATATTTATTATTACTCTTTCTCCCTGCCGGTGAACTTCGTTGGCGGAGCTACTGGTGGCTGGTGTGAGCACGGGGAGAGTGAACACGGTGTCTCAAGGAGGATTATTGCTGTATTGCACTGGCAGACAGCAGCTGAGCGGGTTGTCTCATATCGGCTTTACACTGGCGTGGTACGAGGTCGCTTCGCCGCTGTGTGGCCATGACTATGGAGTCATGAAGGTCACCTTCCCCTTCTCGCTCAAGCAGGTGAGCACGGAGGCTGCAGAGCCGGGAGAAATTTTACCTTTTCTTCAGCCTCGGATTCAGGATTGGGCTCAATGCGGTGAAGTGGAGATTGTTTCTCTGAATTTTTTGTGGTTGTTATGGTTCTAATTTGTGCATGGTTGCATTTGATTTTGGGTGAGGGATCCGAGCTGGCCGCGTGCCGCTGGCCGAGCCCATGTCAGCAGATATATGAAACAGCGACTTAATTTGATTTGGATTTGGATCGCTCGTATTGGTTTTGTTTTAGTCTCGATTTGGTACTACCTGCACCTCGCGTGCCGAATTTGGTGGACGGGAGGAAACCTATTTGATTTTGGATTGGGATAAGGTGGTTGCATTTGATTTTGGGTGAGGAATCCGAGCTGGCCGCGTGCCGCTGGCCGAGCCCATGTCAGCAGATATATGAAACAGCGACTTAATCTGATTTGGATTTGGATCCCTCGTATTGGTTTTGTTTTAGTCTCGATTTGGTACTACCTGTACCTCGCGTGCCGAATTTGGTGGACGGGAGGAAACCTGGTTAAATGCATCAGACGTCCATTAACATATAAGGAAGTTTCAATTACGTCCATCAATTTTTAAAGTGGTTTTTTGTCTATAAGCTTTCTATGCCGTATCACTTAGATCCATACCTCTCTTTTGACTTCTCGTGCTGATGTGGCCATACGGGCGTGCAGGTGGCTTCCTCCGGCGGCTGCTTGCTGTTTGCTGTTGCTCCTGCTTGCTGCTCGCCGCTCGCCGCATGCTCCTGCTTGCTCTCCTGCTTGCTGCTTGCTGTTGCTGCTCGCCGCCGCGGGCAAGTACCACCACGAGGACGGCGAGGACAGCGACACCAGCACCGACGGCGGCAACGACTCGGACGGCGCCGGCGAGGACGAGGACGCCGAGGCGCTCTGATTCGCGGCGGGGCTCTGATTCTGGGAACTGCATGGACGCGTGCTGGCCGCGATGCTGCTCCTGAAGGGCGACGACGGGCGGGCGCGGTACACGGCGGCGGACGCGCTGGCGTTCGTGGCGGCCAGCCTCGGGAGGCCCGGTGGCGGGTGGTGCGGCGGCGCCGGCGTGGGGACCGGGGTAAAAAAATCGACGGGGGCATGAGCATGAACGCTCGGTTCTGAAGCGACAGCGAGCTGCACTCACTAGATATATATACGACTGGCCTGAACAGCATGGACGACCGGCGCACTCCGATCCTTCTTCAAGTCTCCATATATGCATCGCCGTCGCAGGTGGTCGGTGAAGCAATAAAAGCTGACCGCCCCGCCGGCCGGCCGTCGTTGTCGCATGTGTATATGGCCGGTAGAATCGAAGGCAGTAGTACTTGCGCGCACGTACGTACGTAGAATCGAAGGCAGTGCCACACTTGGCCTCGCTCAGGGGCTTCTTCAAGACATACGTATGTACGTACAGATCGATCATATTCGTACGTGACGACGACGATATCGATGGCGCCGACGACGATGACCGTGCTGCCGCCGGCGAGATCAGCGAGGCCGCTAGCAGTGGCGGGGCACGTGCGTTCGGCGAGCGTGCCGTGCCACACGCACCCGCTGCTGGCGGACGTGGACGACCAGCTCCTGGCGCTGCGGTCATGGCGTGCGTGCCGAGGGAGCCAGAGAGAGGAGGGCCCTTGCGTGATTCCGCGCGCGAGCATCCACCGATCGATGTCGTGGGTTTCCATTCCATCAGCGCTGGCACTTGGCACTGGCCACTGGCCACTGGCAGGGCGCGCGGGCGGGAGAATGGCGGCCGGCCGAGGCCGACGCCGACCTGACGCGGGCATGCACCCCGCGCGCGCGCATGCGCCTCCAGTGGCGCCCACAGGCCACAGGGGACGCTTGTGAGTGACCCGGCCCTGCGCGGCCGCGGCGCCCACGTGATGGTAATGACACCGCGCGCATCGAATGATCGACGACATCGACGGGCAAGCTAGCTCCTGGCGGTTCGGTCGCTAGCTGTCAAACGGCTAAGCACACTAAGCAAGCACCACAGGCCCAGCGGCTGGCCGGCCAGATGCAGCAAGGTGAGGTGGTGAGCTTCTGGGCTCGCTCGACCAGTCGACCTAGCCTACCACCTGTCCGAGCTGCTGTACCGCTGGCACTTCGCCAACGTTGAGTTCTTCCCCGCCGACATCGACGCCGTCCTGTCCAACGACCTGTCGCTGGGCACGTTCCTGGCCCTGCCGTCGGGGTCGTCGTCGCGGATGGGACCGGGGTGGGAGGGCGTGGAGGCGTTCCTGGCGAGCAGCAAGCAGGAGCATGCGCCGGAGCAAGCAGCGAGCAGGAGCAACAGCAAACAGCAAGCAGCCGCCGGAGGAAGCCACCTGTACGCCCGCATGGCCACGTCATCATGCCGCATCAGCACAAGAAGCCAACGTGGAGAGGTATAGACCTAAATGATATGACGTACAAAGTTTATAGACCCAAAAAACCACTTTGTAAGTTGATGGACCTAACCAAAACCTTCTCACAAGTTAATTGACTTCTGGTGCATTTAACTCAAACCTATTTGATTTCAGATTGGGATAAGGTTTGAAGTTCACCGTGTGTCTTACACTATGGAGGCCGAGCGTTGCGGGCTTTATGTTCACGAGCCCAAGACGGTTGGACGAAAAATTACATGTGGTAGAAATTTTGCCTCTTTAATATTTAGGTATATAGATATAGGTATAGATTTTGTTCATTTAGCATAATTATTGATTTATCAAGTTTATTTTATTGAGTTTGAGGATATGCTTTTTTATATATAAAATAATACTCCTGTCTAGTTTTTTCGGAGCACAACAGTTTTATATGTAGCAATAAAATTAATTCAAAAAGGCACCACCTGTGCACACGACAGTGTGGAATAGTGGAACATAGGGCTTCCTATTGGGCCACGTCGCCTGCTTCTCTCTCAACCGTCAGATCTCAAACCAACGGCATCAGGCACTTCACGTGGGTCGTACTAAAAGCCCGGTTGCAAAACCTTCCTTCAAATCCAATCGTCGCACGACTCGCACCCTAGCGCACGAGCTGAAACCTCTGCGATCCCAAGCCGTCGCCGGCTGCTCTTCCCCTAGCCGGAGCCGCCTCTGCTCGAGCCGAGGCGCGGCGCGGGTGTGCGCTGCCCCAGGGCAGGCTCCAACGCCGCCGCATCGGCGCCGGCTGCTCTTCCCCTAGCCGGAATCGGAGGGGCGCACGGACGCGCGGAGCTGCGGCGCGGCGAAGCACGGGCCGCGCTCATGGCCAGCGGCGCGGGTCCGCGGGGCTTCGGACAAGCAGCCTAGCCACGAGGACGGGCGGCCGCGCGGGCAGCTGCAGCACGGCGGCGCAGCCCTCCGTCGTGTGCCCGCAGACCACCCCGACCCTTCAATCATCCGCAACGGAGATTGATTGGGCTGTACAAAAAATCCGGCTGCCGCCACCATATGCTTCGCCGCCGGTGGCTCCGACGACCTCCGAGTCCCGGACCCGGCCAGGCGCGTGTGAGCTCCTGCGCCGCCTCCCCGCACGCACGTGCGCTCAGCACGCCGCCCGGCGCCGGGCCGAGCGCGACTGAGCCACGGCCGCTGCGTGCTCTACTCTGTTGCTAGCTTGATGATAATGTCACCATGACATCATGACTTGTCATATACTCCCTTTTCCCTTGGAAATAAAACCCTGTGAGTCACTTGCTCGAAGCCACCGCCTCCCCCACAGCGACTTACATGGCCAAACGGGCCGGCCAGGCACTGGCACGGCGAGGTGGGGGCGTGCCGTGCCGGCATCCCGGCCTAGGCACGGTGCTATAGGCTATTAGCCGTGCCGTGTCGTGCCAATGCCTGGAACTTTGCACGTTGTGTGCCCTGACAGAGTTTTTTTTCTAACAATAGTACAGGCCTAGTGATCAGGCAATAGATTCGTGGAGGAACAAAATTCTGTTCGACGTGCCTGCTTTTATTGTGAAAATGGCCTCTGGCCTTACGGCTCACGTCGGCGACGGACGGAGGCGGGCCAGCAGCCGTGGCGCAACGCAACAACCAAGGCGAAGGAGAACGAACGCGCAGGCCAAGCCCCAACGGGCAAACGACTAAACGAGAGGAGATTGCGAGTGGCTAAGTAAGCGGCACGGCACGGGACTTTTGATTGGGCCTGGGGAAGTTTTGTTCTTGGGCCAAAAGTCTGTGGGAGGATCCCGTCCGTGCGTCCGATCTTTATTCTTTTTTTTTCGCTAATTTACTAATAATAATACCACACGGCTTACCTTTTTTTTTTTTTATCTTACCACACGGCTTACCTGAGGTGGTGCTCACGGGCTTATCATCGCGTGGCAATCGTGGTAAGCCATCATCCTCGAATTATTCTTCATATACAATCGGTCTTATATATATATATATATATATATATATATATATATATATATATATATATATATATATATATATATATATATATATATATATATATATATATAATCAGTCTTATTATGTCCCACCGCTCTCCTGGTGACGACTTGCAAATAGAGCACACTACATGATGTGTTCTTCAAAGCTTTTGTTTTTTTTTGTTTGTTTGCTTCTTTTTCTCTTCAAAGCTTTTTTTTTAAAAAATTTTGTTTGTTTGCTTTTTTTTGTTTGCCTTTTTTTTGCCCTTCAAAGGTTTTTTTTTATTTTTTGTTTGTTTGCTTTTTTTATTTTTGTTTCTTTGTATTTTGTATGTGTGTAATTGTTTAACATTGCTGAACTTTCGACTGTAGCTTTTTTTATTTTTTGTTTGCTTTCTTTTTTTTTGCTCTTCAAAGCTTTTTCTAAATTTTTGTTTGTTTGTTTGTATTTTGTACGTATGTAATTGTTTAAGCATTGTTGACTTATGAGTGTTAGGGATCTTGTGATTTCGTGCAGCCGTACCGCCCCTCAGCAATCTGCCTCCTCCGATTGTTGGATTAGACCATTTGGCCATCTGAGATATTTCCCAAGCTTTTGCTGTATCATGAGGATTAACATGAGGATTAACTGGGACCTTCGGTCCTGTCTGGAACGCAGGAATGGAAAACGCAGGAATAGAAAAAAACATAGGAACATGTTGTAGTAAAGCGAAAAAACCATAGGAATTTAAAACGGAGGAAAATCATGTTATTGTCAAATCCTACCTGGTTCTTCGTGGATTTCTTGACTTCCCCTAGATTGGTGGACATCAAGCCCCTGCACCGATGGAGTTGCAGGGAGAGACGAAGCGGGGAGAGGGGGATTTCGTGGGGATGGACCGATTTGCTGGTGGTGGTTTGCCATCTCCGCCTGTTCACGCCAAATTTCTCTAGGGTTCAATCACCATGGCGGGAAGGAGGAGTGAGAGAGAGAGGCGACGGGAGAAAAGAATGAGAAAGATGTTTTCCCTTGAGTCACGGTGGATGTTTTATTTTCCGTGAAACACACATAGCTTGCTGCCTTTCACTACTGGATTCAGGTTCTTTGCCGAGTGCATGAGGCACTCGGAAAGGCCAAATTACACTCGGCAAAGCCTTTGCCGAGTGCGGCACTCGGCAAAGAACACACGGCAAAAATTTGATCGGCAAAGCCCTCTTTGCCGAGTGTCTTTTATCGGGCACTCGCCAAAGGCTTTGCCGAGAGCCCCGGGGGCACTTGGCAAAGAAAAGCGACCGTCACGGCGCCGGCCCCGTTGACGGTCGCTTTGTCGAGTGCCAACCCCGGTAGGCACTCGGCAAAGAGTTTTTATTTTTTAAAAAAAATTCTTTGCCGAGTGCCCTCTATCCGGCCTTTGGCAAAGATGTTTTATTTTTTTTCTAAAAAATCTTTGCCGAGTGCCCCCTGGCCGGCGCTCAGCAAAGTTTGATTTTTTTTAAAAAAATTTCTTTGCCGAGTGCCCTCTGGCCGGCACTCGGCAAAGTTTGAATTTTTTTAAAAAACAATTCTTTGCCGAGTACCATGATCATGGCACTCGGCAACAGGGTCCTTTGCCGAGTGCAACACTCGGCAAAGTGACCCAAAACGACAATTTTTAATTTTTTTTACATTCCATCATGAGAAATAAATTCATACAAACATATATCACATATATATCTCATCCATCACATATATATCTCATTCATCACATATATATCTCATCCATCCACACATCCATCCGCACATATCACATCCATCACAATATATATCACATATATAATAATAAGTGCTCAAGTCCATCCAAATAAATCCACAAGTCCATCAAAGTCTACAAGTGCATCACAAGTATATTACAAGTCCATCACCAAGTGAACAACAAATGAAAAAATACAACGTGCACTCATCTCGGCCACTGCGACTGTGGTGAAGGCCTAGCTCCATCATTCGGAGGTGCATGAGGTGAATTATTCGAACCACCGTCAGATGGAAACTGCACAAAGGAGAAAAGATTGCATGTGAGACAAGATTATTTGGATAGCTAATCTAGGAAGGTAGAGGCCATACAAGCAAAGCACAAGCGAAAGTAAAAAACTTTCATACTCATAGGAGTAGCTGCAGCTGCAGGACGCGGAGGTAGAGGTGGAACCAACAGCCTAGCTGGCAGAGAGAAGCCCACACGTTGCCCAAGCCCTTATAGGAACTCCTTAATGTCCGTCAGCCTCTGCGCCTGGGCCTGTCGCTCGGCCTCCAGCTGGGCCGCCATCCTCTGCTGCCCGGCCTCCAGCTCCTGACGTTGCCTCATTTCTTGTTCCAGCCGGGCCTGCAATATTTCACTCCAATGTTTCAGTAATGCAAAGCTAATTAAGGTGTGTAAAGATCAATGTATGACGAGTAAAACAGGAATAACCTCGAGTGCGTCGACCTGGTGCTGTGCAGCGGTCGGCCGTGTGCGAATGGCCGGGCTCTCGCTCGTGCTCCGTGCTCGGATCTGGGAGAGAGAGGGAGTACAGGCCGTGTCGATGACGCCATCGCCAAGCCAAAACCGCCCATGCTTCTTACCTTGCCCCGCCCTCATGACGACCTCTCCATCGATGTCCTGGGTGCTCGGATCGTGGTCTGGCCCTTGGAGCGACCTCGCCACCTCAGTGTACTCACTGATGCGGGAGTGGATGCTCGGGTTCGTGTATGCCTCGGGTAGGTCCTCCAGGTTGAAGGAGACGTCGGACGTCGCCTTGCCCTTGTGGGCCATACACCATGCCTAGAAAGACAGCACGATGATTAGAAATCAGGCAGAACTGAGCGTCATAATGGATAAATGAATTCGCGTACCCATGCTTGTTTGTATCCGGCGAGGCTGCGGCTGCCTTGATGGTGTGCTGGACCTTGCATCTACAAACGACGGTCCCATGCATCCCTGTGCATCTTGAGGTACTCCTCCGTGAACCACCTCTCCACCATCATCGCCCAGCACTCGGGATACGCTTGGCACCACCAGGGAATCATCTACACGTCATCAAGTATTGGACATATAAGAAGATCAAATTAAACCAACTTAATCTCAAAACGAATCAATATTGATGTTCTTCATTTACCTCAAGGTACTGCTCCTGGGTCAGCTGCATCTCTCTTGCGTCTTTCTTGGTTTTCCTCTCTCCAAGCTTCGACCCGTAGTAGGTTATGATGGCCTGGATGCGCACCTCGTGATGCATGTCGGTGACGAGTTTTTTACAGGCTTTGGTAGTCACCTGCTCCGCCCTGGCCTCAAATCCCTCCTCGCATCTGTAATAAGTCTGCATACAAAAGCGACGTATCCATTCATTATTTCAAGAAAAGTCCAATGAATGCGACGTATTGAGCAATGTTGTGCGAGGGAGACTTACCCAAAACTCTGCCTTCACCTGCGCTGCCTTGTTGGGGTACTCTGCATCGAGGGTGACAGCGTAGTGGTCAAACGAGTAGGCTGGCTCCGTCTTCGATGCGTACATGACAATGCCGGGGAAGTGTTGCCTGCACAGAAGATCTAGGATGCCGTTGACTAGCCGTGCGCTACCAACCGACACAACCACCCAGTTCCTGCACAAGTGATTAAGAAAAATTATTAGTTTTTTTTCATCATATCATATGAAGTAGTGGTGATAACATATAAAGTTACTTACTTTTGCCCTTCGGGGTGAATCACTGGGCGTTGGTGAGAAAGCGGAACCTGTGGGAGGCTCGCGGGACCTCACAAGTAGACACTCGAAGAGGAGTCGGAGGAAGCGGAACCCATGACTGCCGCCTCCCACTCGTCGTCCTCATGCGGCCCCTCCTCCTCGTCCATTTGCCGAACCAGCTCCTCGTCCGACTCGTCCACGGGCGCCACCTCCTCCTCCAGCTCCTCCTCACACGGCGTGGGAGGAGACGGCCCCCTCCTACGGTTGGCGGTTCTCCTCCTCCTCCTCCTCCTGTCCGATCCCTCCGCCGCCCCCTCCGCGTCCTCCTGCAGCTGGCGTGGTCTTTGGTAAATCGAGTTCACGGACCTATGACGGTCGTCCGCCATCTTTGTTCAATCACCTACAATAAAAAAGAAAAACAAGACGTAATTAGAAATAGGTGCAAAAATGAACAAAACATAATTACAAAAAACATAGTATTACATGTATTAGAAATAATCTTCATGATTGAGATTAGCTGGATCATAGGTCTCGTCATCACTATCAACATTGTCCAACTCATCAACACTATCCGAAGGAGGAATGTTGTCTTCATTGTCATTGCCTAAACGTAATCGCTCAAGCATTTGTATGTCCTTAAGATTTCGCACCTCGTCTCCAGCATCCTCGTCATCATCCCTTTCATTGTCTACTTCCATTCCTATCTCTTCGGTTAAGTCTATGTCAAACCTCCCTTGTAGCCCCTCTTCTTGATAGAACTCTCCATCATATGTGTTTGGGTTGAAGTTGTAATCTTCATCGTTTGGGATAGGTAGTTTACCGTGTGGCGATACCTTGTGCACAATAGACCAACCCTTAAGATGCTCGACGTCTTTGCACGCGTATGACGTATAATAAACCTGGACGGCCTGTTGAGCCATAATGTAGACATCTTTTCCTGGATAGAAGGAATCTTGTCGAATCTCGACTAACCCAAGCTTAGGGGTCCGTCTTGTTACTTCAGGATGAAACCAGTGGCATTTGAATATGACAGGAGTAAGAGGTTTGGAACCATAGAATGATAGTTCGTAGATTTTTTCAATTCTTCCATAATAGTCGAGTCCATCGGTGCCGGGCGTAACAACTCCACTGTTTGTGGTTTTTCGATTGGGCCAACTCTACTCATAGCTTGCTGTGTGAAAATGATATCCATTCACATCATAACTGGTAAATGACTTGACCCTAACGGCATAGCCGTTTGCAACCTGTCTCAGCTCGTCACCTATAGGCGCATCAGTTTGGGCTTTCTGTTTGAACCAACAAATGAAATCGGGGCTCTCTGGTCCCGCACCCTATGAAAGAAGGGTATCATTTTCTTACAGGGTAGGTTGCCTTGATCCATGCCAGGATTGACGAAGAAATTCCCTATACCAACGAGAAACAAGGGGGTTGGACAAAGAAACAAGGACATACGGCGAAATGAAACAAGTTCGTTCAGAACTTACCCAATGAACGGCGGCACCTCGACAAGGTTGGTCAACACATATAGCATGATACTGCGCCACTCTTCATTTTTCAATTGCTTAGTGGTCGATGCACTTGCGCTTCCGAGTTGCCCTTGGAAAAGGCTGAGGTTCGATTCATTTTCGCCAGCATTGTAACGAGGGGGTGGATTATAAACGCTAGGAAGGTTCTCAGTGTAGTATTTCTCTGTGAAGTTCGACACCTCCTCTAGAATGTATGCCTCTGTAATGGAAGCCTCAATTTTGGCTTTATTTCTACATTTTTTGCGAAGAGTCTTTAGACATCTCTCGATTGGATAGCACCAATGGTCCTGCACGACCCCCCATCCGTGCCTCATATGGGAGGTGCACAATCAAATGCTGCATCGGCAAGAAGCAGCCGGGTGGAAAGATCTTCTCCAACTTACAGAGCAACACATGTGCCGCTTTTTCCAAGTCATCAATGACGGTCCGAGAGAGCTCCTTGGCACAAAGCTCGCGGAATAAGTAGCTCAACTCTGCCAGCACTTGCCAGACATTCTCCGGGACATAGCCTCAAACCATCGTCGGAAGAAGCCGCTCAATCCATATGTGGTAGTCATGACTCTTTATCCCGTTGACTCGTAGAGTGCCTAAGTTCACTCCCCTCTTTAGATTCGCTGCATACCCATCAGAGAACATTAGCGTCTAGATCCATTCAAGTACTTCCCTCCTTTGGTCCCATTCAAGACGAAATCAGCCTTAGGCCTTCTCTAGGTCTTGCCACGACTAGGAGGCTGCATCTCTTGATTTGGTCTATCGCACAATGTTGCCAGGTCCACTATAGCTTTAGGGTTGTCCTTAGACTTTTCAGTGTCCATGAGTGTTGCCCAAAGTGCCTCGGTGACATTCTTTTCAGTGTGCATTACATCAATGTTATGTGACAGAAGAAGGTCATCGAAATAGGGGAGCCTCGTCATGACCGAGATATGAGTCCACATATGTTGCTCACCATATCCCACAAAACCACCTTCTTCATTGGGCACGAGAGCATCTATCTGAGCATGAACCTCGGCACCAGTCATCATCTGCGGTGTAGGGTTTGTCACTTTGACACCTTTCGTAGAGTTCTTGATGTCTTGTCTGAATGGATGGTCAAGAGGTAGAAATTGACGATGTTTGTCGAACGACAAATACTTGCCACCCTTCTGCAACCAAATGAAACTCACACCTTCCTTGCATATTGGGCATGAGAACTTCCCGTGAACACACCAGGCGCAGAATATCCCATACGCCAGGAAGTCATGCAGGGAGTAGTGGTACCAAATGTGCATTTTGAAGGTTGTCTTTGTAGCTCTATCATATGTCCATACCCCTTCGTCCCAAGCATGGACCAATTCATCAAACACGGGCTCTATGAACACACCCATATTACTCCCTAGGTGTCTAGGAATTATCAACGACAAGAATACGTTATGTCGTTGAAAGGAGACACCAGGGGGGAGATTAAGGTGGATAACGAAGACGGGCCAACATGTGTATGGGGCAGCCATCATTCCATAAGGATTGAACCCATCTGTTGCCAGTGCGACACGTACATTACGAGCCTCATCTGCTTTGTCACGATGTTTGTCATTAAAGCGGATCCAAGCTTCACCATCGGATGGATGTACCATCTTGTCAGGATTGTACCATTTGCCATTTTTGTGCGATGTCATCTGTTTTGCGGATTCCTCGGTCATGTATAGCCGTTGGATCCTCGGTAGGAACAAAAGGTACCGTATGATTTTCATGGGGATCGTAAGTTGCCTCTTCTAGCCATCATTAGAGTCTACCTCCAGGTACCTGGAGGATTTACACTTTGGACAGAACTTTGCATGCTCGTGTTCTTTCCTAAATAGGACGCACCCCTTCGGACAAGCATGTATCTGCTCATACGGCATCTTAAGTGCACGAAGGAATTTCTGTGACTCGTACATGCTCTTTGGTAGAATGTGGCCCTCCGGAAGCAGGGTGCCAATCACGACCAACATCTTATCGAAGCCTTCTCGACTCAAGTTTAACTCAGACTTCAACCCCATTAAGCGTCCAATGGCATCCAGTTGAGACACCATTGACCGGTCGTGAAGGGGTTTCTATGCTGAGTCCATCATGTCGTAGAACACCTGTGCGGCTGCCTCCATCTCCTCCTTCTCACGTCCCTCATCGAACTATCCTTGGTGAAAGTCATCTAACATGTCTGCTACCCCGGCATCAGCAACAAAAGCCTCCACCCGTTGTCTCACCACCTCCTCTCTCATACGATGGGCTTCACCATGGTGGACCCACCAGGTGTAGTCCGGCGTAAATCCATTCTTCACAAGATGTTTACCCATTTCCACCTTGTTTACCCTTCTCCTGTTTCCGCATTTGTTGCAGGGACACAAAACTAGGCAATGTCCTTTAGCAGCCTTGCCAAATGCACTGTTCAAGAAAGCATCGGTCTTGTTCATCCATTCCGTGGTGTAATCACTCTGACTTCTCTAGCCCATGTACATCCACTGACGGTCATCCATCCTCTAACATATGTATCAGCGAGTAATGTAACCATCAATTACATCTACATGGTGTTCATACTGTCTAATAGGTGAGGATAGGTCCTAATCCCACTCGTGGATGCGTATATGAGGTTAGTTTCCATGCTCTACTCCTATCTGAGACAGAATTTCGGCAGCACCTACCCGCTGTTCTACAGATACACATCCTGCCAAAGAAGAGTGCGTATCCGGAGAACAACATGGTCTCCTCCACCCGCCGGCGTTGGCGAGCATAGCTACCTTCTGACCCACACCTGGTGGGCGCGAAGCAAGCTGGCGCGGCGGCGCGCGCTGGCGGAGGAGAGCTGCGACGGGCGGCGTGGGAAGAAGCGATGGCGCGTGGCGTCGGCAGCGACTGGTGGTTGGCGGGCGCGGACGGGAGAGGAGGGGCGGCCTTGGCGGCAAGGGCGGCGCGCGTTGGCGGGCGGAGGCGCGGGGACGGCGGGGAGCGGCGGCGCGGGGCGACGTTGGTCGGGAGCGGCACGCGCGGGGGCTGTCTGTCTGTGTGGCTTGGACTGCCCGGCCAAATTCGCCTAAGTGCCCCCACCCGCTCCTTTGCTGAGCGCCGGATCAGGGAGGCACTCGGCAAAGGAGGCAACTTTGCCGAGTGCCCTGATCCGGCCGTCGGCATAGTTTTTTTTAAAATACTTTTGCCGAGTGCCCCTGTGAAGGCACTCAGCAAAGAGGAAATTTCTAAAAAAAATTAAAATAGCCTCTTTGTCGAGCGCCTTATTCTTGGCACTCGGCAAAGACCCCCTTTGCCGAGTGCCATGCCCCGGCGCTCGGCAAAGTTTTTTTTTTGTTTTTGGCCTCTAAATTTTTTGTGCAACCCTTTTAAAGTACCAGGAACTCCTCGTTAGAATTTGGGGATTTTTTGTGGTTTTTTGATATATTTAGTTACTTTATTTCGTTTACTTGAATTTTTTCGAAAAATATAAATTTGAACTGCACGTGGTACGGATAATGGAATTTAATGATTCAAAAAATGATAGTCATGTTACTGAGTGTATTGTGAGGCCGTATCTCGGAACGGATCCGAAATTTCGGACATCTTGTTCACGAAACATGACCGCGAACTTGCGTGCGAAGTGTTTTTAAATTCTATAAAAAGCAAACGAAGTTCGAAAATCATGAAACTTGTTGAGATGTCGTGATATCGTATGTGGAGGCTATGATACAAATTTCAGAAGATTTCATGCACGTTGTCACGTACGATACTTACAAACCAGGACATCTCTACATGAAAAAAATCTTTGCCGAGTGCCTAACAGCAGGCACTCGGCAAAGAAGGACGTGGCCGAACACCGTTACGCGGGGCAGCCTATGCCGAGTGCCGCGCTTTTGCCGAGAGCCTGGCACTCGGCAAAGAAGTCCTTTAAATTCTTTGCCGAGTGCAATTCTTTGCCGAGTACGGCACTTGACAAAGAAAGTCTTTGTCGAGTGCCCGATTTTTGACACTCGGCAAAGCAGTTTGCACTCGACAAAGGCCCTGTTTACAGTAGTGTTTCCTCCGGAACGGAAACTACAAATCCTACGTTCCAAACGCAGTCACAGGCTTTCTTTCCATAGGAATGAAAAACTCCAAAATTCCTAAGAAAATTAGTAAAAAGTAAGATAAATAGCTATTGGTTCTTTGTTTCTCGAATTGTCAATGAAGAACTAACTTGAGTGTGCATATACATAAAAATTACTTGTGCAAACAATAACGAAAACCGAAAGCAAGTACTGGCAATTTCAAAATCTGACCCAGTAAAAATACAGAAAACGTAGGCTATGTTCCACACTTGCATCTTCATGTTGTCTAGCCTGATTCTGAGAGCTCTATTTCGTCGTCGACAAGCCTAGCCTAGGCGGTTAGGCCACTAGGCTCTCCTGCTGATAATATTACTGCCAGGAATCTTCTGCAGAGAAAGCCTCCTCATAACATTGCAGCTTATTTGTTTACGAAGTATACCTTGTTTATATATGCTCTAGAGCTGCTATATTTCATCAACGGTAGGAATAAAGTTACAGCCTGCAAGACAAATAAAAAGGATCTAGAAAGGTACAAATAGTACACAACGAACTGGTTAGTGCAGTGCTACATACCTCAGTTTCCATTCAGATACGCATCCTTGATTCCGTGAAGCCTTGCAGCCACCTCCTGCATGTCCATGCGCTCATTTGGGGATGGATTAGCACAGCGAAGTCCATTGTTTAGCACTGAAATTAAACATTCCAATTTTTTCTGCGTCATGGCTGATGAAGTTTGTTGCGATACATCATCATGCTCTTCAAGTAGTTCAGGATCTACAATTTGTGCAATCCTGTCAGGGAAGTTCGTCTCAACGAATCTTGCAATATTGACCCCATCTTTGAACATATCGTCAGTAGGCCTCTTCCGCATAAATATCTCAAGTAGAACAATTCCAAAGCTGTAAACGTCTCCAGCACTCGAAACTTCGCCTCCTCCCGCGCACTCTGTAGATTGCATAATAGAATTGTTTAGTTCAAAAAAGATAACAGTACATGAGACTAATTAGGTAGTATGCAAATATGAGTTACCTGGGGCGACGTATCCAATTGTTCCCTTTATCGCTACTGAAGAAGTCGAGATTGAGTCACCAGAGTATGGTGTTCCTGAGCCAACCTTGAATCTTGCAAGACCAAAGTCTCCAATATGTGCTGTCATATTGTCGTCCAAAAGAATATTGCTAGGCTTCAGATCACAATGAACAATGGTTCCTTGGTTGTTATGGTGGAGGTATTCCAATGCATCTGCAACATCTGTCACAGTGTTTAACCTTTGGGCCAGTGTAATGCAGCTAGGAGTTGAGGTGTTTGCATCACCTCTAGTCAAGTATAACAATGCATGCAAATCCCCTCGTTGCATGAACTTATAGACTAAGGCTTTGAAATCATTTCCCCTGGAATCAATACTTGAGCATGCTGTTAAGATTGGAACTAGATTTCGATGGCGCACATTTCTTAGAGCATTACACTCTGCAATGAAACTCTTCTGTGCTCCTCTTGTGTCTAGGCTGAAAACTTTGACAGCAACCACGATTCTATCTGGGAACAGTTCTCCTTGATATACGGAAGAATATCTTCCTTTCCCAATTAACTTCGATGTGGAGAATCCATCAGTTACTCTTGCAAGATCGTTGTATGAAACTTTGGGAAATTGGTTAATAATTGATGGCAAGGATAGAGATTTTCTCTTCTGTTTACCTCTCCAAAGTAACACTACACTTAAGACTATGGCAAGTGACATCATGCTGGCTAAAATGATCACCAACTTTTGCACAATGGAATGCTTGTGCTTTCTTGAATCCAAAGGCTTGATAGGACATGCGAGTAGGTGCATCTTTGGTTCCCCACCACAAAGCCCTGAGTTACCATCAATCTGCACAGCTGTTACATTACTGAAGATCCCGTTTGTCGGGACCTCACCCTCTAGGTGATTGAATGACAAATCTAGTAGCTGAAGAAGTTGTAGGCTGCCAAGAGACACTGGTATTGATCCAGTCAAGTTATTGTGTGACAAGTTGAGAACTTGTAGGCTACTTATATTGCCTAATGAAGTTGGGATGCTTCCATTGAAACTATTGTGGCCCAGTTTCATATCTATCAAACTTTCACAGTTTCCCAATGTTCTTGGAATTTCTCCAGATAGATTGTTTCTTGAAAGATGTAGAAAGGTGAATTGCTTTGCATTGCCAATGTCAGGATGAAGTGGTCCATCTAGGTTGTTTAAAGAAAAGCTAATCTGCATTAATGTCGGAATATTGAAGAGCTCCTTTGGTATGCTGCCATGAAGACTGTTGTTGGAAATGCTTAGTACTTCAAGCATCTGGAGGTTGCTCAAGCTTTGGGGTATGCTGCCATGAAGACTGTTGTCGGAAATGCTTAGTACTTGAAGCATCTGGAGGTTGCTCAAGCTTTGGGGTATGTGCCCCTTCAATTGGTTCGATTGCAGATAGAGCTCTACTAGTTGAGACAGATTTGAAAGGGATGATGGAACGATCCCTGTGAAGAAATTGTTGCCTAATGACACTTTCTGCAGATTTTTCATAGCCCCAAGCCATGCCGGAACCACACCTGTAAACTGATTCCAGGCCAATTCTACAATCAACAAGTTACCAAGGTTTGCTATACTGGAAGGAAAATCCCCTGATAGTTGGTTTACTGACAAGTGTAGATGCTGGAGCTCACTGGAAAGGTTTCCTAATGACATTTGCAAATTGCCTTCTAGACGATTGTCTACTGCCGAGAACATCCGTAGCCCAGTGCAATTAGCTAAGTTCTTTAAAAACTCCAAATCTTGCTTGGTTTTTGCACGGAGTTTATTTACCTCGAGGTTAAGCCAAGATAGTTGAGAAAGTTTGCCGATAGAGCCAGGCACCACACCACTGAAACTATTCCGTGATATGTCAATTTCAGTTAACTTGGAGGCGTTTGTCAATGAAGATGGTATATGACCATGAAAGAAGTTGAGACCTAGTTGTAGCAATTGGAGGTTGGGTAAAGAATTGCCTATATTGGGTGGTACCTCTCCACTAAAATCATTGCTAGCGGCGCGAAATTCAAGTAGATTGGAAAGATTCAGGACAGGCTGCGGAAATGGACCTGACAACTTATTGACGCTAACGTACAGGATTTGCAGCGCTGACAATTTTGTGAACTCATTTGGGATGTTTCCCTGAATATTATTACGGATACAAGTAAGTGCATTCAGCGTTGTGATATTGGCAAGAGAAGAGGGAATGTTTCCAGTAAGGTTATTAACGTCAAGTGCCAGCGTTTGAAGACCAAAAGGGAAATCTTCAGGAATCTGTCCAGCTAGCTGATTATTCTCCAAGAATAGCTTCTTGAGATTTGAACAATTTAAAAGACTGGGTATTGTTCCTTGAAGCGTGTTATTATTTAAATTAAGGATCCGGAGGCGATGCAGATGACCGAGGGATGCAGGGATCTCACCGACGAATGAATTGTCCAATAGTATTAGGGCTTTTAGGAATGTCAGGTTTCCAAGTGAAGGAGATATTGGACCAACCAAACCTTGATTGATAAGACGAAGTGAAGTGACCCGAAGTGGGTGCTTCACACTACACTGGACGCCTTCCCAACTGCACAAGTGTGTGCTCTCATTCCAAGATATCAAGGCCTGTCGTGGATCACTGATGGTGTTCTTGAACTCCAATAGTGATACCTTATCCGTGTAGTTTCCACTGAAGGAGCAGATGACAACTTGTGTACAGAACGGCATGAGCACCATGAACTGTCCAATTGTAGGAAGCGGCATCATGCCTAGGTCTGATCACTTGTCAAACTTCGCTCTTGATTATATGCACATGTCAGAACAAAAAGCAATAAGTTCAGATAAATTTTTGGCAAAAGTACATGGAGAAATTTATGACTTAAAGTTTTATTTCTGTGCACTATTAGAAGCTCTGGTTACAAACAGTTTCCCATCAGTTGTGTTGCATGTTATGGAGAAAAGATGAAATCCAGACAGATATGAGACGAACAAGGGCATGATAAGATGCTCTTACCACTCTGCAGCACTCGAAGAAGTCGTCCAATGGCGGCTTGGCGCAAAGCTGCAAGCCGATAGAAGCAGAAGGAAGCAAATGGCAAGGGGCAGACGCCTGCGAGATAACAGAGTACCTTTCCTCAATTTATACTGAACGCCGACTCCGACACTGTTCTGTGAGAATCACCGAAGTGCTATATGTATTTTTCATTCCTAAAAGTCTGGTTCAACAATTTTAACAGTTTCCAAACCTAGCAGAAGAATTATTTTCGTACGGCTACTAATAGTTCAGAAAACCTAACAAGATATTTTTTGGTGAGCATTCACTGTATACGGATGTAGCGGAAGATGACCTGATACGGCATCATGCAAACCAATTATTGCAACGGTACTCCTATAGTCCTATTGTTTTCTTTGCAGAGAAAGTTAAAGCTTTGTGGCCTATAATAATTGAGTACTGTGGTTGCTTAGGCAGTACATTCTCCATTTTAAATTATAAGACGTTCTAGCCTTTTTAGATGCTTAGTTTTAATATACACTTAGATATACACTATGTCTACCTACATAATAAAAACAAGAGTTAAAACGTCATATAATTTGAAACAGAGGAAGTACGTGGTTTTCGTAATACGGGTGTCTAAGAGCAGCCGGAGAGTTTGGTTTTTGGTGGTGATAGAAAAGTAAGACTCTGTTTTGCTAGGTATCCTCCTCAAGTACTCCTCCGAAAGAGCCAGAGCATCTGAGGGGGTGCCATTTTTTGCGGCTCTAGCTCTTGATCACAAAATAGTTCTGGCTTCGCTACTGTTCACAAGAAAACGGTGGCTCCTCCTAAAATGTTTGGTACAGTTTCTCCGGCTCCTTCGCAGAAGCTGTTGCAGGAGCCGGAGCCGTGCTAAATAGGCTCTAAGAGAAAACGTCAGAGGTGGTGCCACACGCCGCTGGGGTGGTGCTAAGTGCTTGTTAGCAAGCGTTAGCAATAGGTGCTGGATTTTGCACCCGGGTGCAAAGAGTAAAAAAAAAAAAAATCCTGTTTGCTCTGTTGTATCAGCCTTTGTACTTTGGGAAGAAAAGAAAAACATTATTTTTTATTGGAAAGGAGTGAAGGATTGGTTTTGGATGCTGCACTATATACTGGGAGAGAATTCCTTATTTGACACTGGGAAAATGAGTCGTTCCTTTCTTGGTCCTGAAATTTTATTCGTTCCCTATTTGACACTCACTTCAACTTTTATCCCTAATTTGACACTACCGTCAAATCCGTTAGCTAACGGTGTTAACTGGCTATTAAAAAGACGTTTTTGCCCCTAGAAAAAAAAGCGACGAAGCAAATTTGAGAGGAAAAGATAACATGCGCCTTTTTTTGCAGCTGGGCGCATGCATCAGGGGCGGGCGCAGGTTTTTTTTTCTCTCAAATTTGCTTCGCCGCTTTTTTTCTAGGGGCAAAAACGTCTTTTTAACAGCCAATTAACACCGTTAGCTAATGGATTTGACGGTAGTGTCAAATTAGGGATGAAAGTTGAAATGAGTGTCAAATAGGGAACGAATAAAATTTCAGGGCCAAGAAAGGAACGACTCATTTTCCCAGTGTCAAATAAGGAATTCTCTCATATACTGGACCATTTTCTTGCAAACAACATCTAGATGAGGTGTCTTGTTTTAAATTTTTTTTGGGATGAATATATAGTATACACTTCAGCTGCTCTAAAATCAGTCTTAACCTAGAAACTATAAGAGCATCTCCAGCAATACTACATAAAACACACCCCCTACTTCCCTGTTTAGGTAGGTACCTATAGATGTCCATGCAGCTCGTGGCCCGTTGGCCCGGCACGAAGCCCGCATTTTTGGCCCGGCACGAGCACGGCACGGCCCAATGTTTCACGGGCCCGGGCTGGCACGGCCCGATGTATTGGGCCGTGCTTGGGCTGCTACTCAGGCACGGTGGGCGGCACGGCCTGGCCCGCAATTTAGCGAGAGGCACGGTGTCGGTCCGGTGCAAGCCATGGCCTGCTAAAGGCCCATCGCCCCTAACCCTAACTCCCCTCCCCATGCACAGGAGTAGCTCCCTCCTCGTACTCGCACCGCACTCACAGAGTCGCGGACTCGCTTCCCTCGCGCTCGTGGTCGCCCTACTCTGTGCCGCTGCCGCTGGGAGATCCTCACCTCCGCGCGGTCGCTCCCTAGAAGCGCCGCCGCCTGCCAGGGGCTCCTCACCTCCATGCGCCCGCGCCCTGGAAGGCTGGAAGCGCCCTCGCCCGCGGGGGTGAAAGCCCTAGTTTGGTTTTGGATAATTGATGAAACCTTAGTGTACTAACCTTTTGCTCTAAGTGTTACATGAGATAGGTTGGTACACTCCAAGTGGTGGAGCCAAATGGCACTCAAGTGATGGAATTGGCCTAGTGATAGTGATCAAGTGCTCCAACTTGGAAAAGAAGAAAGAAAAACAAAATGGGCTCAAGGCAAATGTATACTTGATACGGCCATTTTGTTTTGCTGGTCAAGACACTATAGAGAGTGTGACCGGGTTTAGGATAGATAGCCGTACTATGAAGAGAGGAGAATCATGGTAATTGCGGTTATCAAGTGCCACTAGGTGATGTTATTCATGTATATGCATTAGGACCTAGTGTGTGCAAACTTAACCCTTGAAAAATGCTTTGGAAAATGCTAACACACATGCACTAGTGGTGGAACACATTGGTGTTAGCACATGAAAGCAAGGGTGGAAGAAAGGAGTTGAAAAGGAGGCGTTTCAGGGAGTTGGACCCAGGCGTGGGAAGGGTCCGGACCATGGTGCATGGGTCCGGTACCCAACCCTAGCCTTGAGCTGTAGTGGCGCAGGCTCCAAACTCTGCCTAGGCAGAGGTCCGGACCTTGAGGTCAAGGTCCGACGGTGGCACATGGCGCGAGGAGAAGCAGCGAGAGTTGGTGCGGGAGCTCCAGACTCTGGAGGTTGGTCCGGACGGTGGCGCCGGACTGGGTCTGGAGCCATTTTGAGCTCTCGGGAGCTCTCTGGAAGTCTCCGGACTCCAGGTCTCCTTGGTCCGGCCATGTATTGTGCATCATCTGGAGTTTGGGTCCGGACGTGTGTCAATAGCCATTGCCATGCGGCAACGGTCGATTGATTCAACTGGGACGCGTGGCGATCGCTCGTTGGACGCCGCTGTGAACCGGACTGAGAGTCTTTGGTCCAGAGCTCAGTCCGGCCATCTCCAACGGCTATGAGGACATGTGGCAGCGTGAGATTGACTGTGAGGAGGCATCAGACCCTGGTGGCATGGTCCGGAGCCCCCAACGTAGGGTTCGGAAGTCGTGTCCGATGGCCCTTCGTGGGCATAACGGCTAGTGAGCCTTTGGGGCTCTATAAATAGAGCTTGGCCGGGCTTGGCTCACTCTCTTGGACATTTTTACATGTGATAGCATCCTTTGAGCTGAGCCAACCCTCTCCCACTCATCTCCTTGCTTGATTGTGCATCCAAAGTGATTCCAAGTGCATTTGCTTGAGTGATTGCATCTAGTGGCACTTGGGGATCGTTGTTGCTGCGTTTTTCTTGTTACTCTTGGTGGTTGCCTCCACCTAAACGGCTTGGAGCAGTGGAGGAGCTTTGGCATGAGTTGGTGATTGGTCGTGGCCATCTCCGGCATTCTTGTGAGGAGTGCTTGGGCTTATTCCCTGTAGAGTGCCAAAAGGCACTCTAGTGGATTGATCGTGGCTTGTGTTACCCTCATCTTGAGTAGTTCTTATGGCGCCTTTGTGTAAGGCTAGGCATATGATGCCTATTAGCATGTGAGCCACCAAGTGAGCGAGTCGCCACAATGAGGACGTAGCTTGCCGGCAAGCAAGTGAACCTCGGGATAAATTGTGTGTCAATTTGGTCTTCTTGGTCTTCTTATTGTTTGACACATCACTTGCCGGCTTGGTATACTCCACTCTACTCTCTCTTGTATTTACATTTGTAGTATTCTTTTGTAGAGGTAGTTAGTAGTAGCTTGTTAGCTAGAGTAGCTTTGTACTTAGTTGTAACTAGCTCTTTGTTAGCTCTCTAGTTAATTTGTGTGCCATAGAATTGATAGGATACTAGAATTGTAGTAGGTGGCTTGCAACCCTTGTAGAGCTAGAGCAAAATTTGCTTTGCGCCATTTGTTTTACTTACCGGCTAGCTCTAGTGATTTTATAGAATTTTATTAGGCTATTCACCCCTCCTCTAGCCATTTAGGACCTTTCAAGTGGTATCGGAGCTATGGTCACCGTTAATTTAAGGCTTAACAACCTTCGGTGTTAAAATGGCTCAAATCAACCATATAGGGAAGCGACCACACTTTGATGGGACATGCTATGACTATTGGAAGAGGAAGATGAGTGCTCACTTGAAATCAATGAATCGGAAGATATGGGATGTTGTCGAGAATTATTTCACGGTGATCAATCCAAACAATCCCACCGCAAATGAAGAAGAGAAGCTCCAATTCAATGATATAGCCATCAACACTTTGTATGATGCATTGGATGTAAAGGTGTTTGAGCAAATCAAGGATCTTGAGAGAGCTCATGATGTGTGGACAAGATTGGAAGAATCCTATGAGGGCACCAAGGCGGTCAAGAGTGCCAAGCTCTACATTCTCAAAGAAAAATTATCAAGCTTCATGATGTAAGAGAATGAGAGCATACCAGAGCGTTCCATCGGTTGCAAGTGATAGTGAATGACTTGAAGAGTTTGGGAGAGAAGGTGGAAGACAAGGACTTCTCACATAAGTTCTTGAGATGCTTGCCACCAAGATTTGATACTTTGGTCACTATTCTTGTGAGAGATGGATTGGAGACAATGACTCCAAACCAAGTACTAGGTGATGTGGTCACTCAAGACACATACCGTGTGGAAAGGGATGGGGGCATTCAAGAGGAATAAAAGAAGAAGAAGAGTGTGGCATTCAAGGCCGGCACTTCATCATCAAAGAGCAAGGGCAAAGCTAAGAAAGAAGAATCAAGTGAAGATGAAAATGAAGGCTCTATGGATGAAGATGAAGAGATGCCCCCCTTTGTGAGAAGATTTGACAAGTTCATGAAGAAGGGCTATGGTGCTAGAAGAAGAAAGGACAAGACCAAGAGCAAGGATGAACCAAGAGGATGCTACAAGTGCAAGAGCAAGGATCATCTCATAGCCGATTGTCCTAACAATAGTGACAATGATGAAGATAAGAAGAAGGAGAAGAAGAAGGACAAGAAGGAGAAGAAAATGCCTTCAAGAAGAAGAAGGGCCACTTATTGTGCCACATGGGATAGTGATGCTTCTTCTAGTGATGATGATGACTCTAGTGATGATGAGAAGAAGACATCCAAGAAGAAGGGTCATGCAAGCATTGCTATTCATGACAAGCCCTCCCTATTCGACACACCATCATCGACATGCTTCATGGCTAAGGCCACAAAGGTACAATCCAATGATGAGAGTGATAGTGATAGTGAGGACAAGGAAGAGTACTCCAACGGGGAGCTCCTCGAGATGTTGCAAGGAGTTGCGCAAGAAAAACAAATTTCTTGAGCATTCTCTTGATGAGCTCAATGGCACTCATGAGAGGCTAAAGTAAGCCCATGAGAAGCTTGAGAAGGCTCACTCCTCTCTTCTTGCTCTAGAGAAGAAGGAACCTATTGCAACATCCAACATAGGTGTTGGTATTTCTTAACACAAACAGAAATAATCCACAAGCACATGGAATTACCGTTGTAGCACTTCACCTGGAAGTATTCAGGGTATCGTATTTTCCACAAGGAACGGAGGTACTCTTCTAGCTAGTTCGTCCAAGGACAACACAAGGGTAGAGTTGGTAGAGGTTGAGATGGATTCCTATGGTTTTAGGGTCTAAGGATAGATAAACTCTACTTCAACTTGCTTACTTTGGGCACTGCATATCACCTGGTCTGCCAAGTAATGCTGGCCTGTAGCTCTACGTTGAACCCGAATGTGGGGGATTACAAGGGATAGACAGGGCTGTCACCACCTGCCGCCTACCCCTCAACGGCGGGGCACGAGGCAAACGAAGGTAGCCTCTAGCCTAGACACCACATCTACACTATCGACTACTACTATAGTGCCGTACAGGGTTATCAGTCTCTATCAGGAGCCCTCTACTAGAGTATCCACTATGAGAGTGGACGACGAACCCGCAAGCAAATAAGAGTAAAGCTTAACTAATCAAAAGACTTTCTACCATAAGAAACACGAACACTCACTTAGCGGAAGATTCCAACGAAGTATAGCGCAGGTGTTCATTAAGGTACAAGTTGGGGAAGACTACCGACGAGTTCGGCGCTTCCTTGAGCTCTTCCTCACATCTCTGCCTTACTACTCTAGCTAGCTAACTAGGGCATATGCCCTTGGAGTGATGCTCTTTGCTCTTGCTCCCTTGGTGTGTTGTTCCAAATGAGGAGGGGGAGCCTCCTTTTATAGGTGGAGAGGAGGGGGTTGATCCATGGAATATTCCATGATCCCCTCATAAAGTGCCCAAACCGCCATCTAGGTATGTTGAATATGTTCCACTCCTCAGCAACCGCCTTTGGAATGTTGGTAAGAGGCAGCCCATGCAAGACGGGTCCGATTGGGCTAGCTGGGGGTGTAGCCGCACCATGGCTGGGCTCAAACAGGCCCATCTTCGGTGGGTGACTTGTGATCTTCTGGACTTGGCCCATGGGTGTTTGGCGCGAAGTTGAGGTGGTTTACTTCAGTTATGGGCTTGTTCTCCACTTGTCTGGGCCCTTATTTGCTTGGTTGTGGGCCTTCTCCCCCTTGGGCTCATGTCGGGTGTTTGTATTTTTTTTCATGTGTACTTTAGGCTCATTTTCTATGTAATTCCGACATGTCCCCCTGCAAATGGTAAAACACCAAAACTCATGGAATTCGTCAGTTGTAAGCCCTAATTCTAAGTTTGGTGTTCATTTGAGTAGATTTTATGTGAGGGTTGGCAGTTAGAAATGGGAGTTAAGGACCGCCAACAATAGGCAAAACTTGTGACATACTTAATGAATCTTTCTATAAGCCTATTGTTGTTGCTCCCACTAACCCTTCTTGTAGCTCAACTTCCACTACTACTTCACCTATGAGTGATGGTTTCACTTGTGATGCCTCACTTATGGTTGAGAATGAGACCTTGAAAAAGGAGGTCAATGAGCTCACTCACGCCTTAGGCAAGGCCTACGGCGGTGAGGCCCGCTTGCTTAAGTGCCTGAGTAGCCAACGCTTTTCTCTCAACAAAGAGGGATTGGGCTATACCCCAAGAATGGCAAGGCGGCCTTTGCTCCTCACAAGACTAGTTTTGTGAAGAACAATGGTCGGTTTTGTAATAGATGGAAGCAAGTTGGGCACCTAGAGCAATATTGCAAAAACAAGAACAAGAACACTAATGTATCCTCAATTCAATTTGATTCTTGTTATGCTTACCAAGGGTGTAAATGGTGTGTATGCTATGTTCATTGGTGCACCAATTGTGGGCTCAAAGAAGAAAGCCATTTGGGTATCAAAGACCTTAGTCACTAACCTTGGAGGACCCAAAAAGGTTTGGGGTACCTAAAAGGAATTGATTTAATTTTGTAGGTCAATTATAAAGCCGGAGGAAGGCATTGGGTGCTTGATAGTGGGTGCACACAACGCATGACCGGTGATGCAAGGATGTCCAATTCAATCAACACAAGTGGCAATGATGGTTTTGATAGTATCACTTTTGGTGACAATGGCAAAGACAAGGTCAAGGGGCTTGGTAAGATTACAATATCCAATGGCATGAGCATATCAAATGTGTTGCTAGTTGAGAGCTTGAACTTCAATCTATTGTCGGTAGCTCAACTTTGTGATCTTGGTTTCAAATGCATCTTTGGGGTAGATGATGTTGAGATCGTAAGTGTGGATGGTTCAGACTTGATCTTTAAAGGATTTAGATATGAGAACCTTTATCTAGTTGACTTCAATGCTAGTGAGACTCAACTATCAACTTGTTTGTTCACTAAGTCTAGCATGGGTTGGCTATGGTATTGAAGGCTTGGTCATGTTGGAATGAAACAATTGAATAGATTAATTAAGCATGACTTGGTTAAGGGTTTGAAGGATGTGGTATTTGAGAAGGATAGATTATGTAGCTCTTGTCAAGCTGGAAAACAAGTTGGAAACACTAACCCTAAGAAGAGCATGATGAGCACAAGTAGAGAGTTTGAGTTGTTGCACATGGACTTATTTGGAACAACAACATACACTAGTATTGGTGGAAATAAGTATGGCTTTGTGATAGTGGATGATTATACAAGATACACATGGGTCTTCTTTCTTGTTGACAAAAGTGAAGTGTTTGATATATTCAAGTCTTTTGTCAAGAGATGCCAAAATGAGTTTGAAGTAACAATCATGAAAGTAAGAAGTGACAATAGAAGTGAATTCAAGAACACAAAAATTGATGAGCTATGTGATGATTTTGGAATTAGGCATCAATTCTCGGCCAAGTACACTCCACAATCAAATGGCCTTGTTGAGAGGAAGAATAGAACACTCATTGATATGACATGGTCTATGCTTAGTGAGTACAATGTGAGTGATTCTTTTTGGGCCGAAGCAATCAACATGGCTTGCTATTGTAGCAACCGCCTCTATTGTCACCCTTTGATGGAGAAGACACCATATGAGCTATTGAATAGAAGAAAGCTCAATATTGCATACTTTAGAGTGTTTGGTTGCAAATGCTATATCTTGAAGAAAGGTACTAGACTAAGCAAGTTTGAGAAGAAGTGTGATGAAGGGTTCTTACTTGGTTACTCCACTACAAGCAAAGCATATCGAGTTTGGAATAATACAACCAAGATAGTGGAAGAAGTCCATGACGTTGAATTTGATGAAACCAAAGGATCTCAAGATGAAGAAAAAAATTTAGATGATGTAAGCGGCACTCAATTGATCGATCAATGCTATGAAGAATATGGGCATTGGTGATATAAGGCCAAAACAAGTGATTGATGTTGATGATGACAAAGATCAAGTGTTCCCTCCTCCAAGTGTGCAAGTCAATAAAAATCAAGCTAGTACTAGTGGTACTCATGATCAAGAGCAAGTCCAACAAGTGCAAGATCAACAAGCTAGTTCATCTCAAGTGAATCAAGCAAATGATCAATCCCAAGTTCTCCAACCAACACACATTGCAAGAGATAATCCATGGGATCAAATAGTTGGGGACATAAGAAGTGGTGTGCAAACAAGATCAAGATTAGCATCCTTTTGTGAGCATTACTCATTTGTGTCATCATTTGAACCAACCAAGATTGAAGATGCATTGATGGATGTTGATTGGGTTAATACCATGCATGAAGAGCTAAACAACTTCACTAGAAACCAAGTTTGGGAACTAGTTGAGTGGCCTAAGAATCATAATGTGATTGGAACCAAGTGGGTCTTTTGAAACAAGCAAGATCAAGATGGGATAGTGATAAGGAACAAAGCAAGATTGGTAGCACAAGGCTATACTCAAGTGGAAGGTCTTGACTTTGGTGAAACATATGCCCCGGTTGCTAGATTGGAAGCAATTAGAATCTTGTTAGCTTATGCTTGTGCCCACAACATCCAGCTTTATCAAATGAATGTGAAGAGTGCATTCTTGAATGGGTACATCAATGAGTTGGTTTATGTTGAGCAACCCCTGGGTTTTGAAGATGACAAGAAGCCCAACCATGTCTACAAGTTGAAGAAAGCATTGTATGGCTTGAATCAAGCACCTAGAGCATGGTATGAGAGATTGAGGGACTTTCTACTCTCTAAAGGGTTCAAGATGGGCAAGGTTGACACCACTCTCTTCACCAAGAAGATAGGCAATGACTTGTTTGTGTTGCAAATCTATGTTGATGATATCATATTTGGATCAACCAATCAAGATTTTTGTGAGGAGTTTGGAAACATGATGGCAAGTGAATTTGAAATGTCCATGATTGGAGATCTTAGTTACTTCCTTGGTCTTCAAATCAAGCAAATGAAGAATGGCACATTTGTGAGTCAAGGCAAGTACATAAAGGACATGATCAAGAAATTTAGATTGGATGATGCAAAGGCAATTCATACACCAATGGGGACAAATGGTCATTTGGACTTGGACACTAGTGGCAACATGGTGGATCAAAAGTTATATCGGTCTATGATTGGAAGCCTACTCTATGTCACCGCATCAAGGCCGGATGTCATGTTTAGTGTATGCATGTGTGCAAGATTTCAAGCCTCACCAAGAGAAAATCATTTGAAGGCAACAAAGAGAATATTGAGGTACTTGAAGCATACACAAAATGTTGGATTGTGGTATCCCAAGGGGTCTAACTTTGAGTTGATTGGATATTAGGACTCCGATTATGCGGGATGCAAAGTTGATAGAAAGAATACATCGGGCACATGCCAATTGTTGGGAAGGTCACTTGTATCTTGGTCATCAAAGAAGTAAAATAGTGTTGCACTATCAACCGCTAGGGCCGAATACATATCCGTCGGTAGTTGTTGTGCTCAATTACTTTGGACGAAGGCAACTTTGGATGACTTTGGAATCAAATACAAACAAGTGCCATTGCTATGTGACAATGAGAGTGCCGTTAAGCTCACTAACAACCTGGTTCAACATTCAAGGACAAAGCACATTGACATTCGCCACCATTTCATAAGAGATCACCAACAAAAGGGTGACATTTCAATTGAGAGTGTGGGCACCGATGATCAACTTGCCGATATTTTCACCAAGCCACTTGATGAAAAGAGGTTTTGCAAGCTAAGGAATGAATTGAACATACTTGACTTCTCAAATATGTGTTGATGCACCCCCACTTATATGACATGCTACTCCTCCAACAAAGCAAAGGTAAAATTGTATGGCATATGCATTCATACATTGCTAAGGACATGATTAGTGCATCTAGTCATTTCACATACTTAGTAGGCTCATTCATGAAAATCAAATGAATTTGATGCTTGTATGGTACCACTATTGCTTCTATACTTGATATGATCTAGTGGTAGCATATGACATGTTTATGGGCTTGTGAACCTAGTGTTTGATCTAGAAAATGAGCTTCAAGTGTTTAACTCAACATTGGCAAGATAACCATTGAAAGATGTGTGAAGAAGCTTGTCATTGGTTCAAACCGAGTTAAATGTCTTATGCAAGTGATCTAGATTGAACCAAATGAATTAATGATCCTCACCTTAAATATCTCCATCACCGTTGATTTCAATTTGACTAACTTCACCTACATAAAAGAGGCACCTAAAATTTGTCCTCACCTTTGTGGTCATTGATGACAAAGGGGGAGAGAATGACAAAGATAAGAAATGTGGTGCAAATGGGGAGAGTTAGAAAAAGGGGGAGACTTGACATAGGGGGAGAAAACAAAGAAATGAGAATAGAAGGGGATCAATTAAAATGAGAATAGAAGGGGATCAATTAAAATTTGAAGCACACAAGTTGGGGGAGCAAGCTCATGAACTTGATTGTTGCATTTGAATGTGCATTTTCATATGATTGCTTGCATTGCACAAGTTTTTAATTTCAATATACATGCTTGTGCGGTGTATGCTAGTTATATAATTTGATTCATGAATTGAAAAACTAGCATGCATAGGTGGTAGCTAGATATGTTGTTCAAATAAGTGGTACTAGATCCTTGCTTCTAATGTTGATCTCATAAGGTATCTAGTGTTTTTGATGTATCTAGCTAACCATGGTGCTAAGGATGTTGTTAAAAGTGCACTCCGATTGGTATCACGCTTCAAAGGTCCATTCTATACACCTTAGCATCATTTGGTAGCTATTACTCTCCCACAACTCAAATTCATGCATATGTGCAAGCATTAAGCCAAACACATTAACACATATGTAGGGGGAGCTAATACTACCAAAATTGAATTTGTGGTGATTGTCCAATATTTATTTATGAACAAATTGCTTGGGCAACCAACTCAAATTCAAATCTTTATTGATTATATATCTTTGTAAAGGTTGTAATCAATTACCAAAAAGGGGGAGATTGAAAGCCCTAGTTTGGTTTTGGATAATTGATGAAACCTTAGTGTACTAACCTTTTGCTCTAAGTGTTACATGAGATAGGTTGGTACACTCCAAGTGGTGGAGCCAAATGGCACTCAAGTGATGGAATTGGCCTAGTGATGGTGATCAAGTGCTCCAACTTGGAAAAGGAGAAAGAGAAAAACAAAATGGGCTCAAAGCAAAGGTATACTTGATAGGGCCATTTTGTTTTGCCGGTCAAGACACTATAGAGAGTGTGACAGGGTTTAGGATAGATAGCCATACTATGAAGAGGGGAGAATCATGGTAATTGCGGTTATCAAGTGCCACTAGGTGATGTCATTCATGTATATGCATTAGGACCTAGTGTGTGCTAACTTGACCCTTGAAAAATGCTAACACATGTGCACTAGTGGTGGAACACATTGGTGTTAGCACATGAAAGCAAGGGTGGAAGAAAGGAGTTGAAAAGGAGGCGTTTTAGGGTGTGGGACCTAGGCTTGGGAAGGGTCCGGACCATTGTGCATGGGTCTGGTACCCAACCCTAGCCTAGAGCTATAGTGGCGTAGGCTCCAGACTCTGCCTGGGTAGAGGTCTGGACCTTGAGGTCTCGGCCCGACGGTGACATGTGGCGTGAGGAGAAGCAGCGAGAGTTGGCGCGGGAGCTCCAGAATCTGGAGGTTGGTCCGGACGGCGGTGCTAGACTGGGTTCGGAACCATTTTGAGCTCTCTAGAAGTCTCCGAACTCTAGGTCTCCTTGGTCTGGTCATGTACTGTGTGTCTTCCAGAGCTTGGGTCCGGGCGTGTGTTAGTAGCCGTTGCCGCGCGGCAATGGTCGACTAATTCAGCTGGGACGCATGGCGATCGCTCGTTGGACACGGCTATGAACTGGACTGAGAGTCCTTGGTCTGGAGCCACTATGCTCCTCGTCTCGGAGCTTAGTCCGGCCGTCTCCCACGGCTATGAGGACACGTGGTGGCATGAGATTGATTGCGAGGAGGCGTCAGACCCTAGTGGCATGGTCCGAAGCCCCCGACGCAGGGTTTAGAGGTCGGGTCCGATGGCCCTTCATGGGCATAATGGCTAGTGAGCCTTTGGGGCTCTATAAATAGAGCTTGGCCGGGCTTGGCTCACTCTCTTGGACATTTTTACATGTGATAGCATCCTTTGAGCTGATCCAACCTTTTCCCACTCATCTCCTTGCTTGATTGTGCATCCAAAGTGAGATTGAGTGATTCCAAGTGCATTTGCTTGAGTGATTGCATCTAGTGGCACATAGGGATCGTTGTTGCCGCGTTTTTCTTGTTACTCTTGGTGGTTGCCGCCACCTAGATGGCTTGGAGCAGCGGAGGAGCTTTGGCACGAGTTGGTGATTGTTCATGTCCATCTCTGGCATTCTTGTGAGGGGACCTTGGGCTTATTCCCCGGTGGAGCGCCAAAAGCCACTCTAGTGGATTGCTCGTGGCTTGTGTTACCCTCATCTTGAGTGGTTCTTATAGCTCCTTTGTGTAAGGCTAGGCATGTGATGCCTATTAGCGCGTGAACCACCAAATGAGTGAGTCGCCACAACGAGGACGTAGCTTGTCGGCAAGCAAGTGAACCTTGGGATAAATTGTGTGTCAATTTGGTCTTCTTGGTATTCTTATTGTTTGACACATCGCTTGCCCTGCTAGGTATAATCCACTCTGCCCTCTCTTGTATTTACATTTGTAGTATTCTTGTGTAGAGGTAGTTAGTAGTAGCTCGGTAGCTAGAGTAGCTTTGTACTTAGTTGTAACTAGCTCTTTGTTAGCTCTCTAGTTAATTTGTGTGCCATAGAATTGATAGGATACTAGAATTGTAGTAGGTGGCTTGCAACCCTTGTAGAGCTAGAACAAAATTCGCTTTGCACTATTTGTTTTACTAACCGGCTTGCTCTAGTGATTTTGTAGAATTTTATTAGGCTATTCACCCCGCTAGCCATTTAGGACCTTTCAGGAGGGCTACTCACTGCCGTGCGGTCACGCCTGGAAGCGCCGCCACCTACTGGGAATTGGCCTCGACCACCATTGGTTCCTCAGGAGCAAGCACGCCGACCTCGGGGATGCTGACCCCGAGATCCACCCTGCTCCCTTCTCCGGTCACCCCGATGGATCCGGCGTCAAGCGCCCTAGGCTACCCATCCTGAGCCTAAGGGATCCCAACTCGAGTGGTCGAGAGCCTGAGGGGAGGGAGAAATTGGCTAGCTTGATCGGTGGGCGCCCTGCGTCTTGTCCCTGCTTCTGTTTGAACATCCAAGTATGGTCATGGGGTTCTTGCTCCTTACGTCAAGGCATGGTGCGCCATGGTGGCACAGTGCATGTCGTGGCTGGTTCGGTGCGCTATCGTGGCACAGTGCGGGTTATGGCCATCAACCTACTGTCCTATGCAACGAGAGCGCATAGTGCGTGGCATGGCCTCCGTCCTGGCGTCTGTGATCCTAGAGGAAACATTATGGTGCCAACGTGTGAACAGGGCAGCCATCCTTTGCTGGCCGACGGCCTTCTAGGTCGTGGTGTCGTTGACCCCAACCACCCGTGGTTGGGTCGTGGGTCCTTTGGTCTAGCCGGTTCCATGGGGAGCGTCGTTTGGTCGTGAAGCCTATGCTCTGGGTAGGTGGGGCCGTACACCTACCCGTTGAGTCAGGCAAGGGTTGGGCGTCTTGGGCCACACTCGTGGCAAGGAAAGAGTGGTCGAGGCGGGTCGTACCCGTGCGGTTAAGAGAGAGAGGTCAAGGCGGGCCATGCTTGCATGGCCGGGGGAAGAGAGTGGTCGAGGTAGGCCGTTGTCGTCGGACCACAGCCTGCTGGGCCTCTCGTGGCATGCTCTTCCATGTGTAGACCGTGTCGTGGGGCACCCACGGTATTTCCTCCCGACACGGCCCGACGCTTGGCACGGCCCCGTGCCGTGCCGGACCGAGCCGGCTTGTTGGACATCTATATAGGTACCCATTTTTATACTACCCATATTTCATTGTTTACTCTAGCAACACTACCTAAAATAGACCACCCAAATCCATCCTTGCAGAGGATGACATGTGGGACCGTGTCATTCTCTACTGGTTCTTCTTTCCCTGGATAGACGAAGCACGGAAGCAGGAGGCAGGGCATCGAAGTAGGAGCCAGGGCTGCCGCACCAGAGCAGGCCGGGCGTGCCGAGGTAGACTCGCCGTGCCGGTCGGGAAAGCTTGCCGCCCTGGCCAAGGGCTGGCTGCTGGGGCAGGGCCGCGCCGCCCGCAAGACACCGGGGTAGGGCCGCGCCGCCTGCTGGCTGCCTAGGCAGGGCCGCGCCACCGGGCAGTCCACCAGGGCTGGCCGCACTACTGGGGAGGACGCCGTGTCAGACGGAGTCACGGTGAAGAATGGCGTTCGATGCAGTCGCGATAAAAAAGTAGGGAGAGTGGAGTAGGGGGGCAACAAGAATAGAGGGTGGGAGGGGAAAAATAGGAGGCCAACAAATCTAGGGGCCTAGTATGGGGTCTGGAAATTTGGTTTAAGGGGGCTAGTAGGAGTGTTGCTGGAGATGCTCTAAGATAGTTTCTATATTTATCAAATCATATAGACACGATACGTAGAAATCATATTCTCAATGGATAATTTGTTCAAAATATTTTTTTATCAAATCACTTGTCTTCCATCTTTATTGTCTACCTACCACATCTCTTCGTATTTTGGTTCTCGTATATGCATAGTGTCTTATTTAAGAAACCATTTCCTCGTCCTCTCTCTCTTCTTTAGTTTCAATGGGCACATCACCATTTTGCTCACTCTGTCCTAAAATATAAGTGATCCAAGTTTGTCCTAAATCAAACTATGCAAACTTTGATCAAATTTATATAGAAGAATATTAATATCTGTAACATCAAAGATGTAAATTATGAAAATATATTTCAAAGTGTATCCAATTATGCTAATTTGATGCCATAGATATTATTCTTCCTTTCTATAATTTTGGTCAAAGTTAACATAGTTTTAAATTAGAAAAATATTAGATCCCTTATATTTTAGGACGGAGGGAGTAATAAAAATAGAAACCATCTAGTGTTTGGGTTGGGAGTGCTTGAAGACCACAGAGTTGAGAAAGATTAAATGTCACATTCTATATTTCGTGATGTGGCATATAATAATTGAGTAGAAAAGAGAAAGTTGTATCGTCATGGCCTGGACATGAAACATATAACTAGTAGAAAACTAAAGAGTTCAAGTGGCCTACAATTTTCATAATCACAAAACATGGATTTGTCCCTCTGTTGCAAAAAGAGAATGCACTTCTAAAAAGTTTTACACAGATTACTAGAAGAATAGAGGACCTTGATTCCCTAAATAATTAAGTTTGTTGTGTTTGTAAGGGTAGTCCTAACACTAGAAACTATATGTAGTTTCTATGCCTATTAAATTGTGTAGACACTATATTGAGAAACTATATTTTAATGGGTTGTTTCTTTGAAATATAGTTTTGACCAATCATATGTCTTCTTTCCAAATTATTTACCTATCACATTTCTTCATGTCTTGGTTTTCGTGTAGACATATTTTATTACCTCATCTCTCTTCTTTAATTTCTATGCCACATCACTATTTTTTTCTTAGGTCACCTTAATTAATAAACATAGAAACCACTCTAGTTTATGGGTTGAGAGTTCGCATATGCTGCAAATCAGGAAACTAGGACCAATTATGGAAAGAATTTGTGCATGCACAAGCCCCATTGATTCAATTAGTTAAGCTAAAAATGCATTTTTTAGACAAAGTTAAAAGCTACAGTCGCAGCTAGAAGTGTATTCTTTTTTCGGGGCGGCGAGTAATAATTAATTAATTTGTGTGACATAATAAATTAACAATATACGATACTTCATTTTTTCAAAATATATGAAGTTTAGAGCAAACTAATTAGTTTATTGTTTGCTAATTACTACTAGCTATATACTATCAAGATAAATATATATTCTACATTTTCATGATATAACCACATATACAGAAGAGGTGTAGCTAAGATGAGAGACGGCAGCAAACTGAGTTCCTTACGATGGATTCATGGAACCCTGCTCAACCCGGTTTAATTAAGTTCTCGACTTAACACAATTACTCATATTTTTTTAAATTTATTCTAGAATTTAATTGTGTTATTCTTAAACGACGTGCTCACTGATGAATTCAACTAACATACCTATCGATAACGAGACACAAATGATGACTTTGTTGATCTAATGAATTTAATTTAAAAAGAAAAAAAGAGAAGAGACGACTGTGGACCCGTCGTGAACCGGATTTGAACCGTCGTGAACGGCACGGCAGACTGGCAGAGACCACCATCCGCAGATTTTTATTTAATTTTAACACTTTTTGAAAACTAATTTTAAATCTAACACTGTCTGTTTTTTTTAAACTAACACTTTTGGTTGTGCCTATTGCTCTGGCGCAGCCAAATGCTTGTGCCGCGCCATGCATGGTGGCGCGACAGAGGGCTGACATGGCGGCGATCGGATTCGCTGACCGTTGACGTGGCAGGGCCTGCCGCGCCGCCGACCTTGGCGCGGCAGTGCCGCGCCCTGATCCGTGGCGCGGCAGAGCCGAATAAAACCCCGCGGCCAGTCCCGCCTGTCCGAGCAACAAGCCCGCCTGGCCGCCGCGCCCGCCGCCCGCCCGGCGGTACCTGGACGGTTTAATCGGAACGCGTCACGCCGATAGTGGGAGTTATTCTAAGTATTGCTTGACGTAAAATCAATAGTGGATTTGTTTCTGTCTTTTGTTGAATTTTTTTCACGGCCTAATAGAGAATTTGATAAGCCAATGATTTTTTCCGTCTTTCATAATACGGTTAACAACCATGTTAACTAATCGATTACAAAAAATTGGATCGGATTGAAACGAATATTTTTTAAGGGAACTTATTTATTTGGCTTTTTGGCCCCATATTGTAGGATCGGCGGTGACGCGACCATGGACCCCGGCTTCCTCGACCCCTCATGCAAGACACCGGCCTCCGGTGTCGAGATACCCCGGGACTGCCGGTTTCCGAACTAGTTGCTACTTAATCTCGCATGCAATGATGCCGCGACGCATTGAAACGAATGTGAAGCAAATAAATAAAGTCCGTGCGCAAGTTGACAAGCTGCCACATAACATTTTCATTGGTTTGACATAAGTTCGACATAACATAACCAACTAAGCCTGCAAATTTTGGACGCCAATAATAGTTCGACCTAACAAACTAAGACCTATGAGTGTAAGGATCCCTCGGACGCCTCTGTCTCTTCGGATTTGTTGGCAACACATTGGGAGTGTAACCAATGTCGGTGTGGTCGTGTCGCCGGTGCGTACAGCTCATACCCTGCAAGTATATGATATGCACGATTACTTAGAATTCTTTATGATCGTTAGTTCATGTAGCCTACGTATTTAAAGAAACTACCTTTGTTAGTACCTGTGAGGCTCCTTGGGTACCAAGCGGGGCACCACCTAGCTGAGACATGCCGATCTCATCCTGCGGCCAATCGTCCCACTGGTCGTGCTGTCTGTGGAAGCCCGGGGGGTTGTCGTCGTCGTCCTCGGTTGCAGGGTCCTTCCCAGCGCTATGATGTGATGGTGTATGCACCGCGGAAGTGGCACCTGTCACCGGCTGAGAAGAGCCAGCTGGTGTCCTCAAAGAGGCTAAAGACGTGCCACCCGACCACGCCGGGAGTGTCGGTTCCTCATAAGGAGTGTCCATGCAGCTCAGCTTTTGAGCTAGCTTCCTACAACTCTTCTTCACCTTCTGCATAAATAGACGTTAAAGTTAGTGCATTTCTCAAACGCATATATACTAAAAAAACATTTTCGGAACGGACTAGTTTTTGTTTACCTCCATAAAAGCCTCGAGAACGCCTGGCCCCTGCCCTCTAGACTCGTGAAGCCGGAACGCTGCTTCGTTGGACAGCCTCGACAATTGTGTCGTCTGAGTATAGAAACGCGGTTGAACAGTTTTAGTATACATACTTAATACCAAATGGATAACAAATTATACCATTCAAGTATCTTACCACGTATCTTTGTAGCGGGGCTCTCTGTAGCTGTATGTCCTCTCTAGTGGCAACGTCGTACATATCTTCGATCACATCTTCCTCCGAGTCCTCGTCAATCGCCTCCTCAGTGTATGGGGGCTTGATATGTGTCCTCGTAGATCTGTGAAGCCAGCGCAGGTACTCGTCGAAGGTGTGCTGGTCGTGTGGAGGACCCGCATGGACCGGCTGCCGTTCCCTGGTCTCCCACAAGTGGATGTGCACGTTGTGTCACGCGCCAATCCTTGGTCTTGTATCTCTTCCTGCGGTAATACCTACAACAAAACGATGTTAGTTGTACCACGCACACCTCTGAATTGTAGCTTTGTTATTAATCGATAACACACCCGTGCAATCCTTGGTTGGTGGAGTAAAGCGGTGGTGGACAGCCTGTCATTCTTCCAAACTATCTGCAGACCCTGACGGGTAAGTGAATCTCGACCACGTGGAAGAAAATAAGAGGGACGTTGCAGCGATAATCCTCTGACTCGTCCCTAGTGACAGGACTGAGATAGTACTGGAGCTTCAGAGCATCCCAAGGACACAAATGCACCTGAACATTTCGTAATTGAGTTAGGCTGTGATATAGTGTAGATCGAACAAGACACAGGTATGATAGTAAAGAGAGCGTAACCTGGTGCTGTGTCAGGACGTCGAGACCATCCGTGTACTCCTTGTACTTGCGCCTCGCATTCCCTCTAACTAACTCTGATTTTGTCAAGATAAACAGAGCTGTAGGGAGGGTATCCTGCCCGTTCCATTGCTGCATTGAACACGATAATGAATTAGCCATTAATAAACTCATCATATGTAACCATATCGAAGAATATAATGAACCGAAGTACTTAACGGTAAACCAGTATTAAGGGGCCTCCCAACGGGCCATCGTTCCCAACACCAAACCTGGAGTAGGTACGAGCAACCCCCAAGGTTCGCATACCCTGAGGTGCGACGTAGGCAACGCATAGCTATCGATACGTCCATGCCAGGACTGTGCTGCCCCAGCTATACGCCGCTATGTTCTCCCACGGCTGGTGTAGTATGACAAGAAACATCCAGCTGATGGTGTTGCTCGAGGTGTCTGGAAAGAGGAAAGCACCAAGAAAGTGCCAAAGCCACACTCGAGCTAACCTATTGATCTGAGCCTCCTCAGCCTGTGGGTCCAAGTAATCAAAGCGCTTCGTGATCTAGGACAATGAAACACCGGAAGTTTTCCTAAAATTTACCAAAGAAAATGAGACCCGATGGCTGCAGGAAAGCAATGCAAGTATTAAATAGGCTTGAATTTCTTACTTATTTTTCTTGGAAGCCTCATCGTCTGGTGAAAGAAAGCTAGTAAACTGAGCCACCAGCTCCCTCCAGTGATCGTTATCAACTATCCTTGTCACTGGAAGTCCCTCAACCGATGGCCAAAAATAGCATTCACGTCCTGCATGGTCAAGGTCATCTCGCCACAAGGTAGGTGGAACGTGTGGGTGTTAGGCCTCCACCTGTTATAAGAATAGAACGACTGTTAGTTGCCTCAAATTTGTTACAAGAAAGTTTACGTACAAAGAATGCACTCGCACCTGTCTACAACTACAGTAAGTAGTGCTAGGTCAAGGGGCTGAAGGCCGTGGTTGACAACAGGGACAAGCTCGAGGAAGCCAGCACGCCGTATATACGGCGCGTAACGCTCGTCCCACTGGTGCGCCCTGGTGTGCGTGCGGGGCCTCAAAGTAGACAAGGCCACCTCTGTGTCGTTGTCACTCAAGATATGTGCTCGGTGCTGGTCGTCATACTCCACCTCAAGAATGGGGTACAACGGGTGCTGCGTGGGAGGGGCCATTCTATTACAAATTGGTAAACAAAGCGTTAGAGTATTCAAATTAACAAAATTCAAATTAACATTATATAGCATTGCAAAATTTGAACTACTTGTTATGCAATACGAACACAATATGAAAGCACATGTATATATTCAAAGTAACATTAACAGACATATCACACACTAGTAACATAAACAACTTCACTAAGAATATAAGCATTTGACGAAACTTCATGAAGTCATCAAAATCGACGTATCACGCACTAGTAAGTACCGATATTTGTAAACTATTATCTATACCCAAAATCCCTAACTAAATAACTAACTATAAACTAAATAATAAATACCTAATCAATCCATAAACCCAAAATCCTAACTATACTAGAACACACAACCTCAAACCTAAAAACTTCTTACGTAAATCACAAATAAATTCACTAACCTAACTATCCAAAATCACTAACTATCCTAAATCACTAACTATCATAAATCAATAACAATTATAAAATCATAACTATCCTAAATTACTAACTATCCTAAATCACTAATTATCCTAAATCAATAATAATCAAAATAACATGAAATTGAGAGGGAGGTACCTTAGGAGCGGGCGGCCTTGACGCGCCGGCGTTCGTGGTGCGGCCGGCGCGGGCGCTGTTTGGGGAGTGGGCGGGCGGGCGCGTGTGGGCGTGGGCGGCGGGGCTCGTGGCTGGCGGGCGGGCGGGTAGGCGTGCGTGCGGGCTCGCTCGCGATATTTATTTGGCCCTGTCGCGCCATGAGCCGTGGCGCAGCACTGCCGCGCCAAGATCGGTGACGCGGCAGAGCCCTGCCACGTCAACGATCGCGATTCCGGTCGCCGCCACGTCAACCCTCTGCCCCGCCACCATGCATGGCGCAGCACAGGCATTTGGCCGCGCCAGGGGCAATAGGCGCGGCTAAAAGTGTTAGTTAAAAAAAAAACAGGCAGTGTTAGATTTAAAATTAGTTTTAAAAAGTGTTAAAATTAAAAAAAAAATTCCATCCGCACAAGCTCGCTCAATTGGATGGGACGGTGGGTTCAGTCAGTCGCACTGTGTGATAGTATTTCGGAGTACCAGCCTACCAGGTCCAAAACGAGCTAGGGTGGAGAGTGGAGACTAAGCTTAGACAATTTCAACCAGTCAAAGAAGGCATCCACGCTGCCATGGCGACCCCAATTCCCACAAGACAAGGCGCAGAATGCCAGAGAACTTTCGAAGTCATTTAGGATAAAGGTGAAAACGACGGCAGTCACCAGCTTACCTGACTTCTGGCTTTCCACATGAGCGCTATCCAGTTAAAGGTGACAAGACATGCTTTCATTTTTTTTAAGGACGACAAAATGTGAAACCGAAAGCAAGTCTGGCAATTTCAAAATGTGACCCAGTAAAAATACAGAAAACGTAGGCTATGTTCCACACTTGCATCTTCATGTTGTCAAGCCTGATTTTGTGAGCACTATTTCGTCGTCGACAAAGCCTAGCCTAGGCGGTTAGGCCACTAGGCTCTCCTGCTGATAATATTACTGCCAGGAATCTTCTGCCGAGAAAGCCTCCTCATAACATTGCATACCTTGTTTAGTTGTTTATATATGCCCTAGAGCTGCTATATTTCATCAACGGTAGGAATAAAGTTACAGCCTGCAAGACAAATAAGAAAGATACAAATATTACACATATTATAATAATTATAATATAATATATAAAATTATCAACGAACTGGTTAGTGCAGTGCTACATACCTCATCAGTTTCCATTCAGATACCCATCCTTGATTCCGTGCAGCCTTGCAGCCACCTCCTGCATGTCCATGCGCTCATTTGGGGATGGGTTAGCAGTTTAGCACAGCGAAGTCCATTGTTTAGCACTGAAATTAAACATTCCAATTTTTTCTGCGTCATGGCTGATGAAGTTTGTTGCGATACATCATCATGCTCTTCAAGTAGTTCAGGATCTACAATTTGTGCAATCCTGTCAGGGAAGTTCGTCTCAACGAATCTTGCAATATTGACCCCATCTTTGAACATATCGTCAGTAGGCCTCTTCCGCATAAATATCTCAAGTAGAACAATTCCAAAGCTGTAAACGTCTCCAGCACTCGAAACTTCGCCTCCTCCCGCGCACTCTGTAGATTGCATAATAGAATTGTTTAGTTCAAAAAAGATAACAGTACATGAGACTAATTAGGTAGTATGCAAATATGAGTTACCTGGGGCGACGTATCCAATTGTTCCCTTTATCGCTACTGAAGAAGTCGAGATTGAGTCACCAGAGTATGGTGTTCCTGAGCCAACCTTGAATCTTGCAAGACCAAAGTCTCCAATATGTGCTGTCATATTGTCGTCCAAAAGAATATTGCTAGGCTTCAGATCACAATGAACAATGGTTCCTTGGTTGTTATGGTGGAGGTATTCCAATGCATCTGCAACATCTGTCACAGTGTTTAACCTTTGGGCCAGTGTAATGCAGCTAGGAGTTGAGGTGTTTGCATCACCTCTAGTCAAGTATAACAATGCATGCAAATCCCCTCGTTGCATGAACTTATAGACTAAGGCTTTGAAATCATTTCCCCTGGAATCAATACTTGAGCATGCTGTTAAGATTGGAACTAGATTTCGATGGCGCACATTTCTTAGAGCATTACACTCTGCAATGAAACTCTTCTGTGCTCCTCTTGTGTCTAGGCTGAAAACTTTGACAGCAACCACGATTCTATCTGGGAACAGTTCTCCTTGATATACGGAAGAATATCTTCCTTTCCCAATTAACTTCGATGTGGAGAATCCATCAGTTGCCCTTGCAAGATCGTTGTATGAAACTTTGGGAAATTGGTTATTAATTGATGGCAAGGATAGAGATTTTCTCTTCTGTTTACCTCTCCAAAGTAACACTACACTTAAGACTATGGCAAGTGACATCATGCTGGCTAAAATGATCACCAACTTTTGCACAATGGAATGCTTGTGCTTTCTTGAATCCAAAGGCTTGATAGGACATGCGAGTAGGTGCATCTTTGGTTCCCCACCACAAAGCCCTGAGTTACCATCAATCTGCACAGCTGTTACATTACTGAAGATCCCGTTTGTCGGGACCTCACCCTCTAGGTGATTGAATGACAAATCTAGTAGCTGAAGAAGTTGTAGGCTGCCAAGAGACACTGGTATTGATCCAGTCAAGTTATTGTGTGACAAGTTGAGAACTTGTAGGCTACTTATATTGCCTAATGAAGTTGGGATGCTTCCATTGAAACTATTGTGGCCCAGTTTCATATCTATCAAACTTTCACAGTTTCCCAATGTTCTTGGAATTTCTCCAGATAGATTGTTTCTTGAAAGATGTAGAAAGGTGAATTGCTTTGCATTGCCAATGTCAGGATGAAGTGGTCCATCTAGGTTGTTTAAAGAAAAGCTAATCTGCATTAATGTCGGAATATTGAAGAGCTCCTTTGGTATGCTGCCATGAAGACTGTTGTTGGAAATGCTTAGTACTTCAAGCATCTGGAGGTTGCTCAAGCTTTGGGGTATGCTGCCATGAAGACTGTTGTCGGAAATGCTTAGTACTTGAAGCATCTGGAGGTTGCTCAAGCTTTGGGGTATGTGCCCCTTCAATTGGTTCGATTGCAGATAGAGCTCTACTAGTTGAGACAGATTTGAAAGGGATGATGGAACGATCCCTGTGAAGAAATTGTTGCCTAATGACACTTTCTGCAGATTTTTCATAGCCCCAAGCCATGCCGGAACCACACCTGTAAACTGATTCCAGGCCAATTCTACAATCAACAAGTTACCAAGGTTTGCTATACTGGAAGGAAAATCCCCTGATAGTTGGTTTACTGACAAGTGTAGATGCTGGAGCTCACTGGAAAGGTTTCCTAATGACATTTGCAAATTGCCTTCTAGACGATTGTCTACTGCCGAGAACATCCGTAGCCCAGTGCAATTAGCTAAGTTCTTTAAAAACTCCAAATCTTGCTTGGTTTTTGCACGGAGTTTATTTACCTCGAGGTTAAGCCAAGATAGTTGAGAAAGTTTGCCGATAGAGCCAGGCACCGCACCACTGAAACTATTCCGTGATATGTCAATTTCAGTTAACTTGGAGGCGTTTGTCAATGAAGATGGTATATGACCATGAAAGAAGTTGAGACCTAGTTGTAGCAATTGGAGGTTGGGTAAAGAATTGCCTATATTGGGTGGTACCTCTCCACTAAAATCATTGCTAGCGGCGCGAAATTCAAGTAGATTGGAAAGATTCAGGACAGGCTGCGGAAATGGACCTGACAACTTATTGACGCTAACGTACAGGATTTGCAGCGCTGACAATTTTGTGAACTCATTTGGGATGTTTCCCTGAATATTATTACGGATACAAGTAAATGCATTCAGCGTTGTGATATTGGCAAGAGAAGAGGGAATATTTCCAGTAAGGTTGTTAACGGCAAGTGCCAGCTTTTGAAGGCCAAAAAGCAAATCTTCAGGAATCTGTCCAGCTAGCTGATTCACCTCCAAGAACAGGCCCTTGAGATTTGAACAATTTGAAAGACTGGGTATTGTTCCTTGAATTGTGTTATTATTTAATTTAAGGATCTGGAGGCGATGCAGATGACCGAGGGATGGAGGGATCTCACCGACGAATAAATTGGCCGATAGTATTAGGACTTTTAGGAATGTCAGGTTTCCATGTGAAGGAGATATTGGACCAACCAAACCTTGATTGATAAGACGAAGTGAAGTGACCCGAAGTGGGTGCTTTACACTACACTGGACACCTTCCCAACTGCACAAGTGTGTGCTATCATTCCAAGATATCAAGGCCTGTCGTGGATCACTGATGCTGTTCTTGAACTCCAATAGTGATACCTTATCCGTGTAGTTTCCATTGGAGCAGGTGACACCTTGGGTACAGAACGCCATGAGCACCATGAGGAACTGTCCAATTGTAGGAAGCAGCATCATGACTACGTCTGATCACTTGGTCAAGTTTCGATCTTGATTATATGCACATGTCAGAACAAAAAGCAACAAGTTCAGATAAATTTTTGGCAGAAGTACCTGGAGAAATTAATGACTGAGAGCTTTATTTCTGTGCACTACTAGAAGCTCTGGTTACTAGTTTATTTAAGGAAACAAACAGTTTCCCCATCAGCTGCGTTACATGTTATGGAGAAGAGATGTGTTATGTGGCCAGCTGGGATGGAGATGAGAGGGCGTGCTACAGTACCATGGAGGTACAGTGTCCGTGGGTACTGTTCACGGCGGCGGCGGCTAGGGCTGCAAGGGCAAGGGCGTTGGGGGAGGCCGGCCGCGGGGCTTCGCCCACGGCCGACAAGAGAGAAGGGATTTCCTTCTAATCTCTTGCTTGATTAGATTGATACATCTCCTCTCCTTATATAGAGAGGTTTACTTGACTCCTAAGCAAGCGACTAATTAACCCTAACGGGCTGAGACCCAATAGGCCCTTGACTCCTCTAACACTACTCCCCACCCGGACATGCAGCTCGTCCTCGAGCTGCGACCTAACAATGATGCTAACTATGGCTTCACTAGACACAAACTGAACACCTAAGAACAAGCCTTTTACATCCCGGCTTATTTCAAATAAACTCGACTCTTTATTCTTGACTCCTGAAGATGCGTCGGACACCCTCCGCGTGCTGGACAGGCTCGTATAGCCGCTTGGTTCCCATGGAGACCATCGAAACGAGAGGGTTGCACGGATACGGCTGTCTGGAATCAATCGCAACAGCGACCAGCGGAGACGACCTCGTGGCGGCCGACAGCGAAACGCGGCAGCGCTAGGCAGTGCGTCTCTGCCGGTGACAAAGAGGAGTGCGCTTCTTCTATCATCACTCCCATAGAACTGGAGTGCGCCGCCTGCGGAAACAGCACCATGCTCGCGCCTGGAGACAGCAACGGGTCGGCGCGGTTGTTGTTGGCCGTTAGACGGGGCGAGGTCGTGCCCCCCTTGCCGAGGTCGATCGCCGTCAAGGCCGCCTCATGCATCTGCCGGCGCATCTCCTGCAGTCGGCGCCACGCTAGGAGGCCGCGTGCTGCAGCCTGTAATCGCACCGTCGCAGACTGACAATCACTCTTCTACGCAAGCGCCACTTGCACGGTTGCTGCCACAGTGGCGATCTGATCGCTCGGCTGTGCACCTGTGAATGGAGGCACCGGCACGCCGAGGACGAGGCCCGCCGACTGCGCGCCCGCGGATGAGGGCACCGACGCCGGCTGTGCGCCAATGTTATGGACGAGGGTCGCGAGGACGTCCATCTGGCGCTGCAGGTGGTTGAAGGTCGCCATCCACTCACCGAAGGCGCCCGTGGAAGGTGCAGGCTGCTGCGCAGGCAAGGGCGCCACAGTGGCTGTGGCGGTGGTGAACACGGGCGGAGCTGCGGAGGATAGGGCCAGCGTAGCCCAAGGATGTGTGCCGAGCGGCGTGGAGATGGGCACGGCGGCGTAGGATCCGGCCGCCGGCGCTGTAGAGAACAGGGCCGGCGTAGCCCAGGGATGTGCGCCGAGCGGTGTGGAGAAGGGCACGGCGGCGTAGGATCCGGCTGGCGGCGGTGCGGAGAACAGGGCCGGCGCAGCCCAGGGATGTGCGCCGAGCGGTGTGGAGAAGGGCACAGCGGCATAGGATCCAGCCATGGTCTCTGATACTAGATGTTATGTGGCCAGTTGGGATGGAGATGAGAGGGCGTGCTACAGTACCGTGGAGGTACAGTGTCCGCGGGTACTGTTCATAGCGGCGGCGGCTAGGCCTGCAAGGGCGCTGGGGGAGGCCGACCGCGGGGCTTCGCCCACGGCCGGCAAGAGAGAAGGGATTTTCTTCTAATCTCTTACTTGATTAGATTGATACATCTCCTCTCCTTATATAAAGAGGGTTACTTGACTTCTAAGCAAGCGACTAATTAACCCTAACAAGCTAAGGCCCAATAGGTCCTTGACTCCTCTAATAAGATGAAAGCCAGATAGACATGGGACGAACAAGGGCAAAATAAGATGCTCTTACTTACCACTCTGCAGCACTCGAAGAAGAAGTCCAATGGAGGCTTGGCGCAAAGCTGCAAAGCGATAGAAGGAAGCAAATGCAAGGGGAAGACGGCTGCGAGATAACACGGTACCTTTCCTCAATTTATACTGAACGCCGACTCGGCACTGTTTTTTGAGAATCACCGAGGTGCTATATGTAATTTTCATTCCTAAAAGCCTGGTTCAACAATTTTAACAGTTTCCAAACCTAACAGGAGTTGTTTTCGTACGGCTACTAACAGTTCAGAAAACCTAACAAGATATTTTTTGGGAAGTAGTGGAAGATGACCAGATACCGCATCATGCATACCAATTATTGCAACGGTCCTATAGTCCTATCAAGTACTGCGGTTGCTTAGACAGTACTTGGTTCGTTTGAAATTATAAGGCGTTTTAAGTTTTTTCATATACGTAGTTTTTACTATGTACTTATATTTATATATATATATATATATATAAACATTTTTTTTATTTGAGATCGTTTGAATGTCTAACTATGCATCATAATATTTTATAGAGTTAATATAAAAAAATCCATATGCTCTATAGTCATAAGTGAGCGTATAGTGGTAGGAAAGAATCTCGGATGGACAAAACAACTAAAATAAAAGTTGTAGATATCAAAAAGTTATGCAACTTTGTAGTTCATAACTTTTTTATTTGAAATCATTTTGATGCCAAAATATTTGATTCACAAGATTTTATAGAAATTAATACCAAAGGAATTCCTATGCTTTATAGTCATAAGTGAGTGCTTAGTGGTAATTAAGGATCTCAGATGAAGAAGCGACCAAAACAAAAGTTATAGATCTCCAAAAGTTATGTACTTTGTAGTTGACAACTTTTTCATTTGCAATCATCTATCCGACGAAAATTACGTCAGAATTCTCACATTTGAAATTCGAATTAACGACCTTGATGGAGAAACGACCAAAACAAAAGTTATAGATCTCGAAAAGTTATACAACTTTGTAGTGTTGATAACTTTTCCATTCGAATTCATTTAGGGTACCAAATATTCATTTCAAAACCAAATGAATATAAAATAGGTAGGACGAATATCCCAAATGGACACAAGTGTCTTACATGTGGAGTGGTTAGGGGATGAACGCGCGAAGCCTGAGGTCATGAATTCGAGCGTCGCTGGCCTGAAGCGCTCATTTTTTGCACGAAAAATTGCGCTCGGCTGTCCAATGGGGACTCTCCTAGGATTATTTTTTTTCTATTTTTTCAGACCGTTTTTTTAGTTTTCTCGAAACCTCATCACTACCGCTTTTGTACTACCAGTTCAAAAAACCAGTAGTGATGAGGTTTTCGAACCGGCAGTGATGTGTTGTTCAGGAGTAGTGAGTGCCTTGTTTAAGAAACCATTTCCTCCTCCTCTCTCTCTTTTTTAATTTCAGTGGGCACATCACCACTTTTTAATATCTATTACATCAAAGATGTAAATTATGAAAATATATTTCATAATGTATCAAACTAATTTGATGCCATAGCTATTATTCTTCTTTTTCTACAATTTTGGTCAAAGTTAACATATCTTTACTTAGAAAAATGGATCTATCCCTTATATTTCAGGATTGTGGGAGTAATAAAAAGTGAAACCATCTCGTTTTGGGGTTCGGAGTGCTCTAAGACCAGAGGTTGAGAAAGATTAGATGCCACATTCTATATTCATGATGTGGCATATAAATAATTGAGTAGAAGAAAGAAAGTTGTATCGTCATGGCTTGGACATGAAACATAACTCGTCAAAAACTAAGGGGCTCTTTGGGACTACTCTACTTCACGTTTTTAGTCAAACAGATTCAGCTCCACGCATTCTGTTCGAGAAAAAAAGGTGAAGTTGTGAGAGCACCTAATAAAGAGGTGGTCCACAAACTCTAGGTTTTTATAGAGTTGCTCCACTGTGGAGTTTATGGAGCAGAGTTTGTGGAGCAGTCCCAAACACGCCAAGATGAGGACAAGTGGCCTACGATTCATAATCATAAAATATGGATTTGTCCCTCTATTGCAAAAAAAGAATGCAGTTTTAAAAAGTTGTACACAGATTACCAGAAGAATAAAAGACCTTGATTCCCTAAATAATTAAGTTTGTTGTGTTTGTAAGGGTAGTCCCAATACGAGAAACCACTTGTAGATTAGTCTATGCCTATTAAATTATGTAGGCACTATATAAAAACAATATTCTAATGGATACCCGCCTCGGTTAATCGATTAACTGAGGCGATCCTCCATCAAGGCCCGATTAACCGTGACCTTTTGACAGAGGCAGTTCGCTTCCCGCCTCGTTTAATCGATTTTATTTTGCCCGCCTTGGTTAAGTTTTCTGCAGTAGTGTAGTCTCTTCAAAATAAAATTTTGATCAATCATATGTCTTCTTTCTCCATTATGTACCTATCATATTTTTTTATGTCTTGGTTCTCGAAGAGACAAATTTTCTTTTCTCGTCTCTCTTCTTTAATTTCAATACCACATCACCATTTTACTTAGTTATCACCTCAATTACTAAAGAGATAAATGCACCGTAGGTCCATCAACTTTTTATGCTGTGTCATTCAGGTCCATTAACTTTGAAAGTGCAGATTTGAGTACATAAACTTTTTAAGCTGTGCCATTTAGGTCCATATCCCTCCGTTTGGGGAATAGATCCTACGTGGCAATACATGTCAGCAGCCGTCGTGGTCCATAGGTCAGGTGAGCAGCACGTGAGGCCCCTTCGCCAATCATTTTTTTACCGATAGCCCCCTATCCTTTCCATTCCCTCACTCTTCATCCCTTCCTCTCCCTTCTCTTCGAAGCCATTGTCCCTAGAAGGCAGACGACGCCAGACGGTTGTGTCTTCCTCAAATCCCCAATGTTCCCTCAAGATTCCAGCTCCTCCGCTATAGATCTAGGTAAACCAGGTGATGTTCCACTTATTAAGTGCATAGAATGCAACAAGTGGCAGTTGGTTCGGTGTGTTTCGAAGCAACCCTGGAGCGATGGTGAGGTTTTCTACTATTGCCCGGCCCACAAGGTGAGATTCTGTCGACACAGAATTTCGTCCCATGCCGAGGACACACGCAGCAAGTCGGAAGGGTCCGCTCGATGGAGCAGATCCGCCTAGCTTCAGCGCAGGGGTGGTTGATCTTGCGCAATCCTCCCGAGGCGTGCCAGTCAATTTGACCCTGCAATAGACAAAGAGAGAAAGTTTATCAGTAATTAAGGGTGGAACTTGCTGGTGTTGCCAGACAGTCCCGAATGTACAGCTATGAGAGCCGATATGAAAAGAAATCGGCTAAATAGCCGATTCCAGTATATTCATGAGAATGAATCAGTTAGAGCTCATGGGGTCGTGTGAGAAGAATCGGTTATCATTCAGGATAAATATCATTTAAACAAATATTAATCAATGGCAATAAGATATCAATGATGATCGGTTTATACTGAGCCAATGATTACAAGTAAGTGAACTCCTTTTATATAAAGAAACAATCCAACACCACTTAAACATTTAATAAAGATAAACCTAATGAACATGTTAGATCTCATCTATCGCCATGACCAGTGGGGCATGAGGCAGAATCATGCAGGCCGTAGAAACAACAATAGACTCGACGACCCTAACTCATTACTAATATCAGTGGGGCATGAGGCAGAATCATGCAGGCCGTAATACAATAATGAGATCATGGGGCTAACATATCTTTCAACTTATCTCTACTTTAATGATCTCGTAATGTGAACTGTTCGTGAAAGCGCTCGATATCGGCTAAACAGTCGATTCAGGCATAGCGCACAGTTAGGGTCATGCCTTCTCAGGAACGGGCCTACCAACTAACGATTCCCACTCCACGGTGCCAACAGTGGGGTGAGAGACAGAATCCCACAGGCCGTGATGACGAGCCATGGAACAGTTTTCGTTAGCTAATAGATCTACTCAAGATCGAACATGCCTTAACCGCACGCTATGCACGATTAAGATTGATGCAAAACAGCCGATAAAAACATAACTCATCGCTTAAGATATAGATTAGATCAACTTTAGATTAGCAAACGATGAGTTAAACAAGATATAAGGCCGATCCAGATCAATCTCAATCAGGCAGAGTAATATTGCTGTAATTAGATAAGCAATGAAAGCAATAAGCAATATCGGTAACTTAATGAATCTACCAAAGACTGCCACTCTAAGATAGAGCTGATAACTTGACCTTGATCCAATTCAAGCAGTGGGGTGTGAGGCAGAATCACATAGGCCATACTTGAATTAGACAAGAGTCGATAACTAGCTTATACCAGAGCCGCAGTGGGGGTCGACCGGATCGATGCAGCGATACGAATAGAGGTATAAACCATGACGGTACTTACAACAAGCAGTGGAGGTCGACCAGATCGATGCAGCCGTACTTGCCGAAGAACTCGCCGAGATCTACTCTACTCCTACTCCTAAGGGGTGGCTGGAGCCGAAAAAAGTAATTGACTTGTATTTGATTGATTGTGTCCTTTGTTACAATAGCCGAGGGTTTATATTTAAACCCTAGGCTAATAAGAGTCCTAAATGAACACAACTAGATAACAAAAACAAATATAGATACATGGACTCTAATTTTATTTATGTTGTTTGATACGTGTCCTTGTTTCGTCATGTCTCTATCAAATTTATTAAATAATATTTCCTAGCCAGCTCATAAATATCCCTTAATTAGGAAACTTTCTTGCTCTTGACATCATCGGCCGATCTCTTCCTTTCTAGGATAAGCTTACCAAATTTTGGTGTAAACACAGGTCCCCCTAGTTCGAAGTATGAGTTTTCATGCTTCGAACTATTTTGATCCGATGGTCTTTTTCCCTAGCCGATGACGTTTGATTGCAATCACTGAAAGCTACATCGGCTCCATCATCTTTTTGATCTTGATAACTTCAAAATTGATCTTTCTCTACATCTCCGTTCATCTGCTTTAGCCGATTAGGAGCTGGCCCCCCGAGTTCGATCATAGCAATACAAGTTAACCGGTAGTGCTGAAATATGCTGCATAAAAGTTCAGGCATTCTAGCCGATAATCTTCTTCCAAAGAGCCGAGAAATTTACTGGCAGCGATATTACCTTATTCCAAGCCTCACCTACACATATGAACTTTGAAGTGTCTACCATACCATCTTGGGTGGTTGAGGAATGGAACGGATTAGAATCCAGTCATCCTCGCTTCCCGTGCTCAGAAAACTTGGGTTTTTGAAAGATTTTTAAATTAAAACATAGCTTTGCTCCTCAAATGATTCTCTCAGATCGCTCAATGTGTATAATTCCTCGTCAAAGCATTGTTTTGTCTCTCCTTATCATACTTCTAAAAAGCTTATGTGGAGTTTTAGGTAGGGATAAAATATGTATCGTACTTACCTTGCATATATTGTAAGGTCAAATCTGGACCCAAGGAGAGAAAGGTCATACTCTTAGATCAAGATGTGCATGTGCGTGGAATATTTGGTGGCTAACCTAATTCTACTATGCTCTTTGAAATATATTTCTCTCCTATGGTATATTTTTGCGAGAACATGGGCTATCTTTTCACATCTTTTCCCTTTTCTTTTATCCATTTTTTATATATTTTAGCATAACCCATGCTCTCTTTATAACAAATTTTTGAGAGAAATATTATGAAGAACCTGGAGCATTTATTCTAATTAAACCTAACATATTTTTGTCTTCTCCCAGTGTGGGAGCAGAACATTTTGAGGTGGATGAAAAACATGTTTTTGCGTACTTCCAGTATAGAAGCAGCACATATATGTGGCGTGTACGTGAAGTTGATCTTGGGAACATGATAAATCTCTCAACAAGGGTCAACAAGACTTGACAAAACTCAACACAAAGCAAGCAACTTATGTGGAAGGTTTTTAATGAGACTAATATATGGCTCTGGCAGGAAATTCAACATCATTGAGGAGACAAGCTATTGATTTTGAATTTTTGTAAGAAAATTTCCCAAGTACTTTGCAAAAAGAAACAAGGTTTCTTTTATCATACCATATCTCATTCATCAACTACTTAGATAGCATGTTTTCCCTATGATAAATTGTTCACAAGTGATAGGAAAAGCAAGGAATAAAGAATATATACCTCATATCTGCATCCATGTAACTCTAGCCTAAGTCTGGTCACCTCAGTATGCTTTGTGGCTTGCTCGGCGACTTTTGTCAACTCATGGAATCCCTGGTTGTCGCCGAAGAAGTTGGAAGTGGCGCCGGCCTAAGCAAATAGACAAATCCTGACGTATGGTGGCCTGGAGCAGTATCTAATCACTGTTGGCTGAACGAACAGGTTAGAATCAGCCTTGAAGTCTTTGATTAAAATATTTAGCCAATGTGACTCTGAGTTCCAATTTTCAATGATGTCTGATCTTCATCGGCTTTTACACCTTTGAAGATTTTCATTTTTTGAACTAGAGGCAATACCCTTCTGGTATCGGCTATTAGAGCCGATGACTAAACGAATCGGCTATCAAGTGTTGATCAAATGCTAGGGTAATACCCCTTCAAATATTTTTCCACCGATCGCTATTGATAGGTTGCACCAGAACTTTTCAGACCAAAGGTTAAACGATCGATCGATTTAGGCCAAGCATCTCATCAAGTGCAACAAAACTTTGTTTAAGAAATCTATCAAATTTTACTCGCACTTAGGATTCCATTTAGTGTTCACATACATCGGCCTGAGCCCATCTCTAGGACCAGTGTTTATTCTTCCTTAATCCAATGGCCGACGTGGAGCCGTGACTATTTACAAACTCTCAGAGCCGATCGTTTGCATCGGCTGTTGGCTTTCATTGCTGATTTTAATGATGTCTCATTCCCATAACTTGCTAGAAAAGCATTCAAAATATCCTAGCTCCCAAAAGACTAGATCGGCCGTTGCGATGCTCACGGACTCATCAGCGCGAACCAGTTCGACATCATCTCCATGCCATTGAATCAAACACTGATGCATGGTCGATGGTATACAGCAGTTTACATGAATCCAATCACGTCCGAGGAGCAAATTGTATGACCCTTTTCCATCGATGACAAAGAATGTGGTGAGCAGAGTCTTACTCTCGATTATTAGTTCAACGTTTATTGCCCCCTGGGTCTTAGATGCATTACCTCCAAAATCCTTAAGCATCATGTCAGTCTCCATCAGATCTTCTGGTCCTTTGCCAAGTTTACGAAAAGTAGTGTAAGGCATAAGATTGACAGATGCACCTCCGTCCACCAACATCTTGTTCATCGGCTTCCCATCGACAAGACCTTTCATATATAACGCTTTTAAGTGCCGATGTTTGACTGGTTTGTCAAATATTGCTTGCTGTACAACTGCCAACTTGGCAACTATCTCCTCATACTCTGATTTATCGAAATCCGAATAAACTTCTTGATCTGTCGGAGCTCTAAATTCCGATGGCAACAAAAAAGCCATTTGGATGTTAGCCGATGGTTGCCTTCTATCGGCTATTTGCTTGGTACGCCACACTTGAGTTTTACTGGGTGCCTGAGCTTGTTCCGTCTCTTTGTTCATTAGGCGCTGCACCCTCCTCTTTTGGCTTCTTGTCAAACCTCCTGGGCACTACTGGCCTTCCTACCACGTATATCATCTTTCAATGCCTTCCTCTTTATGATCAGCCCAATCCTGACCAATGACTCTTTTCTCAAGCTGATCATGAACACTTTTGTTTTTTAAGCGCTGATCCATGTTATTATGATGATATGCATCCTGAGCATGGATAGACTGGCGGTTGGTTTGAGATTGCCTATACTCCCAATATTGATTGCTACATTCTGGATAGTCGTGTCTGGTAGGCAACTTCAAACCTTCATTCCAGCAATGTCTAAAGAAGGGACAACTCCAATGTAATTCAGCTTGTTCCCTTTTATACCTCTCTTCTTCTAATTGATGCTGGTATGCTTGATCTTTTAACCAACGCTGATAATCCTTTTCCTTCTGCCGCTGCCATTTATTCAACAGAATCCGAGATGTGACCTATGGCTTTGTCATCTCTGCTTTTGATGTCTTCCCCTGCTCATATCGGCTCTTTTGTTTGGCACGACGTCTTCTAATCTCTCTGTATTGATCAGCCAATATTTGCATCTTGGGATCAACTGTTCTAGCTTCTCTCGATTTGTTCGATGTTAAGACCTTGTTTTTTTCTTGAAACAGCCCAGCATCAACCATGTTCTGATCTTCTGGGAAAGGATTATCATCGACTTTCATCTTCCGAGACGTATCGAAATTGAGCCTCCCTTGCTGAATAGCTCTCTGTATATGCTGCCTGAAGATTCTGCATTCATTAGTGGAATAAGAAGTAGCGTTATGGAATTTGCAGAACTTCTTGTTCTTCAACTGATCAAGGGGTAACACGACATGACCATCGGGCAACTTGATCTGCCCCTTCTCAAGCAAGAAATCGAAGAGCTTGTCCGATTTGGCAACATCAAAGTCATAACTCTCCTTAACTCCTCTTCCTCAAGGATTTGGCACCATCACTGTTTTCTTGCCCCAATTCCATTCAGCTGCAGCAACCTCTTCCTCTTCCTCTTCATCTTCATAGCCGTCATCGACTGAATATGGATCGTAAGCTTCGGCTACTGAAGTACTCTTCTAGAATTGGGTATCTCTGCGTATGCTATGGAATTAGCTATTAAGTGCTGCCACTCGTTGAGCCAATTGACCTAAGTTGTTAAATTCCTGTCCCAGCAGTTTCTCTTTCCACATCGGCAGCATTCCTTGAATAGCCAGAGTAGCTAGTTGGTCATCGGCTAAGTTCAGGGAGAAGCACAAGTTCCTATTTTTTCAAAACCTCTGAAGAAATTCAATGCCTGATTCGCTAGTCCTCTGTCTTATGGTTGTCAGATCGGTAATCTTCTTTTCTTCAGTCCCAGTGTAAAAATATGTATGAAACTTCTTCTCCAGGTCAGCCCAATTGGCAATGGAATTGACTGGCAATGATGAAAACTAAGTGAAGGCTAGCCCTGATAGGGACAAGGAGAAGAAACGAACTCGATGGGCGTCTTCAACTGATGCTTCGCCCAATTGTGTAAGATACCGACTGACATGTTCTATCGTGCTTGTACTGTCTTGGCCAGTGAACTTAGCGAATTCTAGGAGCCTGTAATTTGTTGGAAGAGTGACCAAATCATACAATTCTGGATATGGGCATTTGTACGAAAAGGTCAGCCCCTTTGGCTTCAGACCGAACTGATTCTTTATCATCTCGGTCACCCTTAACAACAACTCATCAGCATTTGAATTTGGAGTTCTCTGCACCTGCTGACCCATCTGTGGGTTGAAATCCCGTGTGCCTTGATATGCTGGATTTGGTATCATGTGGAGGGTGTTATAATCTGTGCCATAATGATACCCTTGTGGAATTTCAATCTGCTAGGTCCTTTGCTGGCTTGCTGCTTGAAGTCTCTGATTATAGACATAAAGATCTATATCTTTATGGATCCTTTGAACTGACGGTGCTATTTTTTGAGCTGACGATGGTATGTGGCCTGATGTGCCAAAATTGATCACCTGGTTCTGACTTTGCCCCGTCGGCTGTTGCACATGCTGTACTGGTGGTCCAGAATTGTACTGTGTCTGATTCGCAGTAGTTCCTTGAGTTTGTTCAGGTGATCCCTGAACTGTCTGGACATCACCACTACTAGCTAGTACTGCTTCTTGACGGCTGGTACCGACTTGATTAGTCCCTTGGGTAGACGGATCTGGAATATTGTAATAAACCGGTCCACCTTAACCAACTGGAAATCCATGAATCGCCTCTTTCATGGCGTTGTGGAACACGTCCACGAAAGCTCTGTTGTGACTCGACATGGCATCATGAATAGATTTGTCTACAACCTCTTTAAAGAAACGCCTGTCTTCAGCTTCGGCGGTGTCTGTCTATCCGTGTAACAGAACTCTTGGTAATGGAAATTTCTGAATAATTGTGTTGTCGTGTGTTTTGGTGTAGGACAACAAAGATTTGTTCTGAAACTCTTCTATAGCTTTGCTGATGACATCTTTATCTCCATCAGGTAGATCTTCATAATGTAGCATAAGGATGTCGCTGTTGTTATGAGCTGCCATGACGATTGTGGTGTCCCACCAGGCGTGCCAGAAACATGTGTCGACATAGAATTTCGTCCCGTGCCGAGGACACATTCAACAAGCCGGAAGGGTCCGCTTGATGGAGCAGATCCGCCTAGCTTCAGCGCAGGGGTGGTCGATCCTGCGCAATCCTCCCAAGGCGTGCCAGTCAATTTGACCCTACAATCGACAATGAGAGAAAGTTTATCAGTAATTAAGGGCGGAACTTGCTGGTGTTGCCAGACAGTCCCGAATGTACGGCTATGAGAGCCGATATGAAAGGAAATCGGCTAAATAGCCGATTCTAGTATATTCATGAGAATGAATCAGTTAGAGCTCATGGGGTCGTGTGAGAAGAATTGGTTATCATTCAGGATAAATATCATTTAAACAAATATTAATCAAAGGCAATAAGATATCAATGATGATCGGTTTATATTGAGCCAATGATTACAAGTAACCGAACTCCTTTTATATAAAGAAACAATTCAACACCACTTAAACATTTAATAAAGATAAACCTAATGAACATGTTAGATCTCATCTATCGCCATGACCAGTGGGGCATGAGGCAGAATCATGCAGACCGTAGAAACAACAATAGACTCGATGACCCTAACTCATTACTAATATCAGTGGGGCATGAGGCAGAATCATGCAGTCCGTAATACAATAATGAGATCATGGGGCTAACATATCTTTCAACTTATCTCTACTTCAATGATCTCGTAATGTGAACTGTTCGTGAAAGCACTCGATATCGGCTAAACAGCCGATTCAGGCATAGCGCACAGTTAGGGCCATGCCTTCTCAAGAACGGGCCTACGAACTAACGATTCCCACTCCACGGTGCCAATAGTGGGGTGAGAGGCAGAATCCCACAGGCTTTGATGACGAGCCATGAAACGGTTTTCATTAACTAATAGATCTACTCAAGATTGAACATGCCTTAACCGCACGCTATGCACGATTAAGATTGACGCAAAATAGCCGATAAAAACATAACTCATCGCTTAATATCTAGATTAGATCAACTTTAGATTAGCAAACGATGAGTTAAACAAGATATAAGGCCGATCCAGATCAATCTCAATCGGGCAGAGTAATATTGCTGTAATTAGATAAGCAATGAAAGCAATAAGCAATATCGGTAACTTAATGAATCTACCAAAGACTGCCACTTTAAGATAGAGCCGATAACTTGACCTTGATCCAATTCAAGCAGTGGGGTGTGAGGTAGAATCACACAAGCCATACTTGAATTAGACAAGAGTCGATAACTAGCTTATACCAGAGCCACAGTGGGGATCGACCGGATCGATGCAGCCATACGAATAGAGGTATAAACCATGATGGTACTTACAACAAGCAGTGGAGGTCGACTGGATCGATGCAGCCGTACTTGCCAAAGAACTCGCCGAGATCTACTCTACTACTCCTAAGGGGTGGCCGAAGCCAAAAAAGTAATTGACTTGTATTTGATTGATTGTGTCCTTTGTTACAATAGCCGAGGGTTTATATTTATACCCTGGGCTGATTAGAGTCCTAAACGAACACGACTAGATAACAAAAACAAATATAGATACATGGACTCTATTTTTTCTTATGTAGAGTCCTTACTAATGAAGCTTCCTTGTTTGATACGTGTCCTTATTTCATCATGTCTCTATCAAATTTATTAAATAATATTTCCTAGCCAGCTCATAAATATCCCTTAATTAGGAAACTTTCTTGCTCTTGAGATCATCGGCCGATCTCTTCCTTTCCAGGATAAGCTTACCAAATTTTGGTGTAAACAGATTCAAACTATTTTGATTCGACTGGGTGTTTACATTGCAGTTTGCCGTAAAGATTGATCCTTTCCTCTTGCTTGTAGCGCAAAGGCTTGGGCTGTCCCTTTTTCAAATGGGAGGAGGAGTATATCGAACATGTTGAGTCTTTGAAGGAGGGCATGGGATTTTCTCAGCATCTGATGCCGCAGGAGCAAGCAAGTGCCTCCAATGCCGAGCAAGTTGTGGAATCCAAAGAGGAGGAAGCAGTTGTAGGGATGAAAAAGGAAAGAGGCATTGCTGTTGATGCTGATATTGTGAAACATTTGCAAACCTTGGTTAGAACTGGTGACAACTTAGTTAGGTTGATGCAACTGACTTGTTTCATGGCTCTATGTATTACCTTGTTACTGTTCTTGATCCTGGTTGTAATCACCATTAAGGTCTGAATGTGTATGGATGAATGACTAAGTTATGAAGTTCTATGCAATTTGGAGGTGTATTGTCTAAAATGTGAATGTGAGTTTGCAATTTTTTTCTCATCTTGAAAAAGGAAAGAAATACAAACCAATTTCAATAAGCATAGAGTGTACACAGAAAATTAACGCATAATCCAAAGATGCTTTGATATCATTCCAGTAAACTGGAGCATTGTTTTGCAACCAAAGCATACATATAGTTTTGCTAGTATAGCATACCAAAAGCCATATACAAAAGATAGGAAATCAGTAGTTTGTTTCCTAATGTTTGCAGCTGAAACATTCACACAGTTTTGTAATGTTTCGAGCTGAAACATTCACATAGTTATACCTAACCAAAAGGTCATCTTTCTGTTGTACAAAAGGCAGAAAAAAATAAACATGCACTTAGAGTTTTTGCATGATTTACAATTTCACACACATCATTGCTTGTCCTCTTCAACCAACAGCACCATCAGGATTGTTCATTGCAGCAGAAACCTTCTTATGGGATGTTTTCTTCTTGCCAGCAGCAGTCTTCTTTGTAGCAGTTGTTTTCTTCATAGCAGTGGACCTTGATCTCCTAGCCTTTGTTGCAGTAGTGGGTGGAACTGTCCTAGCTGCTGGTTGGTTAGACAATATGAAGCTTGAAAATGGAAGTGATTCTTTTTCCAGTAATCTACTATGTGATGACTGGGAATGGAGATGATTAGTTTGAATGAGAGGCTGGGTGATCTAGAGGAATTAAATGATAGTGACACTAACCTCTGCTTGCATCTGGGACATCATGGTACTTGATAACTGGGACATCATTAGCATGTCATTTCTCCAAACATGAAAACCTGTAACATAAAATTGACAGCTTAGATAAGACATACTAGTACAATGTGTTGTCACATGAGCAGTTACCTGACTAATCACTGGCATAGAAGTTTGAACTGGCATCATTGGCATGTCATTATAATCTTCAGTTGCAGCTTCCTCTAAAAACTCTTCAGTTTGAACTAGCATAGAAGTTTGGGTCCTCTGTGTAGGTATCTAGGTTTTAGTCCATCCTTTCTCATGCTACATGTAGCCCTGTTATGTCCTTTGTCTCCACAGTATCTGCATGTCATTTGAACTCCATGCTTTGTCAACCTTGGTCTATGACTACCTTGTACCTCATATGGCTGCTTCTTCCTTGATTTAGGAGGCCTTCCAACTTTCTTCACATATACTGGTGGTAGAATTACATTGCCTCCAACTTTCTGCCATGTGCTCTTGTCTTTACATGGCCACACATTATGGCCATAAGCACTGAGATAGCTATTGGAAGAGTAACACTCAGGTACAACTAACTCTGGTGTGATCCTTTCATGCCTCAAGCATGAAATTGCATGAGAGCATGGGATTCTAGTGAGGTCCCACCTTCTGCAATCACAAGTCTTCATAGTGATGTCCACTAAGAAAATATAGTCCTATCTTGTACCTAGAATATGCCTTGTCCAACAGGCATTGCATAACATGTATTGGCCCATTCTGTGTTCCTATTAATCTTCTTTATCTCAGGATAGATGGGTCCCTGCCACTCTTCTCCCACCTCCCTCTGCTTTTTGTAGAACCTAGACATTAGATGTCCCTTGATCTGCTCTAGTATACTAAGAATTGGCATCTCCCTTGCCTCCAAGATATAACTGTTGAACACTTCACAACTATTGTTCAGCAATAGGTCACACTTTGGAAAAGTGTTGAAGTAAGCTCTGACCTAGGTGTTGAAAGGCATCTTGTCCAACCATTCATAGGCCTTATGATCCAGGGTCTTCATTTTCTCCATGTTCCTATTGAACTGAGGTATTGAACTTGACCTTGCACAACACCAAAGCTGGTTCTTGAGATTTTCACCTTTGAAGTGGTGTTGGAAGTTGGAATATATGTGTCTGACACAGAACCTATGTTCAGAGTCAGGGAAGACCTGTTGAACTGCTGGAATAAGACCCTGAAAACAAAAGTACAAACATATGAAAATGGTGTTTTCACCTAGCAAACAACTACAACAAAGGATATAGTGTTGTTTTCACCTTTTGTTTATCTGTCATGATGGTCCAAGGATATGTGTTATCTATGCCAAGGTCCCTTTTTAGTGTCTCCAAAAACCACTTTCATGTCACTAGTGATTCCACTTCCACTATTCCAATGGCAATTGGGAAGATACATCCATTTGGATCAATGCCCACAGCTGTCAGTATTTGTCCACCATACTTAGTCTTAATGTGGCATCCATCCAAGCATATGATAGGCATACATGCAGTCAAGAAACCTCTTTTATATGCATCCAATGACATGTACAATGTGCTAAATACATTGCCATCCAGGTTTAGAAAGAAGCTGCTGCCTAGGTTACTTCTTCTAAGTTCATGACCATAGTCCCAAAGTAACTTGTATTGCTCCACCTCATCTCCCATAACTTTCTTCATAGCTAGTCTTTTAACTCTAGCAAGCTTGGACCTTGATGGAGTTATGTTCCAGTCCTCCTGTACTGACCTAGCAAAATTTGTGAGGCTCATCTTCTGATCTGCCCTAAATGTTTCCAGATACTTGTCAGCAAGCCATCTTGATATGCACCTCTTCAAAACCTATTTTTTCTGGCATGTGTGTTGTCCATTGAATTGCTTGATAACCATACTAGGGGATCTGCTATCCACTGAAGCATACAACTTCCAAGGACAACCTTCTACACAATGTGCGTCAATCCTCTTCTTCTCATTCCTTGGCAATTTAATTTCAACCATGTGCTTTAAACTATATTTTGTAATTGCTTTCCTTAGAATCTCAGGGGTTGTAAACAACTGACCCAACTTAAATATTGGGTTATGCATATCCTGCTCTCTAAAAGTCTGAAACCTTAGGCTTTCTCCACCTTCATCATATGATTCAGGCAACTTCAGCTCATCATCTTCTTCTTCTGTTGACATGTCATCTTCAACATTTGATACAACACTCAAAGCTTTCTTGCCCTTATCTTTCTTCTTCCTTCCTTCTTCATCATCTACATACTGAAAAAGGTCATCATCAGCAGCAGCCAGTTCATAGTCAGAATCAACAAAATTAGGGTCCTCTTCTCTGTCATCACCAGCACTGTCATCATCTCTGTCATCACCAAAGCTCCCATCATTTTTGTCATCAACTTAGTCATAACCAAAGAATTTAGGTACCCTCCCACTATCTATATTGTCCATATGCATAGTCTTCATAGGATTGAAAACCTTAGGAGGTGAGTTCAATGGGTTTTCAACAATGTCATCCCATTGTAAACCAGAAAGGTTGTCATCATGGTCCAAATATAGCACAAAATTCTTAAACTTGTGAACTAATGAGGACATTACCATTGTGTCTGTGTCAGACCAAATTAATCTCAACCCATTTGAAAGATTCTTCCCAGGTAGCAGCCAGAATACCTTCATGTTTGGATTCTTTGGGTAGTGTAACTTAAAAACAAGTTGCTCCATGAAAAGAGGAGACCATTTAGCAACTTCTACGTGGTCAAACCAACTAACTCTTTCATCTAGATAGGCTTTGTTCAACCCTTGAGAAACAAAGCACCCTCCGTGATGCATTTCCACTGAGAATTCTTCGTCGTCAGTGCCTACAGAAGGAAACCCCAAAATCTACAGCATAAATGACCAATACATGAAACCCTAGCCGACAAAACAAGATCTTTTCTGCAACAAGCGAGCTAATCGATGCAAGGAATACCTCCTAAACCAACCAATTTCAGAGTTCATGACATAGAAGAACTCGCCATACTGTGGCGCCTGTGCCCCCAGTGCTCGCAAAGTGGCCACCATCGCGTCGACCGTCCGCGATCGGCGCGACAGTCAACGCTCGGCACCACCACCCCATACAATTTTCACCGCCTCCACCGGCTACATCGTCCCACCCATCGCCTTTCTGCCATCTGCAATCCAGGGACGATGGCTTCGAAGGGAAGGGAGAGGAAGGGGTGAAGAGTGAGGGAATGGAAAGGATAGAGGGCTATCGGCAAAAAAATGATTGGCAAAGGGGCCTCACATGCTGCTCACATGACCTATGGACACGGTGGCTGCTGACATCTATTGCCACGTAGGATCTATTCTCCAAATGAAGGGATATGGACCTAAATGGCACAACTTAAAAAGTTTATGTACTCAAATATGTACTTTCAGAGTTAATGGACCTGAATGACACAGCACAAAAAGTTGATGGACCTACGACGCATTTATCTCATTAATAAACACAGAAACCATTCTAGTTTCTGGGTTGAGAGTTGGCATATGCCGCAAATCAGGAAACTAGGACCAATTATGGAAAGAATTTGTGCATGCACAAGCCCCAATTAATTCAATTAGTTTAGCTAAAAATGCACTTTCTTAGACAAAGTTAAAAGCTACAGTCACAGCTAGAAAAGCATATTCTTTTTTCGGGGCGGCGAGTAATAATAAATTAACTTGTGTGACATAATATAAATTAACAATATTCGATACTTCACCCTTTTCAAAGTATATGAAGTTTAGAGCAAACTAATTAGTTTATTGTTTGCTAATTAATTAGCTTCGCTAAACATCATCTGTTCAAAAAAGAATGGGTTACTACACTATGTAAAAAGGACATCACTGACGTGCGTTCAGCGTCATCATGAACGCGCTTCGGCGCGTCTGTAATAACACGTCTGTAATAAGGGCTTATTACGGACGTACAAAAAGCGCGTCTATAATAAGATCTATTACAGACCCGTGTAGTTCAAACGTGTCTGTACTAAGAGTCAAGTTATAGACGTGCGTTCAGAGTCAAGCGTCTGTACTGTTTTACTTACTACAGACGCGTTAGTAGCCTGCACCCGTCTGCAGTAAGAGTTCAGCTACATACGCACGTTCAGAGTCACGCGTCGCGTCTATGTTACTGGTATAGACGTGTTTTAAGTACACACCTCTATAATAAACGCTTCTTACATACGCGTATCGACCTGTCGGACCGGCGACCCCCGGTTGACGATTTACTACATATGCTTAGGTGCCGCTGTTGGATATGACTATTTTTTACGTAGTGCTACTAGCAATATATCAAGAGAAATGTATCTTTCATATCTTCATGATACAGGTACATATACAGAAGATTGGGTGTAGCAAGAGGAGAGACGGCAGCAAACTGAGATCCTTACGATGGATTCATGGAACCTGCTCAACACGGTTTAATTAAGTTCTCGATTCTCGACTTACATAATTACTCGTATTTTTAAATTTATTTTAAAATTTAATTGTCTTATTCTTTTAGTGATAAACGTGTGCTCACTCCCATGGTGTTATTTTTACAGTGATATATAACGTATCCATCGATAATAATGGTATTATAGATATTTCACCCTTATTTTTTATTGATCTAATGAATTTTTTAAGAGAGAGACGACTGCGGAACCGTCGTGAACGGCACGGCAGACTGGCAGAGAGCACCATCCGGCATCCGCACAAGCTCATTTAATTTGGATGGTGGGACGGTGGGTTCAGTCAGTCGCACTGTGTGAAACAGTGCCGAATACCTTGGTGTTTTTTTTTTTGGAAATGATACTGTAGCAATTTCGTTGTTATTTAAGAATTAGTGTCCAATCATAGTCTAATTAGGCTTAAAAGATTCGTCTCGTGAATTTCGTCTAAACTGTGTAATTAGTTTTATTTTTTATTTATATTTAATGCTTCATGCATACGTCAAAAATTCGATGTGACGAGAAATCTTAAAAAATTTTGCAAAATTTTGAGAACTAAACTGACACCAGGTCCAAAACGAGCTTATCACGCCCATGCCAGGGGCAAAATAGCGCAGAGCCCACAGGTCCCAGCAGGGAATGGGGGAAGCCAGATTTTTCAGCTCCCTCCACTGTAGGAGAGAGGAGTTAAATAGTTAGTTGATTAGAACTCTTAGCATGACCTAGCTGATAATGATGCGAAATTAAAAACCAATGGCTAAAACACAACTACACCCCCCAAGATTAAGTCATCGAGCACCCTATGTCTAGATTGAGGTTTGCAATCCTAGGTTGACAAGCAAGCAATTTAGTTCTAATTAAGTAAATGACTTGAATGCAAATTGCATAAATTAGATGACCTCAAGCGGACAAGCCACAATTGAGACACCGAATTTTTTACCACAGTCTCAGTGATTTGCTGCTCACCTCTACTCCCTCCGTTCCAAAATAGAAGTCATTTTCACTTCCCGAGAAGTCAATATTTTTTAACTTTGACCAATTATATATAAAATAATATTAATATTTATAATACATAATTAGTATTATTAGATAGATCGTTGAACATACTTTTGTAATAAACTTATTTGGATGAGATATAAATGTTGCACGTATTTTCTACAAACTTAGTTAAAGTTCAAAAAGTTTTTTCTGCACATATCTCATAACAATTTTCTTTCTGGGAGGGAGTAATTTACGTTGAGGTGGGTTCAATGTTCACCGCTCCTCTATCCAGCTATATATAGTCCCGCAAGCCTTGGGCAGTACGTCATGCCCTGCTTTTATTGTGAATGTACGTACGTCATGCTATCTTTTATTGTGAGGCCAATCCCAATGTGAGGCTCTGGATGTTAGCCTCCTGCTCCGCGTCCACTTAGGACTTCTCTCTCCTACAGTGTTGGTTGCCATCATCCGGACCCCTGCTAGACCGGCAATCAGTGCCGGTCCTACGATTTTAAGGGTCCTCGATCTTGTCGCAACGGCTCCTCTTGACCATATATAAAATTTTATAATATATAGATGCTAATTTTACTTGTAAAACGAAAGCAAATTCAATAACATATTTTTAATTTAACATGTTTGATAATCATCGAGGAACAATGTCGATTAAGCAATATATTTGTAAATGTAGGATAATTATCGAGGAACAATGTAGATTAAAAAAATAATATATTCGTTTTCTTTTCTCATCCATGACAAATATTTCTTAGGTAACATTCTAAAATTCTAACACCTAAATTAGAAGAAAAACATGATTATATGGGTACAAAATACTAGAAGTCTAGAATACTATACAAATAATTAATTTGGATTAAAAATAAAAATAAAAAAAATATCTTGGAACTAAACAACTGATCGGTGATCGTAATTCATAAGAAGCTAAGATCAAGATGTCGTCGTCGTGGAGCCCTGCCTGGTCGCCGTCCTCGTGCGCCGTGTCCGTGTCTCCGGTAGTCTAGTTCTTCGCGGCGGCGCGGCTCGCCATCTCCGCGTGTATAAGGCGCACGTCGCGAACTCACGATCAGAGTGTGCTGTGTGCAGCGTGACTCATCGCCTCCTCTCTACCCGAGGACCGTGGAAAAAGGAAACTAGGAAAGAAATACCGATACTGTCTTTTTGGGTCGCCTGACTAGTTTTATGTCTCTCTTCTTATTAATTTACTAATGTCTAATGAACTATAGGACCTAGGGTTTGTATATCTAGGCTTGGCCCCTCCTCCGCTTAGACCCTTGGCCGTCGCACCTCATGTCCTACCCCTAGGGCCGGCACCGCCGGCAATTGATTCAAAAGGTACTATTAGTGTTGGTTTCTTGCCAAAACCACTAATGTTTGACGCGCTTTTTTGACCTCATATATAGTTATATCACTTGTTATGGGAAGCACTTTTGACAAACATTGCTGTAGATTATCGAAAAATATTTGTCATTGGTTGACCTCGCTATCCGTTAGCAACCCCTTTTTCATTACCGGCTGTTGAGGAGGTTAGCTTTCGGTTTGGCATCCCCATCATCGTGTATTTAATTTCGCATGACTTTGAATGAATGTTTTTACGTTTGACTTGCGACGACTCAAGAAGTGCTGTGGAGTATTTTGGGGAGTTTGCCGGGTGTGAAGCCTCAGATTTGGTTTGCGAGAAGCATTGGCGAGATGATGACGAAGATAACCGAAGCGAAGAAACATATCGATCAGCCAGTCTAATGTGGCAATCGGAGACCAGCTACACGTAGGACATCAGAGACCTCTACTCCCGCTGTATCATGAATATTAGTATTTTTTATATAAATTTAGTTAAAATTAAACTATTTGACTTTTCGAAAACAAGAATTGTATTGTTTTATGGACTTTAAGTAGCTTGCTAGCTTCTCGATCTACGTGCATGTAGCTTTTGGGTGAGGTGTTGTGCTTTTGTTAGACCGTATAGCTGCTGCTGGCCTTAGCGCCTCTAGCTCACATGAAGAGTCATCTGCAAATGAACTAAGGTTATTCGCAGCGACGAAGGTTATCCGCAGCAGTAAAGTTACTAGCTCTAATATAGTCTCTTCAATAATATTAATTTTTAGCAATAACTCATAGTATAATTAGGTCCACATGACGACTTCACATGATCTTAAAATATGTGTATAATACTAGCTCTTGGTCAAAAGCTAGCTTTTGTCTCTCTTTTATTAAAATATTAAATAAAATGTTTAGAGCTAGCTCATAAGTCATTGTGGGCGCTGTCTAAGTATCCAAACAGACAAAAGTTTGAAGCTGTTGCGTGCATTGTGGTACATGCCGCTATGCCCTCATTACAACCTTTCGTTAGAGTTGAGTGAGAAAGACGCGGAAGGGCTATTGCCCTATGACAGTGTTCGGACGCAAACTCCCGCGTCTTCGTGCCTCCATCGCATCCCACATGTTCCATCCCGTTGTTCCCAACCATCAACTTCGAAACTGTGGCCTGTGCCCATCACGCGCCCCGCACGCTGGAATCGAGCCCCCGCGCCCATCTCGTGTCCGCACGACGGAACTGCGACCCACACCCACATGGCGGAACCGCGACCCGCGCCCATCTGCCCCGCCTATGGATGCGCGCCGCGGAGGTGTCTACAGGCCTTAGGCACCGGCACGTGAACCACGGCGGTGCCTCAGCGGCAGTAGTAGGTGGACGGTCGCCTATAACACACCAGATCTAGTTTTGAAATATGCAGATAAAACATTTGCAACATAAGTCTGAAGTAGATGAAACACTTGAAACATGTGCTTGAAACATGCGTGCGTAGCCGCTGCAATATGTGCAAGGCCAAGATCCACTTTTGAAACATCTAGATGGAACATTTGAAACAAACGTCTGAAACACATGAAACAAGTGAAATATAGGCTTGCAACATATGCGACATCCATGATCGGCTTTTGTAACATTCAGATAAAACCCTTAAACCATAAGTCTAAAACGTTGAAACACTTGAAACACGACATCACTTGCGGCCATGGCCTACCTGGTGGGGGACTGCGGTAGCCAGCAAGCTCGGGACCAGGGGCAACGTCGAGAACAAACAGCCTAGCGTGCACAGGCCTCCCCTTTCCGCCGTTGTGTCTTCGGCCGGCCGCAGGAGACGAAGTCCGGACCAGCGCCAACCTCCTCCTGGTGGCTGTAACGTCCCGCCTCTCCGAGGCCGGGCCCGCTTACATCTGGCAGCTTCTCTAGGATATAGACTGCCCTCACAGACCAACACTTGTCTTTTCTGCGCACTTTGTCCTCACTCGTGCGCACCCGAGAAGAAGTTCCCGGTCGGTCACCCATCGCTCCAAGCCAAGCACGCTTAACCTCGGAGTTATTTGCAGATGGGCTTCCGGAAAAGAAGTTGCAACTTATTGGTATGAGTATCCTATTAATCCTGTTAAGCCCTGGGCCAGGATGTTACATCCTCACCCCCTTAAGAGATCGACGTCCTCGTCGATCAATCCCAAGCCAGGAGCGTCCTCTCTTGGCCACGTCCATGTGTCCAGAGCCAGCGCATGTGCCATGCTGTGTGACCACGCCGGATCCACACCAGCCATGCGCACCATGCCAATTTATACAAGATCAAGTACGGTTGTCCCCGCTAACACGTTGACACACCCATACTTTCACTCATATAAACCCGGTAGTCCGCCGAGTGTCCCGAAAGACCTCGGTAAATCAACATCACAACCAAGATCGCGTGATTAAGCAAATACACATCACATACATCGGGTTGCAGCGGAAATAATATTACAAAGGGGTTAACAAATAATAGTACAAGTTTGGGTTTCAAAACCGCTTAGTGAAAACAACATAGCTTTCAAATGATTACATTAATATAAGTTCCAAATATATTGCTAGCATAGTGACATCATCCGACAAAAGCATATAGATGAGAAGTAAGTATAGAATCACCGAGCCCACCGGTGGTTAGCCACCATCATCAACAACAAAGTCGAGAACATCACCGCAACAAGGTGGGATAAACCACGAGTACTGAATGTACTCACCGGACTTACCCGTCGTAAACCGTAAATACAAATGACACCAAGGATTATGCAAGGCTTTCTTTAGTGGGCTAGCTAACTTATTTGCGAAAAGCATAAGTTATCATGAAGAAACCATTTTAAGTACTTTGCATCATCTTTATTATGACCTATCCATCTAGGTAAGCACACATTTATAGCAATCACTTGATTAACCAATAACATCCGATTTACCAATTTAGATTTAGCATATCCCGTACCATCCAGATAACCATCATTGTTCCATAATAATTACTACGATGAAGTAACTTTCGAGTCAAGTGCTCACTATCCGGAGCGATGGCGATTCGAATCGATTCCTAACCACCGGTGATTTATTCCTTACACAAACCTCACTCACCCGCTAAAGTGAGATATTGATCACCGAGTCAACTTTCCGGTATCTCGAGTTTGCCAGAACCACATGTACCGGGGCCGACCGATCGCACTTTGGTCTTATCATCCCGCCCGTGTCCTACCACACCACACTGCTCCGCACAAGTCGTCATGCATGGGCAATCTACTCGGCCCGAAAAATCTCCCGGCAGCGGTCGGAAGGTACTTTATCCGCCAACTAAATGTAAGGCATCGTTCAACATGACTCGAGGGCCAACAACGGTCGGTCCTTAATCGACCTGACGGAAACTAACAAAGACCCCGTAACCCCGTCGGTTGCCTCCAACTTTTCCGTCCGGTCTCCAATTATCCATCACACATGGTTACTTCCAGATATCATTCTTTCCATGGCTAAATTCTTCCAAAAATTACCTATAATGTAGGTGATCGGATATCACCGATCGCTACCGGTCTAAGCAAGGCTAAGCAGTTATTCGATCCTGACCTAACAGGGTAAAAAGGTAATAAGGTAGGCAAGGATAGTAATAAATGCATCAACGGTTTCAATCAACTCCTACAACGTAATGCAACAATATATAACTCATATATAGAAAGAATTGCTTTTATAAATTAGGAGACTCATTAATGCTCCGGGGCTTGCACGGGATCCGACACAAGTCGATTCGGTTAGCTTGCACCATCCTCGGTGACATCTCCGGTTCTAGCACTTGCTTAGTCCTTCCATCTTTGGGACAGATCCATCAAACACCGTCTTCGGGTTTGGCTCCAACATCACGTTCTTCACGTGGATCACAACAGAGGAGGCCGTCGGAGCCGGTTCGGCCGGCCGGCGAGGACCTTCGCCAGCCCGAGGGGACGCGAGGGGGCTGCCACTCGGCCGCTGCCACGCCGCCACGCCTACAGCCCAGACTTCGGCTTCTTTGAGTGCCGCCCGCGGCGACATAACGCCATGCGGCGGCGTGCGGCACTGGCGGCACTACGGTGACCGCCAATTGGTGCAGGGAAGCGGCACGACCGAGAGGGTGGTGGCGCCTGCGGGAAGCTTCGGAGGCAGCGAGGACTCGGCGGCAAGCAAGCTCGGCGGCGGCGCCCATGGTGGCCAGCGCTCTGGCATTACGCGCTTGAGCTCGGAGAGCGAGAGGGAGCGAGCAGGAGTGAAGAGGAGGATGGAGAGGGCGTGCTGGTGCCCCTCCTCATCGGCAGCAGGGCGCAGGGCGCGTCCACGACGCGGGAGCAGCGGCGGAGGCGCATGGCGGCCACGTCATGTGGTGCGTCGTCCGTTGGGGCATTTTCGCGAACAGGTGGCGGGCGACGACGGGATCAGCGTGGGACACGATTTTGGGCTATTTCCAGGCCGAATCAGGACCTGGGCCGAATACTGAAGATCGAAGCCCGCACGAAGCTCTACGTTTTTCATTAAGGGGTTCAGCCATTAGCAAAACATATTAGAAGATAAATGTATCTCAAAACAGCAGTGTCAACACCTTGACGGTAGTCCCGAAACTCGCTTTCGGTGGTCAAAACTTCTTCAAACTGAATCCAACTTTTGTATGCTCTTCACCAAGGTGTAAACTCCAACTTTTGTTTTTGTACCAAATCAAGTTGCTTAACAAAATTTGGAGAACGCGAGACGTCAATGCCGATGTCAATGAATTTCAGACTTAGAATATTTCTAAGTGCTGAAATCAGCAGCAGGTTCCAACTTCGAGCCTCTGTTTGACTTATTTCCAAGTTGATCTAGCTCTGGGTCCAAAAACAAAGTTTGTTCTACATGATATGGACTACAACTTTCATTTAAGGTCCAACCTCAAAACTGGTATAGAACCTGCTGTTCTACTTTGACCAAAGTAGGATCACGATGAAGCTTAAATTATCCTTTTTGATCCATTGGAGCATTTTCTTGGCATTTGCCCAACATGAACCTTTCATGACTTTTGTTGTAGAGTTAATCTAGAGTCATTTTGGCAAGGTTGCAAGGTTTGGTTGACATCTCATGTTCTCATTCACTTAATAGTGAAATTCAAGCACTTAGTAAAATCATTCCAACAAGCATATAACTTATCATTTCATGTGACTTTTTGATTCCAAACTTCATGAAACTTTTCCATGGATCAATATAGATGGGTATTGATGTGAGACATATGAAGATATTCCAATCACACCACCCAAGCATGTATCTTGAAAAGGGGTCTATAGACGAGCAAAGGTGCAATATCCAAGTTTCGGTTGGGGCTCGTTTCTATAGGTTTGACCTTGACATCTTCATCATCACTTAATATACCCTGTTTTAGCTCAAACCCATTGCTTAACTGGTGGCAAACACCTGGGGTGTTACAGCCCTCCCCCCTTAAAGGAATCGCGTCCCGAGATTCGATGCGAAAAGACTTTTAAGGGAAGGGAAACATGTCACCATTTTCCAACATCAGCCATAGCTTTAGGCTACCTAGCTTCAAGCATAAGAGAGGCTAATTTGGTCAAGGCACTTTCTAATACTTGTCCTTTGGAGTAAGTTTTGTCTGAAGAATTTCCTTCATTGGCCTTCATGAAGTATGGTTACTTTGGGAGGAATCCAAGATAGCAATGTCCTACGTACTTCGTCCTTGATGTATGAAGAGCGATACAAACATAGACTAAATACTTGCAGCATCTACTTCCCAAGTGGATATAGCACAGACCATATGGACTTTGCACTAGACCGCAGTCGGTTGACGGATATTCCTTGCAACGGTGCTATATTTGCTCCCAAGGTTTGAAAAGCAGTTCTCTATTAAAGTGGCTTGAGCACAACTTCTCGTAAAGGATGTGATCATAAATGGGTAAACGTCCTTTGAGGGTATGAGAAGCTAGTTAACCAATATCCAAACTGGTTGTAGCGGTGCCATCACTCAAATGTCAACTGATGGAAAGCTACATAATGTTCCATGTGCGCAGTGCTCTTTCTTTGATAACAATATTGTATGGTCTGAGTCTGATGAGTGAGTGGTAAACATAATAGCTGACTCTGTCGACTCAACGTTCTCGATGATCATTCCTTAGGGAGCCTTCGTATCCAAGTTGCAACAGTGATCTGGGTTGAATCTGATGCAACCTCTTGGGTAAAAACACATATAAGGTACCAAAGGCATATCAGCATTAGAGAACCATTGACGTAGAAGGATGTTAGTGAGGCTAGGAGGACAACACAAGTTGCAAGTAATCACAAAACTAGGGACTAGTTCACTACCAAGCAGGTTGAGCACAATTTGCCTTCGTGGTGCAGTTGCACAGCAAGTTAGGTTGACTTACATCGTAGCAAAACCAGCTTTCTTACTACATTTGTCGTCGAGGCTTCCATTCTAAGGCCAATCAATATCTCAAAAACCATAATCCAAGAAAATATATGGTTAGACACCTTTCCAATCGCTTTTGAATTGCAAGGGCAAAATTTTGACTTCTAGAACACCTTGACTGCTCACGCATTGCTGATCTAAGAGGGCAAAGGCAAGGCACATAGGGGTGCAATTAGTCTTCTCAAGGGTATGGAGGGTTGTCTAATCAGCAATACACCTACAAGTTGTAATTCCTTGGCCGAATGACAAACACAACCGTCTAATGCAAATGATGAACGTAGTCACAGCAAAATTGCAGATTCTGTACCCTTTTGTTTTATATTCATATCTCACAAACTACTACTCCAATATACACAAATTTTGGTGGGCATGTAGATCCATGGGTCTTCTAAATACTCATCAAAATTCAACTCAAACGAACACCGTTTGACCATCCAAACAATTCATCTACCAAAACTGTTGTGTTCTAAAATGGCAGCAACCGAGCCGACAAGGTATCTCTCAAATCCGATGTTTTACTCAGCCAATACTCAAACCAACTTAAGACATTGTAGGGCCTTAAGCAAGGAATGAGATCACCAAGTTTGGGGTCAATCCAACTTCGTTTGAGTCACTAACCGCCGGCTTGAAGATAACCGGTTTAGTGCCACAAAATCTGGACATATTTCGTGTTCTCCCTTTTCTTTGCTTTCACACGTTGAGGTGTGTGTTTTGCACTCTCTAACCTTTCTCATAGCAGCAATAGCCTTTCTCTAGCTGAGGATGGAGGCTAGAGTTTTCCTTACATGCTTCTCTAGTAACACTTCAACCATCGTTCTAGACACCAACTTGACTATGCACAAGCATTGGACTTGTGGGCTGTTTTCGCAGGGCACAAAACATTATTCCACATGTAGGGCATTTCTACATTGACAAGGAACCATTCCTATATATCCTTCGGCACTTCATCCAATAGAGTCCGAACACATGTGTAATTGGCACCTTAGGGCATAAAGATGCTAACTAAAATCAGGGACGTGCTTTCACTAGCTCCTACCTAGCCGATACCACGTCTTGTACTATATACGTGATTGTCCAAGATGGAATTGACTTGATAGCACACTTGGAGAAGAAGTAGCACTTGCATTGTAGGGCTAGGTTTGCTGTTTCCTTGATCAACTTTGTTCTGTGAGATCTGGCCTTCATAGTTACCAAATAGTCGTTACCTAACTGAAGACTAACTTTCCTACTGGTAACAAATCAGTTGTCCCTCAACACTAAAAAAAATTCCAAATCTTCACTCTTGATAATAAAAATTTTGGTCGAAGCCTACCGATGGTCGCCATTGAAGTCAGCAGAGAGGGGTCACACCAAAGAAGGTCGGTTTGTCTCACGCCATCCTTATGCACCTAAAGATTGAGAACTTGGATAGGAATCTCATATATACCAGGTGACCTATTACAAAGACATAATCTCTCGGTCCATTTATCATCCGATCGATAACTTGTTCAACCTTAAGTGTGGTGCACCTTTACGATCCAATGAAAATGACATAAGTTGCTCACTAGATGATCGACGCGTCATTACGAGGACAAATCCACGTCGAGTAGAGTCACTTATCTACCTCCTCTTGCAAATCTGCTTATGTTCCTGTTAGTGACCTGTTCTTCAAAGGTTAACCGTTGGACGACTTAAAAAAAAGGAGTCCTATTGCATCTAGTTCGACATATAGATCTCTTGACATGATAAGGAGAGATAACCAAGGAAGAGCTCACATGAAAATAACACATCGGTGCAGTTCGGCAATGGATCATGACTAGAAACCTCGATACCAAATAGCGTCTTTAAAGCAAAGACAACCTTGTGTGCGGCATACCACAGGAGGCTCTCGGTTTCGTCAGCGGCACCATAGATCGCTAATCGTGGCACCATTACTCGAACCGACAACCAAAGTGAAATTTCCAGTGGCACCAATTAGATTGTAAGAACAAGCATTGTACAAAAGAGGGATAGCAAACAAGGATAGTCACAAGGTTAGGAATCAACAAGGAGGCGATCTAAAGATCAAAACACAGCGCAAGAGAACATAGCTTAATTGCCAAAGACAACTAAGTATGAGGTTCTTGATTAAATTCCACGCACGCCTCACGCCTACCAAGGTGATTACCAGATGAAAGATTATCATAAGATCCGGTCATGTTGAGCAACAACATGAGACCAAGACCGATAGACATCCCGAGACGTGGGAAGGTTGGAGACAAGATAAACAAGATTCAAGGACAGAGCTAAGGCAATCGACTAAGGATTCAGCTTGATAAAGCAATGACAGATCTCTACGAGGAAAAGGTTCCAAAGCGGGGTAGATAGCGATTAGCATTGCACCGATCATCATCGATGAAGGAGCAATGAGATCTAACAAGGATTTTTGAGCAAGGTCCTCCCACACAGAGCGGGACAACCACAAAACATGCGAGCAAAGAAGGGGCTAAGCTTGGGTCAAGGTCAAGCAAAGGCATGGATAAAGGTCTTCGTAGCACAACGCTCAAGGCTAGCAACCCCATGTACAGAGCTCAGGCTCCTAAGAGAGAACTTAATTGAAAATGACAACCATGAGATTACCAAAACTTGGACGTGGTTCTAGGATAGAGCTCTTCAACACTCATTATGCTTACCGAGGACAAAAGGGGTGATAACTATGGCACTAATCAGATAACAAGCATACATACCCACCACTTGGCTAAACTAGAGGACATTATAGGTTAAGCATGTAACCACAATTATTTCTAGCAAGACTAAGCACACACTTTTCTCAAGCACTTCCTATTCAAGAAACATGGAACAAGGCATTCTTGTTTAACTCCGCACAAGGAAGATAGTACAATACATCGATCACAAGTTACTTAGTACTTTAAACAAAGGAAGGGAAGCATATTTATGCACAAGCACAATCATGATGCATGCTCGTCCTATTCGTCCTCACGAAATTGCCAGCCTAAGGTGGCAATCACGTTCTAGGTCGGTGGCATAACACGTACTCTCTCGATATATAGCTAGTCGTCAGCTACATTCAATCTACGCATTCGCGGTTAGCGTACCTGCAGGCAAATTCATTGCAGCCCATCCCCACAAGAGATAAATAAGCGCACAATGAAAACAGTAAACTAAGATACTCTCCATATATACATCCCCAGATGTATATACTTCGATATCCATAGCTACCCGGCAGATATACCCACAATTAAGTACCTTCATATATACATGTGTGTAACATGTAAATATTCCAGTAACCACAGCTAACTCTCCCCTAGACCGATAGTTGGACGGTCATGCTCTCACAACTCACACTTACCTAGACGTAGAGGCAATTGATCCATACATTACCATTCAAGTGAATGACATCCATACAATAGCACGCCGTATGGACGACGAAAGTAAAAATTGCAATAAGGTACATCCCCCAAAGTTAGTACTTAGATAGCCACCTAATAGTCCTTAACTGGGCATAAAGGAAGATGTCGCTAGCATAGTTTTACAAATAAGTTTTGACAAATTTGCCTGTAGCTAAAGTTTTAGTTAAAATAGACTTTTTAAAACCAAAACTTGGCTTTTAAAATGACGTACATGACAGTATTATGCTTAACCATGCTCTGATACCAGCTGTGACAGAACCGCCCAATTTATACAAGATCAAGTACGGTTGTCCCCGCTAACACGTTGACACACCCATACTTTCACTCATATAAACCCGGTAGTCCGCCGAGTGTCCCGAAAGACCTCGGTAAATCAACATCACAACCAAGATCGCGTGATTAAGCAAATACACATCACATACATCGGGTTGCAGCGGAAATAATATTACAAAGGGGTTAACAAATAATAGTACAAGTTTGGGTTTCAAAACCGCTTAGTGAAAACAACATAGCTTTCAAATGATTACATTAATATAAGTTCCAAATATATTGCTAGCATAGTGACATCATCCGACAAAAGCATATAGATGAGAAGTAAGTATAGAATCACCGAGCCCACCGGTGGTTAGCCACCATCATCAACAGGTCGAGAACATCACCTGCAACAAGGTGGGATAAACCCTGAGTACTCGAATGTACTCAGCCAGACTTACCCGTCGTAAACCAGAAATACAGCGACACCAAGGATTATGCAAGGCTTTCTTTAGTGGGCTAGCTAACTTATTTGCGAAAAGCATAAGTTATCATGAAGAAACCATTTTAAGTACTTTGCATCATCTTTATTATGACCTATCCATCTAGGTAAGCACCTGTACTATAGCAATCACTTGATTAACCAATAACATCCAGTTACCAATTTAGATTTAGCATATCCCGTACCATCCAGATAACCATCATTGTTCCATAATAATTACTACGATGAAGTAACTCGAGTCAAGTGCTCACTATCCAGGAGCGATGGCGATTCGAATCGATTCCTAACCAGCTGGTGATTTATTCCTTACACAAACCTCACTCACCCGCTAAAGTGAGATATTGATCACCGAGTCAACTTTCCATGTATCTCGAGTTTGCCAGGAACCACATGTACCGGGGCCGACCGATCGCACTTTGGTCTTATCATCCCCCCGTGTCCTACCACACCTCTTCCCGCACACGGGCTTGTCATGGGCAATCTACTCGGCCCGAAAAATCTCCCAACTTCAGCGGTCGGAAGGTACTTTATCCGCCAGCTAAATGTAAGGCATGCGTTCAACATGACTCGAGGGCCAACAACGGTCGGTCCTTAATCGACCTGAGACGAAAACTAACAAAGCACCCTGAACCCCGTCTGCTGTTTGCCTCCAACTTTTCCGTCCGGTCTCCAATTATCCATCACACATGGTTACTTCCGAGGATATCATTCTTTCCATGGCTAAATTCTTCCAAGAACCACCTATAATGTAGGTGATCGGATATCACCGATCGCTACCGGTCTAAGCAAGGCTAAGCGGTTTATTCGATCCCCGACCTAACAGGGTAAAAAGGTAATAAGGTAGGCAAGGATAGTAATAAATGCATCAACGGTTTCAATCAACTCCTACAACGTAATGCAACAATATATAACTCATATATAGAAAGAATTGCTTTTATAAATTAGGAGACTCATTAATGCTCCGGGGCTTGCCTGGGATCCGACACAAGTCAGTTCAGTTAGCTTGCACCATCCCGGGTGACATCTCCGGTTCTAGCACTTGCTTAGTCCTTCCATCTTTGGGACAGATCCATCAAACACCGTCTTGGTTTGGCTCCAACATCACGTTCTTCACGTGGATCACAATGAGAGGAGGCCGTCGAGCCGGTTGGCCGGGCCGCGAGGACCTTCGCCAGCCAGGGGCGAGGGGGGGCTGCCAGCTCGGCAGCAGCCACGCCACAGCCACGCCGCCCGCACTCGGCTCGCTGGAGTGCCGCAGCGCAAAGCGATAACGCCGGGCGGCGGCGGCGGCGTGCTACGGGCGCCACGGTGACCGCCAATTGGTGCGAGGGAAGCGGCACACGACCGAGAGGGGTGGTGGCGCACGCGAAAGCTCGGAGGCAGCGAGGACTCGACGGCAAAGAAGCTCGGCGGCGGCGCCCATGGTGGCCGCGGCCTGCATTATGCCGCAGCTCGGAGAGCGCGAGAGGAGAGCGGCGAGGTGAAGAGGAGAGGATGGAGAGGGCGTGCTGGTGCCCCTCCTCATCGGCAGCAGGGCGCAGGGCGTCCACGACGCGTGGAGCAGCGGCGGAGGCGCATGGCGGCCACGTCTGAGGTGCGTGTCGTCGTCCGTTGGGGCATTTTCGCGAACAGGTGGCGGGCGACGACGGGATCAGCGTGGGACACGATTTTGGGCTATTTCCAGGCCGAATCAGGACCTGGGCCGAATACGAAGATCGAAGCCCGCACGAAGCTCTACGTTTTTCATTAAGGGGGTTCAGCCATTAGCAAAACATATTAGAAGATAAATGTATCTCAAAACAGCAGTGTCAACACCTTGACGGTAGTCCCGGAAACTCGCTTTCGGTGGTCAAAACTTCTTCAAACTGAATCCAACTTTTTGTATGCTCTTCACCAAGGTGTAAACTCCAACTTTTGTTTTTGTACCAAATCAAGTTGCTTAACAAAATTTGGAGAACGCGAGACGTCAATGCCGATGTCAATGAATTTCAGACTTAGAATATTTCTAAGTGCTGAAATCAGCAGCAGGTTCCAACTTCGAGCCTCTGTTTGACTTATTTCCAAGTTGATCTAGCTCTGGGTCCAAAAACAAAGTTTGTTCTACATGATATGGACTACAACTTTCATTTAAGGTCCAACCTCAAAACTGGTATAGAACCTGCTGTTCTACTTTGACCAAAGTAGGATCACGATGAAGCTTAAATTATCCTTTTTGATCCATTGGAGCATTTTCTTGGCATTTGCCCAACATGAACCTTTCATGACTTTTGTTGTAGAGTTAATCTAGAGTCATTTTGGCAAGGTTGCAAGGTTTGGTTGACATCTCATGTTCTCATTCACTTAATAGTGAAATTCAAGCACTTAGTAAAATCATTCCAACAAGCATATAACTTATCATTTCATGTGACTTTTTGATTCCAAACTTCATGAAACTTTTCCATGGATCAATATAGATGGGTATTGATGTGAGACATATGAAGATATTCCAATCACACCACCCAAGCATGTATCTTGAAAAGGGGTCTATAGACGAGCAAAGGTGCAATATCCAAGTTTCGGTTGGGGCTCGTTTCTATAGGTTTGACCTTGACATCTTCATCATCACTTAATATACCCTGTTTTAGCTCAAACCCATTGCTTAACTGGTGGCAAACACCTGGGGTGTTACAGTGGCGTCGGGGTGGTGGTGGCGTGGTGCCCACCATGGCTGCGACGGCCGAGGTGCATGGGGGCGCGCCAGATAGGGGCGAGCCGTGGGATGGTGGTGCGGTCGGCGCTAGGATGCGGCGCGGCAGGGGAAGGGCGCGACATGCGCGGGGGACGGGAACGCAGTGGGGGAAGGGGCGTGCGCGGGGCAGAGTGCTGCAGGGATGCGCGGTGATGCCCGACAGCTAGATGCGAGTACGAGTGAGGAAGAAGCACGCTTGTTGCGCCTATCCGCTGTGTAGGCCCAGAAATACAACATCCGATGGGGTCGGACACCCGTGGCCAAGCATTAGCGTTCTGGTAAAGCTAAAGCTACTTTTCATTCGAGTGTCTCATCTGTGGTAGGAGTATGGCAATCTTGACGTTCTTTATCAACGTGGCTTGTTGGTTTAAGGTGAAGCACATGACACTAACAGCGTGCGTTGGGCTTTGCTCACTGTTGTGGACACGGTTGTGAGTCACGGAGGCCGAGGTTCGCAATAGCAATAAGAACTAACCGTTAATGAATTTTATGAGCAACGTGCAAGAAAAGAAGATGGAAACCTCCGCTCGGTCGGCCGCTCTAGGCGAAGGCTCAGAGGGTAAAGTTGTAATATAGAGCAATAGCAAACAACACCCTATAAAAAGGAGAGCTAAATCCTATAAGGGGGGCGGGTGAGAGTATTTATGAAACCCTAACCGAGCCTGGCTCACCTTCCACTCTTCTTACCTTCGTCCAGAGCACTCGATCGGGCGAAGGCTCCGTTGCGTTAGGTCTGCTGGAAACTCCCAGTTTTCCAAACACTCACTGACTCACGTCGGCGACGGATGGAGTCGGAGGAGATGTGCCAGCGGCCGTGGCACACCCGCAACGCAACAAGCCAACAACCGAGGCCGAAGGAGAATGCGTAGCCCAAAGGCAAGGGTGTAGAAGATCGCGAGTGGCTTAGCAAGCCGCACGGCGCGGGACCTTTGGGCCTACGGAAGTTATGTTGTTGGGCCAACTGTAGGGAGGGTCCCGTATGACCCTCCGATTTTTAGTCTTTTTCTTTTCAGCTAATATACTAATAATAATACCACACGGCTTAGTTGAGGTGCGGCTCACGGGCTTATAATTCCTCACCGTCACGGACGTAGCACCACGAGGCAGTCGTGGTAAGCCATCATCCTTGAAATATTCTTGCTATGGTTTAGGTCACTCCTCTTGGGGTTGACTTGCAAATAGAGCACGCTACATGATGTGCTCTTTAAACCTTTTTATTATTTTTATTTGTTTTGTATTTGTATAAATGTCTTAGTACAAAGATGTTGTTATTGTTTATATTTGTATGTATATCACAAAGAAATTGTTTATTTCAAAGTTAAAGGTATCACAAAGAAATTGTTTGTTTCAAAGTTAAAGGTGGAGTTTTTCAGTACAAATTTATATCGGCGATTCTAGCTCCCGGACGTCCGGCGCACGAGTGCATCCGGATGCCGGTCCCTTCCCAAAGCCCGCTCGCCACCCACGCGGAATAGAACAGAACCCCGCCCGCCCCCACGTAACAGAACCCGCCCTATCCTCCGCTCCCCACCGCGCACCAGTCCCCAGTTCCCCAACACACCCCAGTTCTCCCACCGCGCCCCTGTCCCAAAAGATCATGAAACACTTCAAGTGCAACATTGCAAACATATGAAAAAACTATGTAGTGTAACATCAGGATATAAATACTGCAACATCGCAAAAATGTGTAGTGCAACATTGAAAAACATGCAAAAATGTACTGCAACAACAAAAAAAATATGTACCGCAACATTGAAAAACATGTACTGCAACATCGAAAATTATGTGATGCAACATCGAAAATTATGTACTGCAACATCTCAAACAGTAGTACTGCAACATCGCAAAAACATCTGTTGCAACGACCCAAAAATCCCATTGCAACATTCGAAAATCATCTGTTGCAACGACCCAAAAATCCTATTGCAACATTTGAAAATTATCTGCTGCACCGACCCAAAAATCTCATTGCAACATTCGAAAATCATCTGTTGCAACATAAAAAAAACCCATTGCAACATGGGACAAATAGCAAAAAAAAAAAAGCGTACAAAACAGCCCCTGACGCATCACCTTAGAGCTCGTCGGAGGGAGGAGAGAATAGGACCCCAGAGCTCACCGGAACCATAGTCACCGCCACACCGCTCAGCTGCAGAGGAGGAGGAGGAGGAGGAGGGCTCAGATCCAGAGAAGGGCCGACCTACCTCGTCGGAGCCGCCGCCGTCGTCCTCGTCTCTGGTGGGGGTCGCATGGAGGTCGTGGAGGGTGGGAGGGATGGAGGGGCGGCAGTGACCTAGCGCGCGGGCGTGGCGTCCGTCCCGGGGGCGGCCCGGAGAACGGCGCGCGGCGCTGCAGCGAGTGGATGCGGGAGGAGCGAGGGGTAGAGTGGGCGAGCGGAGCGAGCGAGTGGGCGCGGGGGTTGCGGGATGGATGGGATAAGGAGTCGCGCGCTCGGTAGAGTATGTGTGGGTCCGTCCGGACGGGACGGACGCTCGCACAGTATCATTATAGAATTTATATTTGTATGTATCATCACAAAGAAATTGTTTATATCAGTTAAAGGTGGAGTTTTCAGTAGAAATTAAGCATCATAAAAATCAGCACGAAGAAACCACGGACCACCTCCTGGCTTCTTGTGTATTTGCTCGTGGGGTCTGGTTCCGCCTACTTCAGCCGGCAGGCTTGCAAGGTATGGTGCCGCGAGGTAATTCAACTCTGCTCGAATGGTGGCTGCAGGAGAAGCTTCGACTCACTAGTCCTGCTAACCTCTTGGTGCCTGTGGAAAGAACGTAACCGGAGGACCTTCGATCATAAGTCAAGGTCGCCTTCCCAACTGCTTTCCATCATCTTGGAGGAGACTGATTCCTAGATCGGAGCCGGGTTCCGCAGCCTGGCGTCGCTCACCGCGCAGGTCCTTCAGTAGTGCAGGAAACTCGATCACTCACAAGTCGCACAACTCGTTCATTAGCTAGTACAACATTGTATTTCCACCGCTAGTTGGTGCCTTGTGTCTGTGTGTTACCGGTCATGAACGGCAACTCGCCGTGATTGTGATTGTGGAAGTTGTATCAATCCCACCCCTACTTAATGAAGCACGTGCTAATGCACACTTTCGAAAAAAAGCATCATAAAAGGAGTATTGGTGTAAATTTTTTTTGTCATAAATAAGTGATGTCTTGAATCAACAATTTCAACGAACCCCTTCAAATAAAATGCATGCCATGGCATGTTCTCAAAAGGGAAATCAACAATCTAACACCTTATTGCAAATTACTTTTTATGTGATATATCTAAAAATAATAAATTATATTTTTGGAAAGTTTTGTGATATTTTCTACTAATTAAAGTACAGTTAAAATCTGTGTTTTCTTTACCTTGTAATTGTCAGAATCACCAATTTATTACTGTCTTCATGTTGGTCAATCACACACCCCGGATTCTCTCAATTTCATTTGACCACTACTGGAATAATCTATGAGTATACCAAATATGATGGCAAACTCAACACAAAAGAAGAAAATGGTGTGTCTTGTTTAGAATAAATAGGTGACTGATTCTTTAAAAATATGAAAGGTTAAGGGACAATCAAGAACTAAGTGTGTATTTGTTGTCACTATTTGTTGCAATCTTTTACATCATTTTTAGATAGTATATTATATATGCTTCTATTTTGTAAGGTTTATGCCGTTTAGTGCTAGCTTACTCTATAACACAATATTTTGTGTTTTCCCTAGCATGTTGTCAAATGACACAAAATGAGCGTATTTCAACAGTTTTTGTGTACAAGCATGGAGCACCATCTCCGGTGCTCATCTGAGTGTGTTTCTTTGTGTGTATTTGAGCGGGCTTCACTTGTACGATGTCTCAAATTTCTTTCTTATTTTCTAGGGTCTTTGATACTTTTCTTTGAGGTGTAGATTATTTAAGTTTCAAAAAAAAAGTGGTGTAGATTGTTTGATCTCCAGCTTAGTTTAGCTCAATTGCTCAAGTCCGTCTCTTGCATCCATAAGAACAAATATTTTATATACTAGCAAATTATGTTAGTCTTAATAGTTATGTTGTCATTGAAGCACCAAAATCAGTAAACTTTTTGTTCATGATCCGATGGCTCTCTTCGCATCTAGGCCTCTCCGTCCTGCTGATGACGCCGCTGGCGCATGTGCCGGGAGATGTTGTTGCTGGAATGGAACCTAACGCTTGTGCAGAAGATGCCGGAGACTGTTTACTAGTCAGTCGCTTGTCCTTGTCCATCCATTGCTATAGCGAACAGTGGCGAGTTAAACCAAACTGTTTACTAGTCGTTCGTTCACTTTGCGTGTACTTGTACGCGTCTGATGATTCCGTTGCCACGTCTGGGCCTTAAGCCCCGTAACTCCTCATCCGTGGAACAGTGTCAGCCTTAATGGTCCCATTCCCTTGGCGCGGCGTGTGTGGTATGGGCAGGCTTTGCAGAACACGGGTCGACGTCGTCGGCGACCGCAGGAGGCTCACCAGTCAGTCAACACTGGCCACTAGCTGCAGCGCTTCCTCCCCCCTTCCTATCTAGCCATATCCCTACGAGTGTCCAGCTAGCAAGAGGGAGGCGCTGCAGGTCTCTCCCTCCCTCTCGCGCGCTGAGGCGATGGGCATGTTCGATGTTTGAGCAGGCGGTGGCGGATTTCTGTTGGCATGCGAGGGAAGTAGTGTCGTCAGCGATGGGGCTCTGGGGTTGGCTGTGGGGGCGCCGGGGACCGTCGGGCTTCGGCTCCGCGTCCACCGCCGAGGAGGTCACCGCCGGCGTCGACGCCATCAACCTCACTGCCATCGTCACAGGTCTTGTCTCTCCATAGCTCTCTTCTTTTTTCCATGTGCAGCACATAGCAGCAGTGATGGTTTCTCTAGATTCTAGCCTAGCTAGCTTTGATCATCGTCTTTTAAGCCTGCCAATAGTTGCAACATATTTTCTCTCTCCCAAAATAAGTGCACTTCTATGTATGGTTCCCTGTAGGTATTTTTTTTAGTTTCTCTACTTTTGAAGTACAATCATTACATATTAAAATAACTTACAATAGGTGTAAATATGTAATTTCTGTATAGTATTGATCTTCTCCAAAGATTTTGAATACATTTATTTGGAGACGGATGGAGTAATATTGTTTTTACCTCAAAAAAACTGTTGGCTGGAAGGGCGAGGAAACACTAGAAATTAGCACAGCAAGTACAGGTTACTTTTCAGGCCAACAGAATTATTTTGCGATTTTTTTACAAAAACTCACATAAATAGTTAATTTCAACCTGATATATCATAATCTTTTCGTGCTTGCTGAACATGTTTGTACTGGAATTAACTTTCTTTAGTATACTGATTGATCGCCAGGACAAATTCTAGTTTGTCTATTTTGTTCTTCGGATTACAATGATGTATCATGTATGCATGGTCTGCCTGTCACACTTTCTTCTCCCCTGGCTTCACTTGGCAAAATTCAGGAGCAACAAATGGCATTGGAAAGGAGACAGCCAGAGTTTTAGCACTGAGGGGAGCGAAGGTGATCATACCAGCTAGGACACTCGAGAGTGGCCTCAAGGTGAAAGAGAGCCTCGCAGAACAGGTCCCGAGCTCCAAGCTGCACGTCATGGAGATGGACCTGAGCTCTCTGAGCTCCGTCCGCGACTTTGCGCGGTCCTTCGATTCATCTCACGAGCATCTGAACCTCCTCATGTACGTATCTATCGCCGCTCTGAAACACTGCAGATATATATTCAGAATTCAGCACCGCGGGTGTAGTGTACTGCTGGACTCATCGCATGGTAATCTGAAACATATGTTTCTCTGAAGAAACAATGCAGGGATTATGGCCTGCCCTTACCAGCTCTCCAAGGATGGAATCGAGCTGCAGTTTGCAACGAATCATGTTGGTGAGTAGGATGCCGGTCATTCATGTCAATAAATCCCCGTCACATATAGCATCAGGGGATTTGCTCTGCAGCCTGCTGATATGTCCTGAACTGAATTGCTGTCAGTACATTGTTCAGAAGAATATAGATTTTGTTGAAGCAAATTATGCATAATTAATTAGGCACAAGCATGTCTATTGAATTTGACCTTATGAGCAGGCCATTTCTTGCTGACAAATCTCCTGCTAGACAAGATGAAATCAACTGCCAGAGAGACAGGTGTGCAGGGCAGGATCATAAATGTATCATCCATCGCACATAAAAGTGATGGTACATGCTTTGAGCTGAACAAGCTAAATGATAAGGCTAGGTTAGCAAAATGTTATCCTTTATTTATGCTTATTGATTTTGGTTACATGCATGAGCGTAAGTAGCCGATTTTTTTTCTTTCCAACTGCAAATTTACAGGTACCAGCCGTTCATTGCATATGCACATTCGAAATTAGCCAATATTCTCCACGCAAATGAGTTGTCTAGGCGTTTTCAGGTATGGAATCTGTAGCCTTGCCTCTTACAGTACTGAATATTTCAGTATTTCACATCCTCACAAGTCACAAAATAACACGTCGTGTTTGGTGCCATTTCAGGAAGAAGGATGCAATCTGACAGCGAATTCCCTGCATCCTGGAGCAATCATCACCAATATCATTCGCTATGTTGCAGGAAATAACAGTAATGACATCGCAAGCTCAGATCTTTCAAAAAAAATATTGATCTTTCAAAAACATTGCAAGATCAGGCCCAACAAGAAGATTCATTCAAGAACAAAATCATAATGTTGGTATTCAGTTAACTAATATAAATGTATGCTTGACAGGTGCGCTGATTTCAGTTCTCTCCCCTGTAGCAAATCTTGTTCTGAAGAGCATACCCCAGGTTATTGAATCCTAGCACCCAGCTAGTAACCCTCTAAAACATAATCAGTGTCATAATCATAAGAATATCACCTGATGGATATGGTTTGTAGGGAGCTGCGACTACTTGCTACCTGGCATTGCACCCTAATGTCAAAGATGTGTCTGGTAAATACTTCTCGGATTGCAATGAAGCAACACCGACTGCTGTCGCAAGAGATTCAGAGCTGGCGAAGAGGCTATGGTCTTTCAGCGAAGAACTTGTAGGCATCAATGCAGATATGCCACAGACGACACAGGCAAGTGAAGAAGAGGACGTACAAGCAGAAGACGTTTCCCAAGCCAAATAGCGCAATAGATCTAGCTGTGTTTTCTAGTTCTTGTACATGTCTTGTGGGCCCGAATGGCCAGTGACTGTAACAGCGCATAAGTGCCCAAGACTTGTAAGAGAAGGGATATTCACTATTCAGGCAGTCCTCTCCGTGGTTCACCCAAGATTTATTTAGGTGTATGCTTTTACAAAGTATTTATAAATCTATACCTAAGTTATACAGTTTAAGCATATAAATAATTAGCTCATCATAAAAATTTCACCACAATTGCACCATCGAAACTGCAGCTATGAATTAATTACATAAAAGCATAGATCTAAGGCTACAGAGCAAAAAATTTATACTAAAGCATACATATTATATGTTCACTATATAGATCTACTCATATGGAGTCCAACAAAATTAAATTTTCCATTTTATAATTTTTTTATGATTTACTATGAAATTTCAAATATTCAGCCAAAATAAAAATAAAATAAAAAAGACAAAACCGTCTTTGAAAACCGCTTATAACCAGTCATGGAGGTAAAACGAACGGTTTTAAAAGTTCAGCGATGTGGTTTATCCGGTTTTAGAGTTCATACAGAAAAAGTAGACTTTCGTAAACATTGAGAGAGGTAATGTAGACTTTTTCCACGAGCAAACGAGGAACAAGAGGAGGGCTGATCCAGACTGAAGAACAGAGGAGGCTGAGGGCTCCCCTTGCTGGGCTGGTGATGGTGGTCCATCGGCTGAGCCCAACGGGAGGCCCGGGGTGGGAGAAAGAAAAAAAAGAAGAGAAAGATATGGTGCTTGGTGCAAAGGAACAAAGAAGCAGGCTAGGAAAAGGTTCACTGCAGGAACGAAGCAGAATTTTTCGTCTTGATAGAATATGGACAAACTGAATTTCCTTTGACTGAAGATTTCAGAAAAGAAAAAACATGATTACTAGGAAAAAAAAACACCCAGAGAGCTACTTCTAAGCACTAGAGAAAATTAAATGCATTAGCATGATCGCATCAAACTAAAAATTTATAAACCACAATTTTTATTAATACAAATTGTCAACAAACTAAAAAAATGGTAAATTAAAAAAACAACAAATCTTTTTATTATTATTTTCTAGTTGCATCAAAAAATGAAAATTCTCTTAACCAAAAAAATCATAACTTTGTCGTTTGAAGTTGGATGAATACAAACTTTATATAAAAATTGTGGAGCTCATTTTAAGTTGTTAGCTTTTGAAATTCAAAATTTTAATTTTCCCAAACACTTGGGATGTTGGCATGGCCTATAACAAAGTTTTAGCTCTCAATCGATCTACAACTTTATTTATAACTTGTTATATGAGATTGTTTAGAGGCACATATTCGTTTGTAAGTGCTCCATACCAAAGTTGTATCTTTAATTGTGATCTATAACTTTATAGTAGATACTTTTTCTATACGAGATCATTTAGAGGCACACAATTTTGTTTTTGATTTCTCACATCTTAAATTTCATTTTTCTTTTGAACAACCACGAACATTGACATGGTCTATACCAAAGTTGTAGCTCTAAATATGATCTACAACTTTGTGGTTGATATCTTTTTTATATGAGATCACTTAGAGGCCTAAATATTCATTTTATTTCTCATATTTTAAAATTCAAGTTTCTTTTTTAATTTTTTTCAAACGACATCAGACATCAACATGATCTATACTAGAGTTATAGATATCAGTGCATTATATAACTTTGTGGTTCAAAACCTTTTGATTTGAGATTGTCTAGTATCCCAGATATTTTCTATGTTTTTTATTATGAAATTAAAATATTTCTAATTATTTTTATGTTTTTTATTAAGAAATTAAAATATTTGAATTCTTCAAACAACCTGTGATGGAGACATGCTTTATACCAAAATTTGTAGCACTTGAGGAGATCTAAAACATTCTAGTTATTTTTTCATTGAAGATTATTTTGGAGCCCAAATACTAAATAAAAGATGGCATGATTAAATAAACTAAAGACATGTGGGCCCTACATGTCACGTCCGCCAAAACCACCATCGAAACTGCCCGAAACTCTTTAAGGAGGATAATTTGTTCGGTAGTGCTAGCGCTCGGACGTCCGGACGGACGCTTCTTGCCGCACCTTATTACAAGACGCAGCTCCTCCACCCCGCCCATCTCGCTCCCACGCTATACCGACGCCTTGCAGCCTTTGCCCCCCGCGCCATTCCGCCAAAGTTGACCTCGAATCGCGACGGCAAGATGGAGGGAAGGGAAGGATGGGAGAGAGAGGAGATGCGAGGTGGGCCACGAAGAAAGGCACTAGGTAGGAGCCAAAGCCCTACAACAGGCCACTCTCTGCCAGCCACCGGTGCCATGTGTGGCAGAACCGCCCGAAATAGCACACTTACGGAGGCGCTCGTTTTCCACCAGACACTAAGCACCCCAAAAGCAAGCTACAGCGGTCGGTATCCGTCGGGCACACCCCGAGGGAGAACCCGAAAGATCCATATTTTTCCCAAGGATCCAATAATGAGAACGAGTTACAACACAAGTCCATTTCATACATTAGAGTTTCTTAAAAAGTACATTATTACAATACCAAATACCAGGGTGCGGAATGATAAACAGTGAAATTTAAAAAGATAACATCTAATGACAAGGGGCGAGGATTCCGTCTGAGCCCACCAGAAGGATCCTCCACACAAGGTACTCTTCAAGCATCACCTGCAACAGGGGTAAATAAACCCTGAGTACACAATGTACTCGCAAGATTTATCCGACTAGTGGGAATACTTTCTCGACTCTAAGGAATATGATAGGTTTTATGGCTTGCTGGTTTTCTTTAACAGAAAGCAATACTAATAGTGAGTCCTTATTTATGTATCATTATTATCAGCCATATTAGGTTATCATCTAGCCAGTCTATATAAGCACCTGTTCTACATTCAAGCAAGGGTTGAGCAATCAGTTATATTTCTTCTCCTTTCTTCACTTTCAGTTCTTACTACGGTGCTAAACACGAGACAAGTCGTACCGGATCGCCCGGCGATTTGCGATTCAATAAGCCCAGCCGGGTGCTCCGAAAACACACGCCCCGCTTGTACCCCAGGCACAAGCAGGACTAACCCATCACCCTCCTGTCCCGGGTGTCCAGGTCCTCGTCCAAACTTGGACTCCAAGCCCCCACATCTTGAGTCCCAGACTCAGTGTGGTGTAAGGACCTCCACCACCTCCTCTTCCCATCAGTCGGTCCGGAAAGAGCCGGATCCGCGACAAGAGAGCAACAAGTCTTTCCTGCGCCCATACCCAAGTATGCGCTCGGGACAATAAATCTGTGACTTGCCCACGATACCTTATGCAATGACCGGTCCTTAATTGACACAGACAGGGAAAAAGTGTAACCGAGCTATGCCCTGTTGGCCGCAGGACACAACCCTTTACACCCACCAATACCCAAACCATATCCCTGCCCGGTCACCATTTACCTTTCCATCATTTTATCATGAGTGTTCATATTTTATCACCTATTTGCGAGTAACGGCAGGTTACTCACGCTACCAATATCCTGAGCATAGCAGCTACTCGACCTGTACTAGTAGGACTCATGGGTAGATATATTTATGCATGTAGTTTCCATAAAATGCTCAGAACTTAAATGCACATCACACACACATATATATATACAAGATCATAAAAATATGAGTTATGCACCGGGGCTTGCCTTGGGCAGGCGTTGGGTCAGCAGGGTCAGCACCAACAGGCTCCTAAGCGTCCTCCTGTGTGAAGATCTCCTCCTCGTACTCCTCGATCACCTCGTCGTACTCCGGCTCGTCGACGGGCACAAAATCTACCAGTTCGTGATCTACATGAAATGATGATGCAATGTTTAATAATATAACAACAACAGCTCTTAAAATAGAAGTATATCGATTTAACTACTAAGCTAGTGCTATCGACCACGGTGCTAAATTATCTATTGCTATCGACAACAAGTATCAAGTAAGGCAGTCATCGTTATTCCAACAACTATCGGTATTTTCACTCCTAACGCCGATTTACGCTATATACCAATAAACAAGGGTAATAGCTACTTTATTTCAACAACACCTTCTAATACTACAAAATTTACAGCGAGCACATAACATCTTCGGGAACATACTGTAAAATTTTCAAAGCTAAAACTATTACTGATTTGCCACAAGAATTCCTACAAATATTAATCTACATAATAATAAGCTTTCTAATTAGAATTTATAAGCCTATGATCATAATAGCTAACTGTGAACTAGCTACACTAACAGATAGATGGTATTTTTGCGAACCTAACAAAATTAGTCTCGCTATTTTTGGACAACTACGCAATTTACTACGATTTATCGAAGTTCAATTCATAACTAAAATAAATAAACATGTCTATTCTCTGGAAATTAAGAAACCAAAACCTGGCTTCGCGGCCCAACACGCGTGGCCTGGCCCGCCCTTACGCGATGCGTGCGCCAGCGCAGCGCGGCCCACGCACACGCGTGGCCCAGCCGGCCAACGACCCGCGACGGGACAGGCCCGCGCGCGATGGCAAATTTGCACGGACACCCCCGAAGTACTATGTAATTACAGCGAGCTCTAAGACACTATTCCCCCAGTCTAAGGTTTTATAGCTAAGCCCTCCGAATCTCCTGTCCTCCCACTGACGACACCCCTATGGCCACCCGCGCGCACCGGCGCGGCGGGGCTGGCACCGGCGACCCACGCTGGCCACCTCAGGCCTCCTCCTCCCCAACCAACGAGCCGAAACTCACCTAGGCGCGAACGCGAAGTGCAGGGTGGAGGAAATGCGCACCAGGACGCAGCAGCGGGGGCGGACCACGATAGTGGGCAACCTGCAGTCACGGCGGTGCCATTCCGGTGAACGTCAGCAAGGCCAGGACCAAAGAAGTAGCTAGCGAGCTCCAGCGACTCACCACAGAACCTTATGACGCGCTGTCTCGTCCGGAGATGGCACGAGCCGAGCTGGCCATGTGTGCGCGAGGTGGTGCGGCGGTGCACGACGATGGCACGGCTGTGCCAGCGACTGCTATACGGTGGTAGGGCTTAGGCTGTGGTGAGCATGGTGATGACCAGCTGGAGGAGGGGCTAGGAGAGCAAGGAATTTGGACGAGATGCTTTGGTTGCATGGCTAGCCGACGACGCGCGTCCGTCCGGTCTTATGTTCCTGGTGGCGCGGCGATTTGAAATTAAGGCACAGTGCGGCAAGAACGACAGCGCGGTGGGATAGGTTGGGTGGCTGGATACCTAACGGATCTGAGGACTTGATCAATTAGATTAGAGTGCTACGGTCGCGGTGAATTGGGGGAAAGAGGTCCCGCCGGTCATGGCTACAGCGAGGACCGGGGCTCTGGCGTGGCTTGGCTCGGACCTGCTGTGGATGTCAACGCAATTACCAGCGTGCACAACTATGGGGAGCAGCAGGACATGGCCCCAGACACTAGTCCGCACGGCGCGACTGCAAGCCGACGAGGCATCGGCACGGCGACGCAGCGGGCAGCGCCCGACAAGGGACACAGTGCGATTGTGACGTCGAGGTGATGGTGGGGCAGGCTGTCGCCCTACACGTGAGCAGCCAAGGCGATGTCAACGGGCGCAGTACCGGCGTGTAGCACGGGCCCGCGCCTCTCGCCAAGGCGGTCGCAGGGCATGGCGCCTTGAGTACGATGGACGTCCTGGGCGCAGCGCGTCAGCCGGCGAGGTGACCCACATGCCACAAGGAGCAGTAGGCAACCAAGGCAGCAACAGCTAGGGCCTACGAGCGGTGTGTTCATGGGCGACAACGAGGTTGCAAACGGCGCTCCGGTGCGCTAGGCGAGTCAGCAGCGACGGCAGGCCGGCAGTGGCGAAGGTCACGGACAGCGCGGTGGTAGGGGGTCAAGGCTCGCAGCACAAGTGCCGTGCGCGTACACACACGCCAAAGCGCAGATCGACGCAGCGCAACCAGCAGCGAACGGAAACGCGGCCGGCGCGGCAGTGCGTTGGCAAGCCAGCAGCGTGCTAGGCCAAGTGGTGACCGCGCCCAGCGCCAACTCAAGTGACGTGCACACTTTTTATAGCAGGTAGAAAACTTGTTCGCAAAGCTCCAAACGCCAAACTAATTGTTCGATGCGCAAGAGGGTACATCAAGCTATCAATCAAAGTCGTGACATCGCGCTATTTCCTAAGCCGATCGTTCTACAAAACTGGCCAAAGGTAGCTTCATCGACCTTCTTTCAAGCCTACGCGAACAGGCGTCGTTCTGAATGGTTTCGCGTCGAATCCCAAATCCGGCCTACTCGATGTACTAACTAGCTATCCTTGTCCACGACCGCACATATTTCATCGCCGTTAGCCAAACATTCTATAGCATTTTTATTTTGATAACAATTCGATTAGAATACTAAACAGTATTATATGAAACGTAACCTTTATCTCATGTTTCATATGAATGTTTCAAGTGCCGAACATCGATTTATAATTCATGTTATACACATATGCACATAATTATGAGGCTCATGAAATGTTTAGCAAAACAGTGCAATGTAACACCGAGGGTGTTACACCATGCAACACTCAATATACTTTTGAAACATCTAGATGAAACATTATGCAACATACGTCTGAAAACAGGTTGAAACTTTGAAAGTGCATCTAGCGCTTTAGTGGGTTTTGGATGATTGAATGACAACGTGATTAAATGTCTAACCCGTTTGCTAAGTGTGGACAAGTAATAGATTATCTCACAGGTACTTAATGAAAGATAAAATGATGTGTTGTTGTATAAACAATCTAGTTCAAGCACAAGACAACAATGCAAATGTAATTCATGAATGGCTTATTTATTATGGGATTTCCATGTACTATATGAAAGCAAGCACGGTAAGAATTAATTAATGAGACATGAGGGATTGCATATGGAGTGGTCTCATATTTGAAGCTTGCTAAATTAAAATAAAAAAGACAACAATACAAATGAATGGATGATTCAACACAAGATGTGACTTGATAGCTTGAGATGGTGAAGATAGTAAGGAAAGGTTTTGAGGTACTAAGCAAGGGTGAAGAGCAAGCGACGGCTTGGCGGCTGAAGATCCTAGCTAGGGTGAAGAAGAAAATACTTACATTTAGTTGAGGTACTAATCAAGCTAAGATGGTCATATTGATGTGGAGGATCAAATCTATATTGGACAAAGTGTTGGAAGTGACTTGATGCATTTGGAGTTATTCATATTTGATGAATGGAATCAAGTCACGTGCTCAAGATGGCTATGCCCAAGTGAAAAGATCAATATCAACATGTTGGCACCCTTACTTGATGAAGATTGAAAGAGATGACATCAATTCAAAAGATTGAAAGAGCCTAGAGATAGAAAGAGGAAGAGCACTGACAGAGGTTCTGATGGTGGCATCTTAGATGATGAACAAGAGATTGAGGAGGAGCAAAGCAAGACTCTAGTTCAGCACCAGCCAGGTTAGGGTATGCACTATGGCTTACTTGAGACACATCCACCTAGTGTACCCTCTTATGTTTCTAGAGTTGACTATCGACGGAAAGGCATGACCAGAAGAGCCAGAGATGAGAGGATAATTGATCCAAGGAGCTTGCCTCGGATTCAATTTGATCATCAATTCCAGATAGCCTTTCATATGGACTTCTACACTAGTGTAATCCTCACCAGAAACCCAAAGATTGCGGATCTCGGAGGATTGATTGGCAAGATGTCGAGAATTACGTAAGTCCTCCATCGATCATGCTATTGCTACTTGTGAGCGTCTGAGGTGTATGAGATCATGGAGTTCCAAAGATGACCAAAACAGAGAGGTGATAGCTCAATTCTATGCCACTTTGTATGTTGAGGAGGATGAGAGGCGTATGCACTAGATGCTTGAGGCGTTAGTGCAGTGTTGATTATGATGCTTTTGCAAATGTGTACTTGGCTTCTTAGAGGAGGATCTTCAGAGAGATAGGATTCACACTAAGCAGGTGTTGCCTCCAGAGCAGTTCGCCTACATGTACCCACTAGGAGGTGAGAGATGAGCAGTGGGGAAGGTTCTAGGTCTTCACCCTACCTACAGATACCTGGACAGGATGTTCAGACAGACCATTGACTGCAAGGGTGAAGATAAGGAAAACATTGCAGACTATTCTAGGAACCTGCTCCACAGGATGGTACCAGATGCACGGCCCTTCAGTGTATTCGACTTCATCTGGTGTGAGATCAGGAGTGTTGGAGAGAGACCCCTCAAGGGCTGTGGTTTTGCTCCGTACATTATGCACATGATTGAGCAGGTCATAGGGAATACCTTTGAGTATGACAAGATTCATAAGGCCCTGAAGATAGTTGTAGATCTACCTGAGATTGGAGTACCTCCAGCAGGTCCAGGGGGAGCAGCAGCAGTAGCAGAGGCAGATGCATCTGCAGGTGGTGCAATAGGAGGAAGAGCTTCCCCTCCGCCACGTGCTTCTTCTCGTTCTACTTCACGTCGTGGCTGTCCTCCCTCGCCCATCCGCAGACTCTTCAGTTCTATCTTTGGGATGTGCAAGGACATATAGGTTAGGTAGCAGAAGGAGAGGGGTGCGAGGAGGAAGGACACTTGGACTCTGAAGCAGATTGCTGCTAGACTTGAGCTTGATCCTCATAGGTCTCCACTATCATATGAGGCAGCCAGTGAGCCTGAGACTGAGGAGCAGGAGCAGCAGTAGGCATTAGAGCACCCTGACACTTTACCACTATAGGCTCATGTGCCTACTCACTCTCAGCCATGTCCTAGTGCTGTAGACGAGTATGCTTCAGACTGGTGGAGTGACCTCACCGGTGGTTTCAGCTACTACGGGTCTGGTGGCTATGACCCGTCTGGTGAGGGTGGTTCTCGCCCACCTGGTGCTCCACGCTCAGATGATGAGGATGATGGCAGAGACGAAGATGAAGATGGTGATGAGTGATCACAGCTTTCAGAGACAGCTTGTAGCCCCTTTGTGCTTAGTATGTAATTGTTGGACCTTTGTGGTGATGGATGACAAAGGAGGAGAGAGACTGATTAAAGCTTCAGGATGTTTGTTTCATTTGCTTATCTTTGTGCCTGGAGTTATGTACTGCAGCTGTAATTTTTGAGCTTCATTGATGTATCTTGAGTTTGAGATAGATTGTATCATGTGAGAGATGAGACTTATACTTATACTTTATGGATGTATCATTTGACTCATGTGACAATATAATCTATCTTGTGACAATATAATCTATCTTAGTGGTTCGTGGACTTGAGAAAATATGTAATGAGTGATATGTGTGACATACATGTGTTGTATTTATTTTCATAAGGACCATGCATGCTAGAATGAAAATGTTTGATGTGATGCTTTTATATTTATTCTTGTGTGATATATCTTGTCATATGCATCACGGTTTTACTTTGTCACACACACTTGCACCCCACGGATGCAATGATTTAGGGGGAGTCTCCTATATGTTTTAGTATGTGCAATTGACATTTGAGGTCATTTTGTGAATTCTAGTCATAACACATATTAAGGGGGAGCCTCTCATAAATCATTGAACCCAAAAGCTTAAATGTTTATATCCTTTAGTAAGCTTTAATCAAGTTGTCATAAATCACCAAAAAGGGGGAGATTGAAAGTGCATCTAGCCCTTTAGTGGGTTTTGGATGATTGAATGACAACGTGATTGAAGGTCTAACCCGTTTGCTAAGTGTGGATAGGTAACAGATTATTTCACAGGTACTTAATGAAATCCAAAATGATGTCTTGTTGTATAAACAATCTAGTTCAAGCACAAGATAACAATGCAAATGGAATTCATGCAATGGCTTATTTATTGTGGGATTTCCATGTACTATATGAAAGCAAGCACGATAAGAATTGATTAATGAGACATGAGGGATTGCATATGGAGTGGTCTCATATTTGAAGCTTGCTAAATTGAAATAAAAAAGACAACAATACAAATGAATGGATGATTCAACGCAAGATGTGACTTGATGGCTTGAGATGGTGAAGATAGCAAGGAAAGGTTTTGAGGTACTAAGAAAGGGTGAAGGGCAAGCGACGGCTTGGCGGCCGAAGAACCTAGCTAGGGTGAAGAAGAAAATACTTGCATTTAGTTGAGGTACTAATCAAGCTAAGATGGTCATATTGATGTGGAGGATCAAATCTATATTGGACAAAGTGTTGGAAGTGACTTGATGCATTTGGAGTTATTCATATTTGATGAATGGAATCAAGTCACGTGCTCAAGATGGCTATGCTCAAGTGAAAAGATCAATATCAACATGTTGGCACCCTTACTTGATGAAGATTGAAAGAGACGGCATCAATTCAAAAGAGATCAACTCAAGCGGTATAAATTCGTTTTTCCTTTGATCTTGAGTTTAATAGGTATGACGTACTATTAAGAGGGATGCATCATGTTGGTAGATAATTATTCATAAGTGCTCATGCCAACCCATGTGAGTTTTGAGTGTTTAATAGACAAAAGAGCGAACTTGTCTGGTATTGATACCGAACGTGTTCGGTATTTGCCCAGCCACGGTAAAATACTTGGTGTTCTCGGGTTGGTTTGTCGGGAGTTTCGACGTGAGTCCGGAGTTTCAACGGTCGGGTGTTCTAGCAATCATTGGGAGTTCTGATGTCTCGCGCTTAACTGACATGGAGAGTTGATTGCCTGGTCACAACGGATGTGTCCGGTATTCTACCGGACGTGTCCGGTATAGTAGGCCAGAGCTCAACGGCTAGTTTTCAAATGAGCTCAGGGTCGGGAGTTCCGACGTGAGTCAGAAGTTTCGATGGTCGGGAGTTCCGACACCTCGCATACTGTAACTCAGTTACCATTGGCGCAGTACAAGTCATACTGGACGTGTCCGATATTGCCCAACAGCTACATAACGGCTAGTTTTTCAAAGGGGTTATAAATACCCCTTAGCCTCCACCTTTGGAGGCTGCTGATTCTGCTAATCCTCTAGCACGTTTTTGAGCTTTGCCAACTCTCCTAGACCATCTCTTAGTGAGTGTGTGATCCAAATTGCCAAATCCATTAGTGGGTTGAGAGAAATTCAAAAAGAGAGCAATCCAACCACTTGAGCACTTGTGCATATTGTCAATCTCATGATTTGTATTTGTTACTCTTGGACTCTTCGGTCCTAGACGGCTAGGCGTCGTCGGAGGACACCCGAGAGATTGTGGTGTGCCTCAGAAAGTTTGTAATGGTCGATTCCGTCGCCTTGGAATCAACTAGTGGAAGGAGGAAAAGGAGTTGGAAAAGACTCCGGGTAGAGTGACCTTCGTGGTACCCTCTAGGGCTAACCTTCGCTGGGTCGCCTGCAGCCCCCTCAATGGAGAGTAGGACTCGAACGTGTCCGAACTTCGGTAAAATAAATATCGTGTCTCAATTCGCATTTCATTTGGTATTTGTGTTGCTCTAGCTCTTGTGCAGGTTCTCTATGTATCTTGTCATCTCTAGTAGGTACTTGCAGCTTGGTTTGAAGATAGAAATCGAAAGGAGCAAGTTTGGGGCTGTTCCACTGAAACTGTGTATACCGAACACGTCTGGTATACCTACCGGACACGTCTGGTATACCTACCGAACACGTTTGGTATTGGTTCCTGTGCCAAACTTAATTGTATTTTGATTTAACTCTTTAGTTGTAGGTGTTTGGCTCCATAAACTTATTTAGTATCTTTTATATACTCTATGGCTAACTTGTGAGGGGTTGTATTGCTTTGATTTGGAGTTTCCATTCGGAAACTCCCATTACTAAATCGTTTCTGCATTTAAAGGTGTTAATTTTTAGAAACGCCTATTCACCCTCTCTAGGCGGTATCCTAGGTCCTTTCAATTGGTATCAGAGCGAGGTTCTCACCTAAAGCTTCACCACCGTGAGAAAAGAATATCGACGCCTATCGAGTTGGAGCCAGTGCTTCTCCAAAATGATGGTTCAAACTTTCTACCTTGGTCAATTCATGTACTCAATGCTTTTAGGGATATTAGTCCACTTGTTGAGCATATTGTGGATGCAAGCATACCTCTTCCTATAGTTGATTGGAGCAACTACAAAAATTTGTCAAAAGAGGAAGAGATATGCGTGCAACTCAATGCTCAAGCTATTAATATCATTTTGAGTACATTGAGTGCAGAGGTTCAAGATGAGGCAATCTTTAATGGACAACCATCTCCGGAGGGTGCTCATCTCATTTGGACTAAACTGGTTGAATTATGTGGAAAATCCAAATGTGATGATGCTATTGAGTGCAATTCAATGGAAAGTATGTCCATTGTGTCTTCATGCAGCGAAGAAGCTTCATAAGACCTCAAGAGCGCCGAGCCGAGCAAGAAGTGCAAGCAACAAGATGATGACTCTGTTGTTCCTTCACATACCGGCCTCTGGGGACGTTATGTACGTATGGCCGAGGCAAGCAGAAAGCAACAAGCGCTTGTTTGCAAGGAAGCTCAAGACCAATGGCGACCAAGTGATGAGTCAACCTCAGATCTCATGATACTCATCACTTGTGTCTCATGGCCAAGAAAAGAAAGAAGAAGAGTAACAAGAAAGATCAAGAAAAGGAGAAAGCACAAGTAGATGATCAAGATAAGAGTGATGTTGAAGTTAAAGACAACTACAACCTTGATCATCTCAACCACAAGGACAAGTTCATCATCATGAAAATAGTTGAAAAGAATGATGAGCTAGAGGAAGGGAATGAGAAGCAAGAGCAATCATTTCAAAAGCAAGAATTGTTTCTCATCTCCAAGATGGAAGAACTAAAGGCTCTAAGTGAAAGGTATGAAAAATTATCAATTGAGCATGCTTTAGTTACTAACTCCTCTTCTAGCATTTTACAACTAGAGAAGGAAAACTTTGAACTCAAGGCAAGGCTAGATGAACTATCAAGCAAGTATAATGTGCTACAAGCAAACTATGTTCATCTAAAGTACTCTCATGAGGAAGTAGTAGAATCAAGCATCATGCTTGAGGTGGCTCATGAGGTTGTGATTACATCGATAAAATTTTCTCAACCTCACACATTCACTCACTAGTACACAATCTCAATTAAATATTTCTTGTACTAATGAGTGTGCTCCTCAAGCAAGCCAATCTTCGATTGAGCTAAATCTCATAGAAAACATAGAGCTCAAAGAAGAGGTGGAAAAATTAAAAAAAGATGTGATTCGATTGAAGGGTAAAGAGAAAGCACAAACTTTCTCAAGATAACCGTGATAACATGGTGAAGAAGCTTGAGGAGGGTTCAAACCTTGCTTCCTCCAAAGCCCAACAAAAGAATAACATTTCAAGCAAGGCCAACACAACCAAGAGTAAGAAACATGGAAAAAGGTTATGCTATGGTTGTGGATTATATGGACATGAGTGGGCTATGTGTCCACATAACAGTTGGGCCGACAAGTGTGAAGCGGCCAAACAAAAGGCCTCAAACAAGTTGGCCAACCAAAAGAAAAGTGATGGACAAAGCGCTTGTCTCATATACAAGAAATTAGGGCATCCTATCAAGAAATGCCCAATGTACAAAGAGGCAAGAAAAGGAAGCCCAAGTTGCAACAAGAAGATGCTATGGATGCAATGAGATGGGCCACAAGGTTGATAGATGTCCATACAAGCAAAACAAGCATAGAGCAAACAAAGCCCGGATATGCTATACTTGTAGAAGAAAGGGGCATCTAAGCTATGAATGCCCAAATGGTAACACTCCTAAGCCAAACACATTTGTTTATAATGATATGCTTAGGAAGACCACAAATGGAGTTAGCACTAGCAAGGTGATGTGTTCACCACAAACTAGTGCTAAAGCCATTTGGGTGCCTAAGCACTTGTTGACTAACCCAAAAGGACCCAACAAGAGTTGGGTACCAAAGTGTGCTTAGGTTAATGATGTAGGTACTTGGTGATGAGATCAAGGTTTCGAGGTGGTTGAGCAAGCAAATTGAAAATATTCACTCAATTTATCATCCAATTCTCATCATAATCTCCTATATGGTTGACCCGAAGATATTTTAATAAATATATCATCTACTTCATCCTCACCATTGGTAACAAGTACCTAAACCTTTTAGGATAGCCACTTTGTGTGTTTTGTGCTCAGTGGCTCACAAATAGGCATATTTGTGAAATATTGAAAGTGGCTAATTAGTTTCACTTGATAATTATCATGTTTGCCATATGGTGCTTTTAATAGCTCTCTAGTAGAGCAATTTATTTGTTGAGATGCAGGGCATGAAAGAAATACTAGAGCTAAAACAAAGAATCACAAGCAAATGGATTAATTGTCTCATCACCGCACTTCATCGGGCGTGTTCGGTATGCCTACCGGACGTGTCCGGTATTATAGGAACCAGAACACTAATTGGATTGCAACTGAGTCTTTGATACATATATTTTTATATATCCTTAATTTACTGAGAAGCTTGTGATTTATCAAATCTAAGTGGATTGTGAGCATCTCTTGAACTCAATTCTAAATATGGCATTATTACTTCGTGTTGGTCAAAATAGAAAATTGACTCCCAAATTCTTAATAGAATAAAGTGCTTGTTGAAAGTCATTCAAATTACTTAAAGCACATATTTAGGGGGAGCTCAGCTTCTATTTTGCATCTTTGTGGACTAACAAATTTATCAAGCATTCCTTGTAGTTCTTTGGATGAAAATTGATTTCGTATCTAGCATGATTATTTGGCAATTAAGGTCAACATAAAGATTATCATGCTATGTATCTTCTTAGTGGAATTCTTGTGGGCTTAAGACAAAGGTATGTATTTATATACATGCATTGTAAGTGCATCTAAGGCCCTTTATATGCTAGAGTGTGCATTTGTGTGACATAGGAGAGATGTTTTTCAAAACCCATAACTAGCATGTGTAGGTGGTGTGAATTTGAAAAACTATTTGAATCTTAGTCTTTGTGACCTAGCCTTGTCATGTGATGATTATAGCTCTCCTTGATTGTTTGATTGGCTAATCACACATGACATGGCTTTCTTAAGTCCACATTCTACTATGTCTCACTATATCTCTCTCAAGTAAGCAAAATCATGTTTATGCCAAATATTTAGAAAAGAGAAGTGCTACTCTTGGCTTTTGGATAAGAAAAGTAGTTACACCTTATTTGGATCAAAGACAGACATGTTTTGGATCAAGAAATGATAGAGAAGGGGATTGGAATCAAGAGAATGAATTTTTGGAACAAAAATATCCAGCCCGCAAATATCGGACGTGTCCGGTATGCGTGGGTCAATAAAAGGCCCGTACCCCTTCGACCCTGGTCCTCTCTCTCTCTTTTCTCTCCTCCAAGCCAGTGCCACCACACATCTGTTCCATCGATTTGGCGACCGAGTGTTTCCACCAAGAAAAAGAAGAGAGGGAGATTGGATCGGAGGAGGTTTGCATTAAGATTGAAGGCTCCGGGACTTGGATTTTGGATCTCATCTTCATCCTCTCTCTCAAGGTACCCTAATCCCAGACCTCATCTGATCTAAGTGGTTAGGGCTTGTTTTTGAAATCCCTTTGGTAGAGATGTTACATTACCTGTCTAGAAGCAATGCCTAGAGTTTGGATTGGATTGGTTGAAGATTGAGCCAAGGACCCTGGTTAGGGTTGCTATCCGCTCATACCAGACATACCTGACGTGTCCAGTATGAGGCAGCAGAGCAGTTTTTGGTCTCTTGTTTTAGTCTTCTCAGTGGTTGATTCTTAGGACTAAGTTTAATTGTCTATTATGTTTTGTGAACCTTGTGACCTAGTTTGGTTGAGGTGATTGCAAAGCATAGGATAATTAATCCTATTTCTATATTTCAACCAAAATAAGCTATCTCTTGGGCATGTATCTAAAATTCCTTACAAATCTTTGGATACAGGGCAGTAGCCATGAGTGGGAGACAGGAGCCTAGATCCAAGCATAGACATGATCTAGCATTAGAGAAATACAAGAAGGCAAGGCTGGACTTGCATCCTAGATTTAGTCAGCAGGAGCAGGGCAGCAGCAGGAGACTCTCCAGAGCTACTAGGGGTGCTCCACAATATAGAGAGGAGATAGCAGTTCTTCCTCCCGACACGTATATAGAGGAGTATAAAGTGGAGCCTAGAGATAGAAAGAGGAAGAGCACTTGTGAGAGAGGTTCGATGGTGGCATCTTAGATGATGAACAAGAGATTGAGGAGGAGCAGCAATACCTCTAGTTCAAAGACCACCAAAGTTAGGGTATGCACTATGGCTTACTTGAGACACATCCACCTAGTGTACCCTCTTATGTTTCTAGAGTTGACTATCGAGGGAAAGGCATGACCAGAAGAGCCAGAGATGAGAGGATAATTGATCCAAGGAGCTTGCCTCGGATTCAATTTGATCATCAATTCTAGATAGCCTTTCATATGGACTTCTACACTAGTGTAATCCTCACCAGAAACCCAGTGATTGCCAGATCTCAGAGGATTGATTGGCAGTATGTCAGAGAATTACAGAAGTCCTCCATCGATCATGCTATTGCTACTTGTGAGCGTACAGGGGTGTATGAGATCATGGAGTTCCAGCATGACTGAAACACAGAGGTGATAGCTCAATTCTATGCCACTTTGTATGTTGAGGAGGATGAGAGGCGTATGCACTAGATGCTTGAGGGCAGTGGTACAGTGTTGATTATGATGCTTTTGCAGCTGTACTTGGCTTCTTAGAGGAGGATCTTCAAAGAGATAGGATTCACACTAAGCAGATGTTGCCTCCAGAGCAGTTCGCCTACATGTACCCACTAGGAGGTGAGAGATGAGCAGTGGGGAAGGTTCTAGGTCTTCACCCTACCTACAGATACCTGGACAGGATGTTCAGACAGACCATTGACTGCAAGGGTGAAGATAAGGAAAACATTGCAGACTATTCTAGGAACCTGCTCCACAGGATGGTACCAGATGCACGGCCCTTCAGTGTATTCGACTTCATCTGGTGTGAGATCAGGAGTGTTGGAGAGAGACCCCTCAAGGGCTGTGGTTTTGCTCCGTACATTATGCACATGATTGAGCAGGTCATAGGGAATACCTTTGAGTATGACAAGATTCATAAGGCCCTGAAGATAGTTGTAGATCTACCTGAGATTGGAGTACCTCCAGCAGGTCCAGGGGGAGCAGCAGCAGTAGCAGAGGCAGATGCATCTGCAGGTGGTGCAATAGCAGGAAGAGCTTCCCCTCCACCACGTGCTTCTTCTCGTTCTACTTCACGTCGTGGTTGTCCTCCCTCGCCCATCCGCAGACTCTTCAGTTCTATCTTTGGGATGTGCAAGGACATATAGGTTAGGTAGCAGAAGGAGAGGGGTGCGAGGAGGAAGGACACTTGGACTCTGAAGCAGATTGCTGCTAGACTTGAGCTTGATCCTCATAGGTCTCCACTATCAGATGAGGCAGCCAGTGAGCCTAAGACTGAGGAGCAGGAGCAGTAGTAGGCATTAGAGCACCCTGACACTTTACCACTATAGGCTCATGTGCCTACTCACTCTCAGCCATGTCCTAGTGCTGTAGACGAGTATGCTTCAGACTGGTGGAGTGACCTCACCGGTGGTTTCAGCTACTACGGGTCTGGTGGCTATGACCCGTCTGGTGAGGGTGGTTCTCGCCCACCTGGTGCTCCACGCTCAGATGATGAGGATGATGGCAGAGACGAAGATGAAGATGGTGATGAGTGATCACAGCTTTCAGAGACAGCTTGTAGCCCCTTTGTGCTTAGTATGTAATTGTTGGACCTTTGTGGTGATGGATGACAAAGGAGGAGAGAGACTGATTAAAGCTTCAGGATGTTTGTTTCATTTGCTTATCTTTGTACCTGGAGTTATGTACTGCAGCTGTAATTTTTGAGCTTCATTGATGTATCTTGAGTTTGAGATAGATTGTGTCATGTGAGAGATGAGACTTATACTTATACTTTATGGATGTATCATTTGACTCATGTGACAATATAATCTATCTTGTGACAATATAATCTATCTTAGTGGTTCGTGGACTTGAGAAAATATGTAATGAGTGATATGTGTGACATACATGTGTTGTATTTATTTTCATAAGGACCATGCATGCTAGAATGAAAATGTTTGATGTGATGCTTTTATATTTATTCTTGTGTGATATATCTTGTCATATGCATCACGGTTTTACTTTGTCACACACACTTGCACCCCACGGATGCAATGATTTAGGGGGAGTCTCCTATATGTTTTAGTATGTGCAATTGACATTTGAGGTCATTTTGTGAATTCTAGTCATAACACATATTAAGGGGGAGCCTCTCATAAATCATTGAACACAAAAGCTTAAATGTTTATATCCTTTTGTAAGCTTTAATCAAGTTGTCATAAATCACCAAAAAGGGGGAGATTAAAAGTGCATCTAGCCCTTTAGTGGGTTTTGGATGATTGAATGACAACGTGATTGAAGGTCTAACCCGTTTGCTAAGTGTGGATAGGTAACAGATTATTTCACAGGTACTTAATGAAATCTAAAATAATGTGTTGTTGTATAAACAATCTAGTTCAAGCACAAGACAATAATGCAAATGGAATTCATGCAATGGCTTATTTATTGTGGGATTTCCATGTTCTATATGAAAGCAAGCACGATAATCATTAATTAATGAGACATGAGGGATTGCATATGGAGTGGTCTCATATTTGAAGCTTGCTAAATTGAAATAAAAAAGACAACAATACAAATGAATGGATGATTCAACACAAGATGTGACTTGATGGCTTGAGATGGTGAAGATAGCAAGGAAAGGTTTTGAGGTACTAAGAAAGGGTGAAGGGCAAGCGACGGCTTGGCGGCCGAAGAACCTAGCTAGGGTGAAAAAGAAAGTACTTGCATTTAGTTGAGGTACTAATCAAGCTAAGATGGTCATATTGATGTGGAGGATCAAATCTATATTGGACAAAGTGTTGGAAGTGACTTGATGCATTTGGAGTTATTCATATTTGATGAATGGAATCAAGTCACGTGCTCAAGATGGCTATGCTCAAGTGAAAAGATCAATATCAACATGTTGGCACCCTTACTTGATGAAGATTGAAAGAGACGGCATCAATTCAAAAGAGATCAACTCAAGCGGTATAAATTCATTTTTCCTTTGATCTTGAGTTTAATAGGTATGCCGTACTATTAAGAGGGATGCATCATGTTGATAGATAATTATTCATAAGTGCTCATGCCAACCGATGTGAGTTTTGAGTGTTTAATAGACAAAAGAGCAAACTTGTTTTTTGCTGGTCTGGCATTGATACCGGACGTGTCCGGTATTTGCCCAGCTACGGTAAAATATTTGGTGTTCTCGGGTTGGTTCGTCAGGAGTTCCCACGTGAGTTGGGAGTTTCAACGGTTGAGAGTTCCGGTAATCATCGGGAGTTCCGACGTCTCGCGCTTAACTGACTTAGAGAGTTGACTGCCTTGTCACACCGGACATGTCCGGTATTCTACCGGACGTGTCCGGTATAGTAGGCCAGAGCTCAACGGCTAGTTTTCAAATGTGCTCAGGGTTGGGAGTTCCGGCATTCGTCTGGAGTTCTGACACCTTGCATACTGTAACTCAGTTATCGTTGGCGCAGTGCAAGTCATACAGGACATGTCCGGTATTGCCCAACGGCTACATAACAGCTAGTTTTTCGAAGGGGCTATAAATACCCCTTAGCCTCCACCTTTGGAGGCTGCTGATTTTGCTAATTCTCTAGCACATTTTTGAGTTTTGCCAACTCTCCTAAACCCTCTCTTAGTGATTGTGTGATCGAAATTGCCAAATCCATTGGTGGGTTGAGAGAATTTCAAAAAGAGAGCAATCCAACCACTTGAGCACTTGTGCATATTGTCAATCTCATGATTTGCATTTGTTACTCTTGGACTCTTTGGTCCTAGACGGCTAGACATCACCAAAGAGCACCCGAGAGATTGTGGGGTGCCTCGGAAAGTTTGTTACGGTCGATTTTGCCGCCTCGGAATCAACTAGTGGAAGGAGAAAAAAGAGTTGGAAAAGACTCCGGCTAGAGTGACCTTCGTGGTACCCTCTAGGGCTGACCTTCGCTGGGTCGCCCGCAGCCCCCTCAACGGAGAGTAGGACTCAAACGAGTCCAAACTTTGGTAAAACAAATATCGTGTCTCAATTAGCATTTCATTTGATATTTGTGTTGCTCTAGCTCTTGTGCAGGTTCTCTGTGTATCTTGTCATCTCTAGTAGGTACCTGCAGTTTGGTTTGAAGATAGAAATCGAAAGGAGCAAGTTTGGGGCTGTTCCACTGAAACCGTGTATAAACCTACCGGACACATCTGGTATTGGTTCATGTGCCAAACTTAATTGCATTTTGAATTAACTCTTTGGTTGCAGGTGTTTGACTCCATAAACTTATTTAGTATCTTTTTATATACTCTGTGGTTAACTTGTGAGGGGTTGTATTACTTTGATTTGGTGTTTTCATTCGGAAACTCCCATTACTAAATCATTTCCGCATTTAAAGGTGTTAACTTTCAGAAACACCTATTCACCCCCCTCTAGGCGGCATCCTAGGTCCTTTCAAACATGCATCTAAAACGTTCATGTATAGCCATTACAACATGTGCAACATCAGATCAACTTTTGAAACATCCATATGAAACATTTGAAACAAACGTCTGAAACACAGGAAACAAATTGAAACATAAGCTTGCAACATGCGTATAATGCCATTGCAACATATGCAACATCCCAAATCTACTTCTGCAACATTCTGATAAAACACTTGAAACATACATATGAAATGTCTGAAATACTTGAAACATGGTGTCGCCGGTAGCCATGGCCCACCATGGTGGGGGGCCGCGGTAGCCAGCAAGCTCGTGTCTAGGGGGAACGTTGAGAGCAAACGGCCCAGCGTGCGCAGGCCTCCCCTTCCTGTCGCGGTGTCTTCGGCCGACCGCTGGAGACAAAGTCCGGACCAGTGACGACCTCCTCCTAGTGGCGCCGGGGTGGCGGCGGCGTGGTGCTGCCACGGCCGCGACGGGCGAGGTGGATGGGGGCGCGCTAGTAGCTAGGGGTGAGGCACGCAATGGTGGCGTGGCGCGGCCGGTGATGGGGTGCGGCGCGGCAGGGGGGAAGGGTACGCGCATGCGCGGTGGGGAAGGCGGAGTGGCAGGGTGAAGTGCGGCAGGCGGATGAACGGCCACGTGCCCACGCCGAGACGAGCGGATAAGCGCAGGGGATATTTTTTTTTGAGAGAGAGCGGATGAGTAGAGGAGCTGCGTCCGGATCGGACGGGCGCCCGTGACCAAGCATTATCGTAATTTATTTGGTTTTTGAATGTTAGGGTTGGAATAAGTTGTCCAGTTCGAGTGTGTTATTTAAATTCAACTATAAGTTTAAGAGAGCAAATAGGACTTTACAAAACCGGTTGGTCTTTAGCTTTCTCCTCCTTATTTGTTTTCCTTCTGTGCTCACCTGGGTTGTGTAATACTACTATGTAAATAAATATGCATAATCCATTAACTGACATCGTATATGATGTAATTATCGACGAGCAACTGTTTCATAGTACACGAACTCCACTCGCGCATACAAAAACAGTCTCCAGCCAAACGGTTGCATCACCGACCTTGCTGGGTCTCAATGTACTGTGCAATCGAGTACAGAGTATAATTCATCATCACACGCTAACATACACACAAACACAATCACAAACAATCTTCTCCTCGAATTCTTGGTGGTAGTGATCTGCAACCTTGGCTGCTCTGCCTTTGCCGGCTATCTCAGTAGAACCAGCCGCCGGCGGCCTCCACCTTCCTGGCCTCGGCGAACTTACCGCTACTCCTGGACGAAAGCGACAGGCACGACGACGAGGATGTCGACACCGACCGCCGCAGCCCACCCGGCACCGGCGCCGCGGCGCCGTAGTCCGACCAGAAGCTGCTCGCGGACGAGGAGCCCAACCCCGACGTCGTCCCGGTCCCGGACGACCGCCGTGCTGCCGTCCCGCCTCCGGAACACGGGGAGCGGGAAGCACCTGCTGAGCTATGATTCAGGAGTGATTGGAGGGGGCGGATTGGATCGGATATCGGAGATAGTGGTGGATTATCTGAATTTTGTTAGTGCGGTGGTCAGCTGGCGTGGCGTGGAGATTGGGGGCGGGCGACTGAATGATCGGCTTACCGGCCGGCCGTTTGGCAGGCGAACTGAATTTCTACGTGGGGCTCCATGTTCTGATTCGACTTCTCGTGCCCCGGTACCGGACATTCAGATTTTCAGACAGGTTGAATTTTTTTTGTGGGGGGTGACATTATTTTAGGCGGATGGACCACCAGCCCGTCGCGATGCCGCAGCTGGCTGCCGGCCTTTGCTTCGGATCTAACTGGATCTGAGAACAGATATGGCATGGGGGAGGAAGGAAGAGGCAGGTGGTGACTTTCCGATGGGTGTCGACGCACGAGTACGAGTGAAGATGTGGCATGCGTGATAATGGTGGACCGTGGATGGTTGGGGTTCCAGGTGATTTTTTTTATGTGTTAACAAGTGGGCGCCCCTGTAATGCAAAGCTGCTTGGTAGACGCTTAAAAAAAAGACTAATCTGATGGTGCTTAAATAATTCATACGATTAGAAATCCTCTTAAGCATCTTTTAAACCCACAACGCATGGACTCTTTCAAAATCTATTTTTTGCATTAGAATAAGTCACAACTTCTGATTCAATTGTAGGCGCTTCGAACGTCGGACGCTTGGGCGAGCAGTGATGCTGGGCTAGAGCGCCTGGCATTCAAAAAATCAACTACCGATAAGCGCCCTGCCACATGTATGCGTTGTACAGACCCTTAGACTTCAACATTATAGCACTAATAATGGATATAGCCTACTAACACAGGTCTTATATGGACCAAGTAGTCTAAATATACTGTGGTTGCCTAAGTATCATTCAAATAAAATCGTTTGTATTATGTACTGCTATATTACTAGGGCACATTTCAATCCACTTAACAAATCAATAATTTTACAACTACTATATTCCAATTCTTAATGTCAATCTACCTAATATTAAAGTACGGCGCATTAACTGATCCTACACTCTTCCATACCTGTATGAGTTAAAGTGTATAGACACCCTAAGATGACTCTGATTCGTGTCTATACGAGTTAGAGCAACATACATCATGTTATGGTATTCGATTCCAAAATAAATAAGAACAGATGACATAATTACAAAGCAGTCTAATTCCAAGTCTAACTGTCCGTGAAGTCTGATTTAAAAAAAAAATAGAGTACACTGTCGTTGAATAAATCTTCGAGCTATAAGTCATCCAGTTCACTATGAAATAATCTGTATATACCATTGCAACGTAGAAATTATAATTAAATATGTTTATGATTGTCAAAGAAAGTCATGCAACTCGACATTTAACTGTAGCAACACATGCATGATGTGAAAATTAAATTTATGATATATTGACGTCTAAATATTTTCATGCTTTGCAACCAGCAAACAACGTATCAATATTATAATTCAATATAGGCTTAACAGGACATTGTAATATTATTGCCAATATTAACTTACATTATGGAGGTCTCGTCATCATCATAAAATAATTTATTAAATTTTATAGACAGAGCAAAACATAAATAAATAAATATGTACTGTTCATGTCTTCGTTCCTCATAAATATTTGGTAGTTTTTTCTCCTGTTGCAACGCACAGGCACTTTTGCTAGTACAAATAAAGATCGAATACGAGACACATATTTTTTATGTGGAAAACCCTTGCGGGAAAAAACCACGGGCGCCAACCGGCGATCTTCACTATATGGAAAGAGTTTACAAAACGTAGGAAATCCAATGAGTCATCAACTCTTCTCATGCGGCTTACAAGATGTATTTATAGGACGGGCTAACTGTAGTTAAATACGAAATCAAATCCGCTAACCCAAACCTTGGGCCATCTTGACGTTGCCGCAAGACTCACGTTATAATTCGGATCATATTCCACCACTATCCTTGGGCTGCCATGTGGCGTGCGTCTCATTCGAAGTCCTCGTGCATGACGGGGCACACCTAGAAACCTTTGGCGTGGTTGCTAAGGGCGATCTCGATGAAGCCCACGCCATGCTGGTTCTCATGGGCTGCGACGATGGTGCGCCTCCGTGACATGTTCTCATGCACCATATGCAACGCCGCACTGAGGAAGAAGGGAGAGGGAAGTACCATCCTGAAGGTGTTCGACGAAACGGTGGAGAGGCGTCGCGCCAAATCTTTTCACTGTTTGGTGCTTAATTGTTGCTGATTTGACAGGATGGATGTAGAATGTATCTTCTATCTGAAATACATATGGAGTATTGTGTCTGAAATCTTGAAGATCAGATCTGGAATGTGATATCCGGAAGCGAACAAACAATTAAATTGTGCAGTCTGAAAGTGAAGAGAAAATTCAGAACACTCTGTTTTGCCCTCTGGGCATTGCTCAGTTTTCAAGTTTTTATGTAATTCTAAATTTTTGATTTCATCTTTCATCCAGAACATGAATAGCATGTATACTATTTATTTTCATATCCGAAACTGCCAAAAAAAAGCTTCATGTTCTTCTGTGATGGTCCTGTCCATGCTACAACTTATGATGAAGAAATAAATATTGGCAGCTCATATGGGAAATCTTAAGCCTGTCCTAAAGAGGAAACCAATAATCACGATTGATTCAGGAGTAAACTTATGCAAAGGATCTGGGTGCTCCGTCATCCGTCGATGTCCCCCGCCATATCTGTATCGCTGTTGCCTAGTGATCCTCTCTGGAATCCTCCATGAAGCGACTGACGTAGCCCACGGCGAACGCAATGTCCGACTTTGTGTGGACTAGGTAGCGCAGACCACCGATGATGCTCCGGTAGAGTGTTGCATCTACCTTCGCTGCGGTGCCGGCCTTTGTCAGCTTCAGCCGCTCCTCCATCGGAGTCACGCATGGCTTGCACCCAGCCATGCTGCTCCGCTCCAACAGCTTGGAGGCATACGCGCTCTGACCGAGCATGAGTTCCTCCTTCCCCTGTCTCACCTCGATGTCGAGGTAGTAGGAGAGTGCGCCGAGATCGCTCATTCGAAAATGAGCCGCCATCTCGCGTTTGAAGCCGTTGATGTCCTCCGTGCGCGCGCCGGTGACGATCAAGTCGTCCACATACACGCCGATGACGAGCTCCTCCTTCCCCTGTCGCCGCGTGTAGAGCGTGTGCTCGGTTGCGCACCGCTGAAACCCAAACTCGCCCAGGGTGGCGTCAAGCTTGGCGTTCCATGCTCGTAGGGCCTACCACAGCCCGTAGAGCACCTTGTGCAGTCGGAGCACCCTATGCTCCCTTGATGGCGAAACCTGGAGGTTGCCTGACGAAGACCGTCTCCGCCTGCTCACCGTTGAGGAAGGCCAATTTAACATCCAAGTGATGGACGCGCCAGTCCTTTGCTACTGTCAAGGCTAGTAGCAAATGGACCGACTCCATGCGCGCTACTGGCGCAAAGACTTCCTCGAAGTCTATGCCCTCGCGCTGAACAAAGTCTTGGGCGATGAGGCGTGTCTTGTGCTTGATGATGGCGCCGAGCTCGTCCCGCTTGACCTTGTACACCCACTTTAGGCTGATCGGATGGCATCCTGGAGGTGGATCGATGAGCTGCCATGTCTCATTTTCCTTGATCGCCTTCATCTCCTCCAGCATCGCCCGTCGTCAGTTTCCATCGCGCTTCGCCAGCGCGAACGTGGGTGGTTCCTCTGCACTGACGAGCAGCAGCTCTCAGTCCTAAGGGCCTTGTACCGCTGACCAGCCAGTCCTAAGGACCCTGTGCCGCCGGCGATGTCGTCCAGCCTACGGAACCGTATCTCCTCACTTTTATGGAAGGCATCCACGAACTCAGTGATGTCACTTGGAGGTGAGGCGAACTCAATCAGTGTTGATGGAGTTCCCTATTCCGCCGGAGTGCTCGGCACAGCACCTGGAGTGCTCGGCACCCTGGTTGTAGTGCTCGGCACTACTCCTGGATAGCTCATCACTACTCCTGCAGTGCTCAGCACCACTGTAGGAGTGCTCAGCCTCAGTCTTGGAGTGGTCGGCACCACTGCAAGACCTCTTGGCTCCGCTACGGGAGTGCTCGGCACCCGTCCTGAAGTGGTCGCCACTCCTGGCGTGCTCGGCATCCCTCCAGGAGTGCTCGGCACTCCTCCCTGAGTGCTCGGCATCCCTCCCGAAGTGCTCGGCACCGCCCTAGGAGTGCTCGGCTCTGCCGCTAGAGTGCTCGGCACCCCTTCCGGAGTACTCGGCACCTCTTCCCTAGCGTATCCACCACCGTGGATGACCAGGTGCACGACGACGAAGGTGCTGGTGAAGCCGCCAGCTTCCCCCATGCTTGGACTGCTCTAGTTACAAGCCACCTTCTCGTCGAACATGACGTCACGCGAGACAAGCACCTTGTCTCCGCATGGGTCATAGATGAAAGGATCAAGATGCCCAAGAGGGGGGGGTGAATTGGGCTAATTAAAAATTTCTTTGCAATAATTAAGTCCTGTGGTTAGCCCAATTAACCCCATGTGCCTAGAAAGTGTTCCTAGTTGTTCTATCGCACGAAAGACTTGCAACCTAAGTTCCAATCCTACTCTAGCATGGCAATTCTATGAATGTAAGAACAAGAATTGAATTGCTCAAAGTAAATGCTCAAAGTAAATGCTCAAAGTAAATAGAGAGGAGAGGAAACACGGCGATGTTTTGCCGAGGTATCGAAGAGTCGCCACTCTCCACTAGTCCTCGTTGGAGCACCCGCGCAAGGGTGTAGCTCCCCCTTGATCCGCGCAAGGATCAAGTGCTCTCTACGGGTTGATTCTTCGACACTCCGTCGCGGTGAATCACCCACAACCGCTCACAATGTGAGTTGGGTCATCCACAAGCTCTCCGGATGATCACCAAGCTCCCAATCAAAACCAAGCCGTCTAGGTGATGGCGATCACCAAGAGTAACAAACACGAACTCTCACTTGACCACGACAAGCCTAGGAAGAAAGATAGATGCACACTTTGCAACTTTTGATCTCACTAATGAGGGCTCTCTTTGGGATTCCCAAATCTCATCACCTCACTAGGACCTTGCTCTTTTTGGCACTCTCTAAGGTGTGTTTCAGCTGTTGAAATGAGCAAAAGTAACTCCACACACGAGTGAAGCATCTATTTATAACATGGGCTGAAAAACGAACCGTTATGTGCCTCTGCGGGGTGACCAGACGCTCCGGTCATGTTGACTGGACGCTCCGGTCAGTACACCTCGAACTCCAGTGTTTATAGTGTGACCGGACGCTGGCCAGTGTCCGGTCAGCACTGACCGAACACGTTCGGTCATGATTTTCCCTCTTTGGAACCTTACTGGAGTCGACCGGATGTTGCCTCTCAGCGTCCGGTCACTTGACCTCTCAGCGTCCGGTCACACCGAACGCAGTCACCTTGGTCAAATGAACTGACCGGACCCTGAGCCAGCGTCCGATCAAACCGGAGCCAGCGTCTGGTCAGTATTTGACCCTCCATTCACTTTCAACTCTCAATCATATGTAAATGAAGTTTGCTCCATTGGATCTAAGGGCTATTTTGGAGCTACCTAGTGCTAGTTTTAACAAGTGTGCACCACACCTAACTCACTATACTCACCTAGGTCAAGCTACCCATCCATACCCCCCTTAATAGTACGGCCAAAGGAAAAAACAAAGTCCTAAACTACTCTAAGTGCCTCTCCAACTCCAATCGACACTTAGAACTAGTCATCCTTAACCTTGTCGTCCATCCTTTGAAAACCGAAACGATTTCCATCGTAGGGACATGACCACCATGATTGCCCAATCGATCTCCATTACCATGACCTAACTTAATTGCCTCTACAAAACACACGTTAGTCATAGTAATCTTGTATTGTCATTAATCACCGAAACCCAACTAGGAGCCTAGATGCTTTCAATCTCCCCCTTTTTGGTGATTGATGACAATACCACCTCGAGTATGTGAAAGAGTTGAGGTTTTTAACATGCTTGGATCATATAAGCTTTTGTCAATAAGAACAAAAAAATAGGTAAGGTTATATGACCCAAGCCATCATGATGTACTCAAAAGATATGAAATGAGCATGAGTACAATAAATAAAGCTCATTTGCATCGGAGTAAAACACAGAAGCAAAGGCAAATGAGCATAGCACAAGTGATATGACATATAAATAATTCAAAGTAGAGAGCACACATGTCATATATCATAGTCACATAGATATCACTATCACATATATATAGTTCAATGCATGAAAGTAAACACACGATGAATGCATAATAGTGTATCACACATAAAAACTCCAAATATAATATATAAGCTAATATAATAACTAAGCTCCCCCTAAATCTATCATACTCGATCCCTCTCCCCCTTTGGCGTCAAACACCAAAACCTAAGGGTCGGTCGGCGGGGCTGCAGCGAATGAGCCGGGCGCTGAGGTACGAGGAGCAAGGTGGAACTGGTTGGCATCATCATCTGATCCAGAGCTCTGAGCAGTCTGACCCTCTATAGCTGTAATTGGTGCTGTAGCAGTCTACGTCGGATCAGGAATTGGAGCTGCTGTAGACTGACCTGGTAGGACGATAGTAGGCTCTGATGATGCCACTGAGGAATGGAGCGTCTCTATAGTCCTGGTAACAGGTGCAACTGACCTAGGACATGTAGATATGGAGGAGTAGGCATCCCTGTCAACTCACTGAATGAAGCACCAAGGCTCCTTGACACTGTGGTCTCTGGCACAAGCAGTGAAGACGTCCCAACCGGTGTGAAGCCCGTCTGAAAGGGTGTGAACTGCGGGGCTAGCGCTAGCGAAGCAAAGTACTAGGACACCTGCTCTGTAGGAGAAGCAAACGGTGCTGGTGGCTGTCCCTGACTTTGAAGCCCACTGGGCTATAATGCTGGAGTCATCGAAGTAGTGGCTGCCTGACCAAGCTGGGGCGAAGGCTGTGTCGGTGGAGCCCCAATGGCTGTCACTACATGCTGCATAAATCTAAGGAGCTGTTGCTGCATAAGTATCTGCTGCTGATGCATGGCCTGCTACTGCTGCTATAGAGCCTGAGTCTGCTGCTGAATAGCTAGCTGCTGCTGCTAGATCGCCTGCTGCTGCTGCTGCTGGAACTCATCCTGCCGAGTCTGGAACTGTGCAAACGTAGCAGCTGTCTCCTGTGCCTGACGTGCCTGGTCCTACCTCATACGCTCAAGTATGGCAAGTAAAGCTGGGTTGGTCTGCGGGGCAGGTGGAGCTGAACTGGAGTTGCCGGTCTCATGGTCATGTCGCTGAGGAGGCATCCGAGGGATGGGCTGATAGTCATCATCAAAACTGTCATTGGGGTCACTCACGACCATCCCCTCCCGCTGAGCAAGCTCCTCCTCCTCTGTAGCTGCAATGCCCCTGATAATATCATCCTATTGGGCTGCAGACTTTGGCACATCGAGACGACGGCGAGGCTGACTAGGTGCCTGTGGAGTGCTATGATGGATCATCTGTGTCATGTTATAGGCAGGAAACTCAGTCGTAGCACCACTATACTCTGCAAGCATCTCTGTTGGCCTCACTGTGACTGCTCTGTGGATAAGGAATGTGATCCAGTGAGCATAGGGCAGCTGCCTGTGTCCTCTGAAGCCCTTAGCTATAGTATCCTCCATCTCTAACAGAAGAAGATACCAAATATCAAAAACTATCTGCTGCATCAGAGAGTTGATAAGCCATAGCTGTATACGAGTCAAACCCTCTCTGTATCCTATCCTGGGAAGCAATGTCCTTCTCATAATAGCCTCAAGCATGCAAGCAGTGGGATTGAGGTCACTGGGGTTCCTGCGTGATCCTTCGCCGAAGGGCTCGGTGAAGCAGTGGCAAACCAAGTCAGTAGGGGGCACATTACCACCATGTGGACGTCTGGGAGGCGTTGTCTGTCCATAGCAAACCTCATGAAGTCTGACTGGCTGCTCCTGAAGTCTGAGTATCTCCCTGGCCCTAGTGCTCGTCAACCGGTAATCTCTACATCTGAATGCAAAGTGAATAAAGTTATGGTGCGGATCAATAAAGAGAGAGGCATAGAACTGACGAACCCAAGATGACACATATAAACCAGTCCGTCCAATCAAATCTGTCAGCCCCGGCAGATATGCAAGGTAGGGGCGAATACTCTCTCCAGCTGCTGCAACTATAGAATCAATGTGGCAGACTCGCTGAGATCTAAAAACTGCCCCACTGTTGAGATAGACATTGTAGAAGTCCTCCTGTAGAGGAGTGTAGAAACCATCAGATGCTCTGTCATCTCTCCTCGGTGGGAACCATACCTCAAAATCCACGAACCTCAGCTACTGCACCTGCTTGGCCGTGGCGGCCCTCAAGTCAAGATGGGTCACTGGAGGTGGACCCTGTGGTCTAGGAGGTGGATGAGAACCCCTCCGCTGAGTGTCCGGCCTATGTGTAACAGGAGCACGGGTACGGCCAGAGCGGCGTAACTATGACTGTGGTGCCTGCTCTGTCTCCTCTGTCTGCTCTGCCTGCTGAGCCTGCTCTGCTGGCGTGCCTATTGCTGTGACTCCCCCTAAGGCAGAACCTCATCAATAACATGACGTCGTCCGGCAACCATGACAGTCCCAGGTGGACCACCATGAAGGCGCTCAACACGCTCAATTCCCTCCATAGCTCCTGGTGGAAGCGGATCTACAATAACAACTCCACTGCGAGCACCTCCTCTCTCAGCATGGTCTACGGCCTCAGCAACTGTAGCTGCTCTCGCTATCTCTGCATCTGGATATTTGCGCTTTCGGATTGCTAGCTTCTTCGTTGCCTTGCCTTTAGGATCTGCAGGCTGGCGAGGCGGGGGCCTCCGATCCTCATCACCGGGACCACCTTCGACATTCTTTGTGCGAGCCATCTGATGAATCTAAAGAGAATCAACTGCCGCTGACAAGAGACAACTGCCTCTGACACTTTTGAGGCTTGGCCTCGATCCGTATTCGTGAGCTTGGCCCTGAGTTAACTGACAACTGCCACTGACACCTCAACGGCACCGACTCGCTGCACGATGGAATAGATAGGATATACAAATAAATACAATATGTCTAATAGATGCGAAACCCTAGGAAGCAAGCAATTTAGATACGAAATTGAAACGACTGGCTTACTACCTGACGAACCGGCGATCCGAAGAAAAGAGAAGCGACACGTGGGGAACCACCGAATCGGCTAGGGTTTGCGGTGAGCAGTGAATCGATGGCCCTGTGAAATCAGTGCTATGATGAATGGCTAGGTCATGGGCGAGTTGCAATGAGGATGCTTGGGCATGGGTAGGGCCTTACCAGCGCTGGATCGGTAGTGCTACGGTGGTGGAGCTCGGCGACGGCCCTGCTGCGGTGGGAGCTTGGCGGCGTGCGGGCGCTGATGAGATGGCTCCGGCGGCGTGCGTAGGAAGGGCATGGTGGTGGGGCTAGGCAAGGTGCAGTGATGTGCGGGCAAGCACAACACGGTGGCTCGGCAGTGCTGCAAGGAGGCGCTCGGGCGCGGGGAGGCGCGGTGGAGCAGTGCGGCTCACAGAGGCGTTGGAGCACGACGGCGCAGCAGGCGTGAGGGGCGTGCGGCGGCGCTTGCGGTGGCTAGGGCACGGGATGGCAGCGTTGAGGCACGGGAGCGGTGATGTTAGCATGGTGATTTGGTCTAACCCGGGTATAGATATTAAATAGGGTGGCCCCCTGAGTCAGAAAAGGAAACTGAGAAAAGAGATCTGATGCCGCATGTTTTCTACTGACCGGACGCTCCGGTGGTAGCGACCGGACGCTACCACCCAGCGTCCGGTCGATTCCAGAGAGGTCCAAATCCTCTGGAATCGTGACCGGACGCGTCCGGTGGACACCGACCGGACACAGCCAGAGTCCGATCAACTCAGCCTTAGTCTTCTCCACACGACCGGACGCTGAGACGCCTTCTGACAGGACGTTGAAGGGCAGAGTCCGGTCACTCCTTCGTAGCAAGTTCACCTCCTATGAACTGACCGGACGCTGGACATCAGAGTCCGGTGCAGCGTCCGGTCACTCCTTCTTCAGTGAATCTTCAAATTTCTTCGTGTTGTCTGTTCCCAATCAAGTCCCAACTTCAATAAGATCTAAATAAACACCAATTGGGACTGATGTGAGTGACCTCTTTCAAACCCTCAAGTTTTTCAAAATATTTTGCCTTAGGCTATAATTCTTTTTAAGAAAATAGGCAATAAAAAGGCAAAATAAGATAAACGACAAAACAACATTCCTGCATAAGCAATACTTGTAAGTAAATCTAGTTGCTTGTCAAGTTTGATCCAAGGTTAAGCTTCTTCACACGCTTTTCGGCGGTTATCTTAACCATGTTAGACAAGCCCTATATGCATTATAAAACATTAAACACGATGTATATTACAATGCAATGCAAGGGACAACACAAGCTCATCTTTTAGTGAAGTTACTAAAATCAAGCACATTGAGCTCATTCCGTAATCTACAAAATGTAGCCTCATCTAGCGGTTTAGTGAAGATATCCGCCAATTGATCCTCGGTCCTTACACCTTCTAATGATATATCATTTTTAGCAGCATGATCTCTAAGAAAGTGATGGCGGATATCTATGTGCTTGGTGCGAGAGTGTTGAACCAGATTATTTGCAAGTTTTGCCACACTTTCATTGTCGCACAAAAGAGGTACTTTCTCTAGAACTACACCATAGTCTAGCAAAGTTTGTTTCATGTAAAGTATTTGTGCACAACAAGCACCCGCGGCAATGTATTCCTCTTCGACGGTAGACAAAGCCACATTATTTTATTTCTTGGAGGACCAAGACACAAGTGATCTACCAAGCAAATGGCACCCTCCGGATGTGCTCTTTCTATCAACTTTGCAACCGGCATAGTCCGAATCGGAATAGCCAACTAATTCAAATATAGCTCCTTTGGGATACCAAAGGCCAATGCTTGGTGTGTGCTTAAGATACCTAAGAATTCTTTTTACGACAATTAAATGAGTTTCCTTAGGATTAGCTTGAAATATAGCACACATACACACACTAAACATGATGTCGGGCCTAGATGCGGTTAAATATAACAAGCTACTAATCATAGAACGGTAGAGAGTTTGATCAACCTTGTTACCTCCCTCATCTAGGTCGAGATGTCCATTAGTAGGCATTGGTGTTTTGATTGGCTTACATTTATCCATCTTGAATCTCTTGAGAAGATCTTTTGTATATTTCTCTTGAGAGATGAAGATCCCTTCTCTCATTTGCTTGACTTGAAAACCAAGAAAGAATGTAAGCTCACCAATCATGGACATCTAGAACTCCTTCGACATCAATTCACCAAATTCTTTGTAAGAATCTTCATTTGATGACCCAAAGATGATATCATCAACATACACTTGACAAATGAAGACATGTCCATCAAGCTTTTTGGTGAATAGTGTGGTATCGACCTTCCCAATGGTGAATCCCTTCTCAATGAGAAAGTCCTAAAGACGCTCATACCAAGCTCTTGGGGCTTGCTTAAGCCCATATAACGCCTTGGACCACCTATAAACATGATTAGGATATCTAGGGTCTTCAAACCCGAGAGGTTGATCAACATAGACTAGTTCATTAATAAAGCCATTTAAAAATGCACTTTTCACATCCATTTGATATAGTTTCGTTTCATGATGTGATGCATATGCAAGGAGGATACGAATGACTTCTAGTCTTGCAACCGGTGCAAAGGTCTCTCCAAAATTCAAACCTTCAACTTGAGAGAACCCCTTTGCAACTAGTATTGCCTTGTTCCCCACAACAACACCTTGATCATCTTGCTTGTTTCGGAACACCCACTTTATTCCAATGACTCTTGCACCTTTTGGTCGCTCTTCAAGAGTCCAAACTTCATTGCGGGTGAAGTTGTTCAACTCTTCATGCATGGCATTTATCCAATCCAGATCTTGAAGAGCTCCTTCAACCTTAGTAGGCTCAAAGCAAGAGACAAAAGAGTGATGAGCAATAAATGAAGCAAGTTTTTATGAATGAGTCATTACACCCTTTGATGGACTCCCTATGATTAGATCTTGTGGATGATCTTATAGTAGATGTGTATTTCTTCTATTGACCACTTGAGGAGGAGGTTGTGGAGCATCAACATCTTGTGCTTGTACCACCATTTGCCCATGTGAGACATGAGTGTCTTTATTTTCTACTCTCCCATCTTTTTCACCATCTTGTGGCACACTTGATGAAGAGGGTAGATCAATTACTTGTACATCATCTTCATCATCTTTAGGCTTGATGTCTCCAACCGAGATGTTCTTCATAGCCTCCCTCAATGGTTCATCACCTACATCATCAAGATTCTCATGTGCTCCTTGGGAGCCGTTAGATTCATCAAATTCCACATCATATGTTTCTTCAACCAAGCCGGTGGCATGATTAAATACTCTATATGCTTTGGACTTTGATGAGTAACCAACAAGAAAACCAATATCACAACGTCTTTGAAACTTCCCTAGGTGTTGCCGCTTCTTGTAGATGTAGCATTTGCAACCAAACACCCTAAAGAAGGAGACGTCTGGCTTCTTCCCATTGAGCAACTCATAAGGTGTCTTGCCAAGGAACTTTTGAAGGAATAGACGGTTGGATGCATAGCATGCGGTGTTGATTGCTTCCGCCCATAGAGCTTTGGGGGTGTTGTACTCATCAAGCATAGTTCTTGCAAGAGTGAACAATGTCCGGTTCTTCCTCTCAACTACACCATTTTGTTGAGGAGTATATGTTATGGAGACTTTATGTTTGATTCCAACTTCATCACAATAGGCTTCTATGTTTGTGTTGTCAAATTCTTTGCCGTTGTCACTTCTAATCTTTTTGAGTTTCACTTCAAATTTATTTTGAGCTCTCTTGGCAAACTTCTTGAAGCAAGATGCAACTTCAGATTTGTCATGAAGAAGGAATACCCATGTATACCTTGAATAATCATCAACTATCACAAGACAATAAAGATTTCCTCCCAAACTCTTGTATGTTGTTGGTCTAAATAAATCCATGTGAAGGAGTTCTAGCACTCTTGTGGTTGACATGAAAGCTTTGGTTGGATGAGTATTTGCAACTTGCTTGCCAGCTTGACATGCACTACAAAGCTTGTCCTTCTCAAACTTCACATCCTTCAACCCTCTCACCAAATCATTCTTCATTGGCTTCTTGAGTGAGCTCATGCCAACATGGGCAAGTCTTCTATGTCATAGCCACCTAAGTGTTATTTTGGTGAATAGGCAAGTCTTTAAGTTTGCATCTTCGGAGGTGAAGTCTACTAGATATAGGTTGTTGTATCTAAATGCTTTGAATATCACTTGTTCATCATCCTTCTTAGATACAACAACTTCCTTCTCGGTAAACAAGTATTGGAAGCCAAGATCACACAATTGCCCAACATATACCAAGTTGAAGCTCAATGAAGCAACATATAGCACATTGGAGATTGAATGATCATTAGATATTGCCACTTTGCCCAATCCTTTAACCTTGCCCTTTGAATTATCCCCAAATGTGATTCTTTCTTGTCTATCTACTTCTTCATCTAGTGAGGTGAACATACGAGGATCATCGGTCATATGTTGTGTGCAACCACTATCAATAACCCAATGACTTCCACCGGTCTTGTAGTTCACCTACACACAAGAGATCAAGCTTTAGGAACCCAAACTTATTGAGGGCCCTTCACCTTCTCAACAAGTGACTTTGCAACCCAAATTTTCTTAGGCCTATTCTTATTGGGAGGTCCTAAGAACATCACTTTCATCTTTCCACTAGAATCATTTCTAAGCATGTAGTGAGCATTGAAGGCAAAGGGTCTAGCATGCTTGGGCAAAGGTTGTGGTGGTGGAGTTTGGCATTCATGAGCAAAGTGGCCTTCTTGTCCACACTCAAAGCATCTCTTTGGCTTTGGCTTTGGCTTTGATTGTTGTTGTTAAGCTTAAGCCTTCTTCTTCTCTTGATTTGCCATGTACCTAATGCCACTTCTATCCATCTTCATGATTGTATTCATTAGGAGCTCACTTTGAAGATACTTGCCTCTAGTGAACTTGCTCAATCCAATTTTGAGATGCTCTTTTTCCAACTTGAGCTTCTTGTTCTCTTCCTTAAGAGCATCATTGTTCTTCTCTTCCTTGAGCTTCTTGTTTTCTTCTTTGAGCTTCTCATTCTCAAGGATCAAGTTACCATCATGATCAAGAGTTTCTAGCACAATAGTGTTGTGGCTTTTGATTTCTTCAAGATCTTTCTTGAGCTTTGTATTGTCATTCTTGAGCTTGACAAACTCATCATAATCACTGGCCTCAACCACTTTCTTGCCCTTGCTACTAGAACCTTGCTCAATGCTCTCAATGATCAAGTCATCACATGATGTAGCTATATCAATCTTAACAACATGGTTAGTAGCATCATGTGGCTCATTGAATAGAAATTCTTGAGCAATAATAAGATTATCATGATTAATCTTAAGAGTAGTATATTCATCTTTTAGCTTGTTGTGGCTAGTGATGAGCTCATTGTGCATCCACTCAAGTTTATCATGTTTATCTTTAAGCTCTTTCTTAGAAGATTTGAGCTCCTTGAGTTTGGATGACATAGCATCATTTGCTTCTCTAAGCTCAACATTAGCCTTTTCTGCTACATCACATTTAGCTAAAAGAGAATCATTCTTAATCTCAAGCTTTTCATTTTTAGCTCTAGTCTTTATAATGATCTTAGTGTATTTCTTTAGCAATTTAGCAAGATCATCATAAGAAGGTGATTCATATTCATCATCATCGCTATCACTATCACTATCATCATTATGAGCATGATCATCACCACTACTATCATCATCATGTGATACCTTTCGTTCACCTTCGGCCATAAGGCATAGGTGTGTAGAGGATGATGGCGGTGGTGGCGGTGAAGATGATGAAGAATCAATAACAATAGCGGCCACCTTCTCGTCGTCACTATCATCATCGGATGATCCACTAGATGAATCAATGTCCGTGAGCCAATCACCGACGATGTAAGCCTTTCCACTCTTCTTCTTCTTGTGGAAGTCCTTCTTCTTGCCATCTCTCTTTCTGTATGGCTTGTTTTTTTTCTTCTCATATTCATCTTCATTGCTTGAGTCATCTTTCTTGCCCTTGTTCTTGTTCTTGAACTTGTCTTTCTTGGGCTTTGTGCATTGGTGAGCTAGATGACCAAGTTCGCCACAATTGTAGCAATCCATCTCGGAGATTGGCTTTCTTCTTGAGCTTGTGAAGAACTTCTTCTTCTTGCCATTGAACTTGATGCCACTCTTGTTGAGCTTCTTTAGCATCTTGGTGGTTTTCTTCACCATGAGAGCAAGGCTTTCATCATCAACTTCATCATCACTTGAGCTCTCATACTCAAGCCTTGCTTTGCCCTTCTCTTGGCTAGCTTTGAATGCTAAGTCTTTTTCTTTCTTCTTTGTAGAGGATGAGCCATCTTGAGGTGTGATGTGCATGTACATCTCATTAGCATTTATCTTCCCCAAGATTTGTGTCGGTGTAGCGGTGGAAAGATCACCTTGATGTAGCACGGTCACAATATGCCCATATTTGTCAATGGGGAGGACACTCAAAATCTTTCTTACAACATCGGATGGTTGCATTTGAGTGAGTCCAAGCCCATTGACTTCCTCTACAAGAACATTCAAACATGAATACATTTCATTAGCACATTCTTTAGGAAGCATTTCAAAAGAGTTGAGCTTTTTCATGATAAGATGATAGCGTTCCTCACACTCACTCTTTGTTCCCTCATGGAGCGCACAAACGTCCGACCATAGTGCATGGGCGTCTTTGTGGTTCCTCACCCGGTTGAACACATCTTTACAAAGGCCTCTAAATATGGTGTTTCTAGCCTTTGCATTCCATTTTTCATAGTTCAACTCATCGCCTTGCGGGTGTGCGGCATCCCGAGGTTTTGGAAACCTTGTTAGGCGGCTCTAAGTATTCCAACATCTAGAGCTTCTAGATACGCCTCCATGCAAATTTTCCAATATGGAAAATCATCCCCCTCAAAGATAGGAGGAGGTCCATCCCCGTGAGACATCTTTCACTAGGCGGTTAAGCCTAAATATGTGAGCACGAGGCTCCGATACCAATTGAAAGGATCAAGATGCCCAAGAGGGGGGGGGGGTGAATTGGGCTAATTAAAAATTTCTCTGCAATAATTAAGTCTTATGGTTATCCCAATTAACCCCTTGTGCCTAGAAAGTGTTCCTAGTTGTTCTACCGCACGAAAGACTTGCAACCTAAGTTCCAATCCCACTCTAGCATGGCAATTCTATGAATGTAAGAACAAGAATTGAATTGCTCAAAGTAAATGCTCAAAGTAAATAGAGATGAGAGGAAACGCGGCGATGTTTTGCCGAGGTATCGGAGAGTTGCCACTCTCCACTAGTCCTCGTTGGAGCACCCACGCAAGGGTGTAGCTCCCCCTTGATCCGCGCAAGGATCAAGTGCTCTCTACAGGTTGATTCTTTGACACTCCATCGCGGTGAATCACCCACAACCGCTCACAATGTGAGTTGGGTCATCCACAAGCTCTCCGGATGATCACCAAGCTCCCAATCACCACCAAGCCGTCTAGGTGATGGCGATCACCAAGAGTAACAAGCACGAACTCTCACTTGACCACGACAAGCCTAGGAAGAAAGATGAATGCACACTTTGCTACTCTTGATCTCACTAATGAGGGCTCTCTTTGGGATTCTCAAATCTCAATCACCTCACTAGGACCTTGCTCTTCTTGGTACTCTCTAAGGTGTGTTTCAGCTGTTGAAATGAGCAAAAGTAACTCCACACACGAGTGAAGCATCTATTTATAACATGGGCTGAAAAATGAACCGTTATGTGCCTCTGCGGGGTGACCGGACGCTCCGATCATGTTGACCGGACGCTCCGGTTAGTACACCCTGAACTCCAGTGTTTACAGTGTGACCGGACGCTGGCCAGCGTCCGGTCAGCATTGACCGGACACGTTCGGTCATGATTTTCCCTCTCTGGAACCTTACTGGAGTCGACCGGACGCTGCCTCTCAGCGTCCAATCACCTGACCTCTCAGCGTCCGGTCGTACCGAACGCAGTCACCTTGGTCAAATGAACTGACCGGACCCTGAGCCAGCGTCCGGTCAAACCAGAGCCAGCGTCCGGTCAGTATTTGACCCTCCATTCACTTCCAACTCTCAATCATATGTGAATGAAGTTTGCTCCATTGGATCTAAGGGCTATTTTGGAGCTATCTAGTGCTAGTTTTAACAAGTGTGCACCACACCTAACTCACTAGACTCACCTAGGTCAAGCTACCCATCCATACCCCCCTTAATAGTATGGCCAAAGGAAAAAACAAAGTCCTAAACTACTCTAAGTGTCTCTCCAACTCCAATCGACACTTAGAACTAGTCATCCTTAACCTTGTCGTCCATCCTTTGAAAACCGAAATGATTTCCATCATAGGGACATGACCACCATGATTGCCCAATCGATCTCTATTACCATGAACTAGCTTAATTGCCTCTGCAAAATACACGTTAGTCATAGTAATTTTGTATTGTCATTAATCACCAAAACTCAACTAGGGGCCTAGATGCTTTCAATAGAGCCGGTACTCCTTGGTACCCTCCGCATAGCCCAAGAACACCATCGGTGTGCTCCTGTCCTCCAGCTTGGTGAGCATCGGCTTTGTCTTCCTGATGTGGCCAATGCAGCCGAATGTCCGAAGGAAGGACACGCTCGGCTTGCGCCCATACCAAGCTTCGAATAGCGTCTTGCCCGTCAAGGCCTTGGTCGGAGCGTGGTTGAGGATGAACACCACCGTGGTCACTGCCTCACCCCAGAAACTTGCTGGCATGCCTTTGGCCTTCATCATGGATCGAGCCATGCCAACCACCATCTGGTTCCGCCTCTCCACCACGCCATTCTATTGTGGCGAGTACGGCGCGGTGTGGTGTCGCACCACACCCTGATCCGCGCAGTACGCGAACTCCACCGAAGTGAATTCGCCGCCGTGATCAGTCCTCAGCACGCGGAGCTTCTTGCCGCTCTCGGCCTCCGCGCGCATCTTGAACTTCTTGATCGCCGCCGCCGCTTCTTCCTTGCTCGTCAGGAGTTGCAGCCACATATAGTGACTGCAATCATCCACGAGCAGGAGGAAGTACCGCCGACCACCGTTTGTAGCTGGCGTGATCGGCCCATAGAGGTCGCCGTGGACGAGCTCGAGAGCGTCCTTCGCGCGATACTTGGTCGCCTTTGGGAATGGTAGCCTCCTCTACTTCCCGACCAGGCAGCTGTCACACAGCTCGCCTCCGTGCTTGATGTGGGGTAGCCCTCAGACCATCTTCTCCAGCCGACCAAGCGCGTCGAAGCTGAGATGTCTGAACCGGGCATGCCACATCCACGGTTCCTCGATGTGCCTTGTCGCCAGGCATACCGGCTGCTCTACCTTCAGGTCGAGCAGGTACAACCGGTTTTGGGACCTCTACACCTTGGCGAGAAGTCGCTGCTCCCGGTCCCTAATCCTAAGGACTCCATCCTTGATCAGTACCTCGCTACCGCGCTCATCTAGCTGACCAATGCTGATGATGCTGGAACACAACTGCGGGATGTAATATACATCCGTTAGCGCGCGGTGCTCCCCATTCTAGCACCTAAAGATGATGGTGTCGCGCTCTTGGATAGCCACCCTTGAGCCATCACCAAACTTCACCGTACCGGTAACATCGTCGTCGAGCTCAGAGAAGGATGCCTTGGAGCCTATCATGTGGTTGCTGGCACCAGAGTCCAGATACCACCGCTGCTCCTGGTCGGCGCCCACACGTCCAAGGTGGATTTGGGCGCGTGGTTCATCGAGGTTGACAGCCTTCAGGTCCTTCTATAGTCGTCGCCTCTTCCTTCTCCTCGTCCTCGACGTCGTGCAGTGCACAGAACGTCGCCATCAGGATAGTGGCCTCATCATCATCATCAGCTCTCGCCAGATGAGTCTCAGCCTTCTTCTTCTGCTTACGATTTGGGCACTCCCATGCCCAATGGCCCATCTTCCCACAACGTCGGCAGGAGTTGGGGTCGACCTGCTTCTTCTTCTCTGAAGAAGCCTTGCCGCGGCGGTTGCCATCGCCACCGCGACTAGAGGAGGCTACCTTTCTAGAGTTCCTCCAAGCAGCCCACTCCTCCTCTGTCAGCAACAGTTTGCCGCTATCCTTCGTTGCTGTCGCCTGCTCCAAATGCTCGTCCACCGCCCGCAGACGGCCTGTCACATCCTCAATGGTGAGGGTGGATAAGTCCAGCATCGTCTCTATGGAGAGAGTGATCTGGATGTACTTTGCCGGCACGGAGTGGAGGTACTTGGAGACCGTCTCCTCTTCGTCGATGGTGACGCCATGGCTCTTCAGCTTGCTGATGAGCGTCTATAGGTGGAGAGAGAAGTCCTCCACCGTTTCACCATCCTTGAACTTGAGGTTGGCATACTCCTACTTCAGAAGCTGGGCCGTCGCCTTCTTTGCGCGGTCGGAACCAAAGCGCATCGCCGCAATAGCCACCCATGCCTCCTTAGCCGAGCTCTTTGTCCCAAATGGCTCCCTGTACTCCACCGGTACAGCAGCGAGGATAGTGTCCAACGCTGACATGTCATCTTCCTCATTGTCGGTGCCCTTGTCAACAGCATTCCAGAGCCGTCGGGCCCTGAGCTTGACCTTCATGGTCACCGACCACTCTCCATAGTTGGTACGAGTCAGCGTCGGCCAACTGGTGCCGCTGACCTCCCGCACCGTGCGAACAACGACCTATGGTCGTGGCTGGGCAGCCACAGCTGTGCCACTGCTGTCGCCCATCTCCGAACCGTTCGTCATTGCCAACGGTTAGTCTGGCAACGACGTTCGTACAGCTCCGATACCACTTGTTAGCCCATAGGATCACCGGCTCAGGTGAGTCGACCACTCACCAGTCTTGTCGACCACGGCCGAGCACGACCGAGGCTGTCCGACCATACACACTATGACTAGAGGTAAAAGAAGATGGAGAACAGAGTATACACACAGTACAAGCACCAGCGTTGGCTAGAGCCCTGCATAGGAGATGACAAAACTGAACTCCCTTTGTTGAGTTTGCAGTGGCAAACCATATATACAACTCTATCCATCTAGTCCTAGTACAGAGCACATACTGCAATAGTAACTAGATAACATAACATGACTAATTTCTACGTCTGTCCCTGTATGTGGCTACAGTGCGGCAGGTGAGCCATTCAGCGCCTGCCTCTATAGCGGCTACAGTATCACAGCAGAGGGTCTTTTCGGCGCCGTCTTCCCTTGCTATGTGTTCACACAAGAAAACAGTAGATTATCTAATACGTAAATCACTGGAAAAAAAAACCGAACAAATTCACATCACATTCTAGTCTCCTGTTATTTGCAATGTCAAATATCTGACCGCCTCAGAACAACCCGCTGGCAAAAAAAAAAAAAGAATAAATTCACACAGCAAAAATTATGCATTGCTGCTTCTTTAGTCAAAGCGATGGCAGCTCCAAGTTTCCTTCTGTCAATGGAGGTCACGGACGGGCACTCCAACTGCAGGCAAGGTCCATCTGCAGTGTTAGATGCACCTTAACGAAGAAGTAGTAACTAGTACTATATGTGGTAATAATAATGGCCCTGTTCGCATGTCTTTAAACTCAACTTGATCTGCTTCTTTTTTCATTTGAAACAGTATTTTCCTCTTATAAATTTCTCCAGAATTCCTCTAAACAATCAAAATTCCTCCAGAACCGTACCATCCGAACGGGACCAATAGTCTTCGAGCAGCGTACTTGATTACTCCCTCAGTTGTTCCACATTGACACGTTCTTCTTGGATTTCATCCCTTGAAATTTCCTCCACTTCGTCCAACAATACTTTCCTCCGTTTCATCCCCTGAAACGTCACATCCAGTCAAGTGACGAGATATTCCAACAGCAAGAAAGGTACATACTCAGTATGCAACGCATAAAGCAGCAGTCCTGTTAATTTACCTGAGGCGTCAGCAGAGAGGCTGATTTCATCCCTTGAAATTTCCTCCACTTCCTCCATTTCATCCTCTGAAACGGCACATGCAGTCAAGTGACGAGATATTCCAAGTATGTAACGTATGCAGCAGTTGTGTTGATTTACCTGAAGCGTCAGCAGAGAGGCTGATGTTTGTTTTAAAGCTGAAAGGATCTCTCGTGTACTTCACATACCACTTCCTTCGAATGTTGTTGTTGTAATCATGTGCATATGCCTTGACCTGCTTGATATGGCGAAACTGTTAGCTAATCTACTGTCACCTTGTATGAACACAGCAGAGGAAGGCGGCGTCGACTTTGCCTCCTGCTGTGACTCTCGGCCCTTCAGACCACGCTCAAACACTCAACGCACGTAGGAGCTCCCGTCACTCTCGGCCCTTCGGACCAGAGTCCGACCGGACCTCTTGCACCCCCCATCTTACTCTCTCTCGTTTGTAACCCCACAACAAACTTTATAAATAGATTTTCAGAGGCAAGCACATTAAAAAGACCGTCTCTGAAAAAGACTATTTTCAGAGACAGCCTTCTTACGAGGCCCGTCTTTGAAAATCCAATTACAATTTTTAGAGGCGGTGTCTTACGCAAAGCAGTGTTTCAAAGGCGTCGCCTAGGCATCTAGGCGTATCCAGCTTGCGTGGATGCCTAGTCGCCTTTTAAACACTAATGGAGAGGCCTTAGATTTGAGTCGTGCATTGCCGGTGATGACAAGCATATGGCATGAGCCTTGGTAACTATTTTGTGCTTCGGGCAATCTTTTGCTCGAGATATCAGCGGCCATGATTACTGTGCCAAAATGCTAATCTGAGGCCAAACGTGTCTCTCGACGTTTTTTTTAATCAGAACAATCTTCTTCTCTGGATGCCTCAGAATTAATTTGGGTCTGCTGTTGCAGCGTCAGTCGATCTAGGCCTGGATCCACCTCAGATTGTTTTGTGATGGGCAAATAAATCAGTAAGTCTAAAGTTTACTTGACTAATAACCTGAAGAACACATAGCAACATGTCTGCTAGAGATTGCTTCACATATTCTCAAACATGTGATCTTGATGGACAAGCATACACATATTCTCCGATCCTCATGCATGCATGTTTCTTCTCAGTAGATTGATGATTTCTTCAATATTTAGGCACATAATGCAAATATAGCCTACATGGTTGCTGATCTAAACATGGGGTTTGGCCCTCTGTTCTTCAATGCCATTGTAGAGTTGGTTGTCACCAAATTGTAATGAGTCCTGCGTGTTAGTGTTTTTTCTAGCCTGCAGAAGATAGAGAAGCTAAAATGTTAGAATGGGCAGGAGATGAATTTTCTGTTGTATGATGCTACCTGCGCGTTGATTTTAATTTGGTATAATACAGGAATTCTGCTTGGTTGGCGCTGACTTACATCATCTGATTTATTTTGCTCGATAATTTGAACATTAGGATATAGATATGCTGATATTGATGAGTCTGCTATTTTCTTCTTTGATGGACTATGCATTCAGTCATGGACATTGCTACTTATGCGAAGCACAGATATTATCATACCGAGTCCCCCACCCTGCCGAACAATGACATGTCATCATAATCTTCTTCTGTATGTCTGGAGGTTCCAAGTTTTATTGTACATCAGCGACTCAGTGTTGCTACTATCAGTGTATGACAGTTGTAGGCATTAGATTGTAAGAACTCATTTCACATAAGTCAACTCGTCATTTTTTTTCTGTACTGGAACACATTGAATTGTACCAGGCATGCATAATTGTAACGTTGTGGCAAGCACCGAGTATGCATTATCTGAAAACTCTCAAGAAGTTGCATGTTCTCCTATGATGGTCTGGTGCAAGCTACAATTCTTTAAGAAATAAATTTTGGCAACTGATCTGAGACGTCTGAAGTCTGTCCTAAAGAAGATGCTAAACATGATTGATTCAGGAGTAAATTTGTGCAAAGGATCGGATCTGGTCTTTACATTGTCAGTTTTTTTCAATGACTTGCCTTGATAGATAGAAGCAGCTCACACCATTTGGATTATTAGTAAACCAGAAATTGAAGTGAGGCTTGCTATGTACATTCACTTCGCAAGCAGCATTTCCGACACACCATAAACCATCAAGCTGAAAGAAGCTGTATCATAACGTTTGTTCTGTAACGACTCAACTTATATATACACATGCCTCTCAATTCTCAAGTGGCAAACTGCATCGAAATTCAACTGTAACGTATACACAGATCACTGAAGAAAAATGAACAAATTAACATCGCATTCTAATCTCATTTTATTTGCAGTGTTGACCGCCTCAGAACAATCCACAGGCTAAAAAAAGGAATAAATTCACATCACAAATTCTGCATTGCTGCTTCTTTAGTCACGCGATGGCAGCTCCAAGCCTCCAAAGGTTCCTTCTGTCCATGTAGTAGGTCACATATTTTATTTGGATGAAAGTGTTGTTGGGCACTCCAACTGCAGGCAAGGTACAACTGCGTTTTATATATACTCGGCAGTGTTAGATGCCACTTAACGAACAACTAGTAACTAACACCGTATGTAGCAGCTTACTTGATTACTCCCTCAGTTGTTCCATATCCACACATTCTACTTCCATTTCGTCCCTTGAAATATTCTCCACTTCGTCCAATAGCACTTCCTCCATGTCATCATCTGAAACAGCACTTGCAGTCAAGTGACGAGAACTTGAAAGAAAAGGATTGCAGGAAAGGTACTCAGTATGCAACGTAAGCAGCTGTTGTGTTAATTTACCTGAATCGTCAGCAGAGGGGCTGATGTTTGTCTTGAAGCTAAAAGTATCTCTCGTGTACTTCACGTACCACTTCCTTGGAATGTAGTTGTCATTATCATCTGCATATGCATTGACCTGCTTGATATGGCTAAACTTGTCCCACTCGGGGCCAGATTCGCCTTTAGCTATGAAAGTTAGCAGCGAGATGTCACAGTCAAGATGCAAATCCCTTGGGTTTACGTTCTGCAAGTATCCAGGGAGCGTTTTCATGTCGTAATCCTCCAGTGAGAGTCTCTGAAGTGCAGGCAAACCCTCTAGTACGTTCAACTCTGGGCACATTATGATCACGAGGTTCTGCAATTTTGGCAGATTGCTGATCCTCTCGAGGCCAGGACATCTGAACACCTCAATTTTCAAATCAGAGCCAACATTTTTCATAGGGCTTGGGTGCTCATGACGGTGTGGCAGTAGGAGCTCTGGTCCAACACGCTTGATGACTGGGGCGCTCTGAATCTTTAGGAACTCCAAGCTGGGGAGCTGCCACAAGCCGTCAGGTAGCTCCGTGCAATAAGGCAATTCTTCCATCCCTAGAATCCTCAAGCTTCCAAAGGAAGCAATTACTGTCGACGTCATCCACTTTGGAAGTCGTTGACTAAAGTACCTTTCGATTTCAAGATGTTCTAAGCAAGGTGGAGGGCAGAGCTCATCAAACACCTTCTCGATTTGTTGCTGCTCTTCCTGTTTTACCAACCAATGAGCACCTCCTGGTACACTAGTGCACTGTAACCACAAATAGCGGAGGTGCACCTTTTCACCAAGCCTGGCCTTTAAAGCAAAGGAGGAGGAAGATACATTCTGCAGGCCATGTATATGAAGACGCATGAGCTGGTTAAGAGATCCTAATTCTTCCAAACTACACCAATCGCCCTCCACGTGGGCTGGAAACCCCATCAATATCCTCAAATTAGTTAGGCCGCCGAAACCCCTGGGTATATTGTATATTCCTGAGTCAAAAAGACTAAGATACCTCAGCTGCCTTAACTTTCCAATGCCACCAGGAAGCTTCACCAAACTTTTACAATTGGAAAGGTCAACGCACTGCAAGAATTTCATCTTGGCTATTTTTTTTGGTAGCCTAGATGTGTCAGTGCCATCTAGGGACAAATACCTCAAGTGTTTGAGTTGGACCAATGATTTAGACAATGCATCAAAATTTCCATCTTCGATATGTAGGGTCCGCAAACATGAAAAAGATGACAGTGAATCACCTGAGTTGATCTTTATTTGTCCATCTAAAATCAGTGTTCTTAGAGATATATGTGCTTGTAGAGAACTCCACGTTAGCTCATTTGACTCTGACCCTTTGGTTTTTAGTGATAACCGAATAACATTTTGGGGATTAATTTTATTGGTAAGGCTAGCCTCACTTTTGTAAGCTATTATTGTTTCATCTCTAGCTAAATACTGAGCGAATGAGCGAACGACGTCATGCATATTGCAAACTGCCTGGTCGACAAACCTTTGATTTGGCTCTAGAAGGTTCCTAGCAATTAACTGGTCATAGTACTCTTTTCCTAATACTTCTAAATCTTGTGAGTTTCCATGAACAAATCCTTCACTAATCCACATAGCAACAATGCGTCGATACCTGAACACCGTGCTCTTGGGGAGGAGGGAGTAGTGCAGAAAGCAAGACTTCAACTCAGGATGCAAATCTTGGTAGCTAAGGTATACTGCATAGTTTAGCTCTTCAGGCATTTGGGACACTGACCATGTAGAATTGTTTAGGACATTATCCCAGTCACTTCGCCTTGTGTTTTTCTGGCGGAGAAGGCCTCCTATTACTTTGACTGCGAGAGGCAAACCATCACATTTTGCTATAATGGACATTCCAATGTCCTTCAGTGTATCAACCTTTTGTTCATCGTTATTTTCATTTCTGACCACCTGCAAGCAGCCACATGGCAAAAATTATTGTATATGTAATATGTATAGCACTACCAGCTCTTGCATTTTATAGTCACCATGTTATGTACTAGAAGTTTATATTCACTCCTGTAGCTTTGATTAAAATTTTATTTTACTAAAATGGCATAAACTATCGTCTCAGCCTGGACTTTTTTGGCATTAAAAATATTGAACTTGTTATATCAAAGAATTATATATGTAGTAATATTACTTTATAGAAATATATAATAATTAAATTTAAATTACTAGTATTGATATGACATACCATTTCTGTCAAAATTTATAAACTTATTAAAAAGAAAAAAAAGAAAAATTTATTTCCATATCTTATAAATGTAATTTCAAATAAATTGCCAGTATCATTGTTTATATAGGTGGTTTGTTAAGGAAGACTTTTACCGTTTGATTAATTATTAAGTAAAGAGTAAATTTCACTAGCGATCATTGAACTTGTCTTGAGTTCTCATCCAGTTCCTAGTACTTCCAAATTGCACACTCAGCTTTGTAAACTTGTCATGAGTTCTCATCCCAGTCCGGGTATTTGCAAATCACACATTCAACTCGCTAAACTTGTCCCAAGTTCTCATCTCGATTTTGATACTTGCAAATTGCACAGTCGGGTTCCTAAAGTTGTTTTATTATACCGTTAAGGTCCATCCACCCTTGCACCACCGTCCCCACATCACTACACATGATCGCCTTACCTGCATAGCCATATAGCACTACACCATGCTCGCCTTACTACCTTGCGCCTACCTATGTTGCATCGTTGGAATGCTACCATGCTAGGCCATGCCTGCCTGCTCGTGCCACCATGCCGCGTGCTACACTCACCCTACTGTGCTAGCCCACTCATGGCCGAGGGAAGCGAGGAAGGCTAGGAGAGTGGGGAACTGAATGCGAAATGGCGAGAATGAGCATGAGCTCTTGTGAGATGGGGGGAGAAGGAGTGCGGTGTTGTTGTTCAATGCAACTGCCACTACGCAAGGGTTGGCGCCATGGTGAGGTGGAACGGGAACGAGTCAAGAGAAATCAAGGAGGACCACAACGGCGAAGGCTTGGTTGGGACGTGCGGTAGGGCAAGCATGACAAGGGCATCCAAGCGGTGTAGCAGGTCCTAGGAAGCTATGTCTACACATCCCTCCTTAGCTCCCACAACATATCTCAGCCCCGTGCGCTACACCACTATGGATGGGCGAGCACGGTGTGGCCGCACCAATGTGGTGGGCACATGCAATGCCGCATAGGGCAAGGTGATGGACCAGGATGGTACAATAATACAGGTTTATGGAGCTTAGTATGTATTTTGAAAGTACCGGGACTGGGATGAGAAATTGAGACAGTTTTAGGGAGCTGAATGTGCAATTTGAAAGGACTTGGACCTAGATGAGAATTTTTAGGACAAGTGTGACGATCGTTATTGAAATTTACTCATTAATAAATGTATCCTAATGTATGTATGTTGATTATACTTTATGTCAATAACCAACATATATAGCACAGATCATGTCGCAACTATATCAGCCATGAAGTTACCAGAATGTCGGCCTCTCGTCGATCTTAGCTTTGCCGGGTCCTGAGAGAAAATACAAAATAGAGGATTTGCTGGGACGTGGGCTCAAGCTACCACTAGACATTAGGTGCAAAATGGTCTTTCTCCTGCCTCTTAACGGTGTTACCTTTACCAAAGTGTTTGGGCTTAAAAAAATTGAACACAATGTCATATAGGAATGGAAAAAATTTTCAGGGCCAAATAAAAACCCATCTCATCTTTGGTTGTCACATATTGAATCTTCTTTAACCCGCAACTAAGTACGCACTAGCTCTTGACCTGCAGAAGCTACTTTATTTTCTCTCTTATTCGTTCTTTCTTGGATGCGCAGGTAAACCTAATGTATATCCCTATGCTTAGCCGACATGGATCTTCTGGGACAATCTTAGCCATTCTAGAGATGAGACCAGTGGGGTAAGTTACATGGATAATTTCTCAAATGTCCATAGTAAAAACTGTCAATATACAGATTTACTGAAGGCCGCATGAGTACTTTTCTTAACTTTTTAAGTAATTAAAATTAGAACTTCAAATCATAATTTTATTTTAGTATGTTTACAGGATCTAGTAAAATCATAATTTATGAAGGTGCTATTAGAGAAAAGAATAAAAGTTACATATGTTATTCTAATGTTTCTAACTAAATTAGATGTTTAAAAGTTAATAGTATTAGGACTTCTGAAAATTTAGGGCAAACTAAGTTATGTAACAAGAGAAAAGTCTACATTCCCATCATTAAGCAGCTATGTTCAGTACTGATTGGCTTCTATAGTCCGTGCTATAAATTGCTGATTTTGATCAGACTCCGGACACTCGGGCTAGGAGATATTATGTGCTTGTTTGGCACGGCTCCAACCCTAGGTGCTCCTCTGGAGGAGTCGGAGCTAAAGGGAGGACTCACAAATTACAGCTCCGGCTTTTACAGAAAAAACAGCTCTATCTCCTCTAGTGAATCTATTGTGGGAGACGGAGCCAGAGCCATCCCAAATAGGTCCCATGTAACTTGTGGGTTTGGGCTTGGTGGGTTCTCTGACGTCCATACATTTTGGGAGTTATACCTTAAACACTAGAAGCCCTTTGCGACCAAAGGATATATACTAGAAGTTTAGAAATCTTAAACTCATGACCATCTAAAGAGTTGCGGCCATAGGAATTACTAATACCATGTATTAATTTTAATACATTATCACTTACCAAAAATCACATGTAATTATAGTCACATGTAACCGTGATCCACTCTCTCCCTCACTCACACTACCTGCCGGCCACACTCTCTCTCAACCACGCACTACCTCCTTGACCCTCTCTTTCTCTCCCTCAACCGCGTAGGCCTTGACCTAGATCTGCACTCAGCGTAGGCGAGGGACCCAACCCTAGCATCCCTCGGTGGTGTGGCAGCTCCTCTTGACTCGGATCCACCCTTGGCATTGAGGCGGACCCCACCCAATGTCATGGCAGCCCTCGGCACGAGTGGGCTTGTCAGGTGTAACAAGCTCAAGCAGGCATGGACAGTGTGGGTGTTGTGGGTTCATAACCATATCGAGCATCGTATTTGTTTAGAAGGGGGTCGATGTGTGACCTACCGGTGGCTCAAGCACTCAAAACACTCAGGGACATGGGGTATCTATCCTGGTTCGGGCTTTGGATCCCTACGTTCAGCAGTATGGTGTTCTTCGTGTTAGGAATGTTGAGTCAAAGGTGTTTACAATGGAGGAATCGAGGGAGAGAGGAAGGGAATAGCGTGGTGCTATTCTAAGGTTATGGTGAGATTTCACGATCAACTCATCTCGGTCCAATCGTCCCCAAGTCTGATGCTTGTGGATCTGATCAGGGTGGTCCCTCTTTTTTGTCCGTCCCTTCTATAGGAACCTATGCCTCCCCTTATATACATAGGAGGAAATGGGGTGCAAATTGGGTGCTTTCATCTACCTAGGCCTTCTCATCGCTATTCTCTTGGCGCCGTCGTCCCAACCCTTCGTTGTCTTGAATCTGATGGCCGACAATGTCGTAATCACTCTCTAACATCTCCATTGCTGTCTAGCGCTTAACCGCTAGGCGCTGTCTGCTACAGTTGAGCAGTCCCTAGGTGGGCTTTCTCGACACTTCCTTGGCATCCAAGGCCTCGGCCACACCTAGAGGGGCTGACGAGTGGGCCCAGGGCCCTCTGTAACACAGGCTTGGGGGAGTTCCTTGTCCTCTGTGACCTTGCCGAGGGAGTGGCCAACAGTGCCTCGCTGTTGTCGAATGGGATGGCGGTGTAGTGCTTCTGCATCTATTAGGCTCTTGGCTCCTGACATATTCTAGAGCTGGCTTTAGGCCTTGGCTCGGGATGGTCGTTGGCCCCGACCCAAGGTTGGGATGGCCGCTGGGGCTTCCCTTTGGCCGGGAATCCCCGCGTTCAAGTCAAGCTGCCGAGCCCTATGCGATGGCGACCTTGCCTCTTCTAGGCTCGCCCTTCTTATACTGAAGGCTCCCTCGGGGAGGGCTATCTATGGGTTGTCGAGGCATCCTTCTTCTACCAATGGGTGCACGCGAGTTAGCCTGGGGGTTAGTCAGACTGTGCGCCGTTGGCCCGGGGACTTAACATACCCCCATATGTTAGGTTCTCGTCAGTGGGCTGACACAAACGTCATCAGTAGGCGCGAATGCCACATGCATTTCTTTTTGAATGATTTTATTATATTTTCACCATCGGTTTCAAACTGATGGTGATGAAGGAGAGCATCGCCAACCAGTTTCATTGCCGGATAGCAGAACCGGTAGTCATGGCGGTTTCGTTGTCGGTGGGGATAATGTTTCTGTAGTAGTGTTTTGAAAGTAATTTATAGCCTATATTCATAATATTAGTGCTCAAATAAATAACCATCTAGGTTAATTTGCATAAGAAACCTAATAAGAACTACTAAAAATGCATAGATGTAACTTACAAATATTACATAGGGGCACTTCCTTCTTCAGCCAATTTAAGCTCAATATGTAATAACAATAATAAGAATGGAAGTTGTAACCAATCTTAAAGGTTTTGTAGATAACTTACTAGTGCACATGTATCTGGCCGTAGTGCCATGCTAAACAAATTTGTTTGCGAAAAAAAGTTACCACAATAAAAAGGTGATGGAGGTTAGGGGCATGCATATGCAAAGACTAACTAGATAGATTGTGAAGCAAATGTACAAGACTACTAACTATTTAGATAGATAGTGAAGCAAATGTGCACACATGAATATGAAACATATTAAATCCTTTAAATAACTTGCACGAACCTGCTTCTTGAGCAAAGACCAGGCATCTTCTTGCACTAATTTGTCGACATGGTGGTAGGGCACCTCTGCCATCATGCCTCGAGCAACCGTGCGATGTCTTGTTGTTACGAGAACACAGCTTCCTCTAGCAAGTGAATTTATCACTGGAGGCTCGAGCACCTTCTCCCATGCATGCTGGTCCCAAACATCATCCATCACCAATAAGGTCTTGCAGTCCTTCAAGGCTTCCTTAAGGGTTCGCTCTAGTGCGGCCTTTGTGTTTCTTGGTGCTTGATTGTTTCCTTGTGCTTCAGTGATAGCTCTCTCTAATAGATCAATGTCGCTAAATTCTTGATTGACACTCAACCATATTCTCTTTTCAAACTCTAGTTTGATGAAATCATGATTGAAGATCTTCTTGGCAAGGGTGGTTTTGCCAATCCCTCCAACTCCCACAATAGCATAAACCATAACCTTTTTGTGTTCACTTAGGTTTTTCTCCTTGTGTGTAAGCAAATCCACAAGATTTCTTGTGTCCTCCTCAATTTTCTCACCAACCACACCTAACTCATCCTCTCCTGTTGTCTCACGCCTAGCACGACAAGAGGATTCTGCCTTTTGTGTGCCGTCCTCATAAGATGCAAGGTTGATGAAGTTGAAGGTTTTGCTACGCTTCTCAATGTCATCTAGCCTCTCAATAAGATTTTTTATGCGATTACCAATGTCATGAGCATGGAGAGGATTCCTCAAACAAAAGAGCAAGGGATTGAAGCAGCCCATATCCTTGGTTGGACCCCGTTCCATGGCCTTGAGCTGGCACAAATCAAGGATGTTGGTAGCATCATACATGGCATTCCTAAGCTCTCTCACCCATGATTGCACACTCTCGTCGCTGATGTTCCTCTTGTCAGCATCGGCGAGGAACCTCTTAAGGTCCCCTAGCTTGATGCCCATCTTTTTTATCTCATCAGGGATACCCAATAGCAGACGCACCTCTTCTTTAGCCATCTCCAACAACATGTCTTGGAGATAGGATGCTAAAGCATCCAGTACCACCGCCATTGCTGGTTTGGTATCTACAAAATCAAAATTAGACAAAAAGGTCATTGATTTGTTTAAAGCAAAGGTAATCTTGATGGTAAAACCAACGATCGAGGGCCCTGTAACCTTGGCACGTATTGAAACGGGCACACTGCAGCACTTGGTAGGTACAAGAGTAATCACAAAACGATAACTAAAGTGCCATTTTGGTTACTTTTGGTACCAGATCTGGCACATAGTAACAAGCTAAAAGCACGGACTTGACAAATTAATGAGTATCAGACGTGAATAACAAGCTAAGAGCAAGGGATTGAAAGCAGGTACACCATTCTCAAGTTGTCAACCCGTACCTGTGTGAGTATATTTGTGTGTGTGTGGATCGGAAGATGGCAAGACAAATAGAGAGAGCCGGGAGAGACTAGGCCTATGCACCTTGATTTGCAGCCGGTAGAGAGAGAATACTCTGTGCGGCTGTGCCCTTCACTTCCTTGGTGTGTTGTAGAGTAGAGCAAGAGGACTGGCCAGGCCGGGCAGCGGGTTACATGCATCAATCATCATAGAGATGCATCAATCATCTATAAACGAGTACACAAGTTTGAAGTAGTAAATCTTGGGACGCAGAGCTAGCTACGCGTAAAAAAATTAAATGCAGAGAAACACGGCGTCAAGGAAACGGACCTGTTGAACGATGGCTGGAACTGGAAGTACGTTCCACAAACCACGTCCCGGCGTGGTTTGTGGAATATGGCGCCTGCCGTGCCTAGCAGTTGCAAGGTTGGAGATGCCTGGATCCGGTCTCTGGCTTGGTGTGGCTACTGCTCTGCTTGATGGACGCTGGCGGAGGTGGTGGTGAAGAGCTGAAGGCTGATGGGCTGATGACCAGGATTGCGGCTAGCCAGCGCCGGAGGGGGCGGACGAGCTGAAATGGACTTAAGCGAAGAACGGAGGAGATGTGAGGTGGTTAGCGACAACTAGAACTGCGGTGGCTTCTCTTGGCTGCTTGAGAGGGGAACGAAGGAGACTTTATAGTTGGCCATGGTCGCCTAGTTAACTTAGCTGGTAGTGGCAGGCAGAGTCTGAACAGCTTCAAATACTTCAAAGGTATAGTATTACAGATAGCATCAGGGTCAATAATTTTGATATAAATTTATTTTCATGCAACTTCGAATAAAAAAATTGTGAATTATTTTTGTGACCACACTGCTACTTTTCAGAAACGGGCCTGCCACCTCGGTTAATTGTTTTACAAAGGCGACGCTCTTCTAAAAGGTATATATCTACAATTATTTATTTATAGAGACGGTCATTTTAGAATGATCATCTAAGATGTTAGGCTCTATAAATCGATGATTCACAGAGACGATTGCCTCCACTGTCCTTCGCTCTTTTATTGTTATGTCTAGATCCTTGTATTCTCTTTAACCATTCATATGAACGCCTTCTTTTATTTGTTCACACAGGATTATATGTACAGTAGTGTTGTTTATATAATGTAGAATGCTAAAAACTAAGTTACAAATATTGATATGATATAATGTTCAAAATGCATAAACTTATTCGAAATACCAAATTATGAAATCTATTATCATGGAGTATTAATATTGTCGGTGCAGAAAGTGACCAACTAGTAAATATTTGTCGTTTTACCGTACGTATGTGTCCTAGCACTCAATGACACAGGGTTTATACTGGTTCAGGCAACGTGCCCTACGTCCAGTTTGGGTCGGTCGATGACTTTATTCCTAAGCCCAGGTGCTCAAAGTTTGCTGTGGGGTTACAAACGAGAGGGAGTAAGATGGGGGTATCAGAGGTCCGGTCGGACTCTGGACCGAAGGGGCGAGAGTGACGGGAGCTCCTACGTGCACTAAGTATTGGAATGTATGCTCTATGTAGCTTTAGAGTGACTAAAGCTAGCAGAGAGTGAGTCGGAGCAATCCGTATGTTGTCTGTTGTTTGTGAAAAGCCGATCCCCTTTGGGAGAGGGTGCGTCCCCTTTTATAGATGAAGGGGACGGCCTTATAAGGGAGAGAGAGAGAGTGAGTGTGTGTGTGTTTTGTAGTCTTGCTACCCACGCTGTCGGGTACAAGAGGGTCGTCGGCGCCTACAATACTGTTTATGTCACACGCATGTGGCAGGCATTGTCGTATTTGCCTGATATGGTGGAGGACGGCGCCCACAACACCGTTGGGCGAAGGACGGTGCCCACAACACTGTAGGGCAAAAGACGTCGTCCGCAACACTATTCGAGTCCTGACATGCCTGAAAGGTTTGCGAAGCACCCTTCCGGCATGGTCTGACAGTACCATCCTGCAGGCACGCAGGGTACGGTCCCTGATATTACGGTTGACTGGAGCGGCCTGCCTTACTTGCTCTGTCCGTTTCCTGGGTCCTCACCGATCACCGAGCGGGCGTCCCCGGTCGGTCATTCCCCAGTCGGCTCCGGCCTTTCGGTCGAAGAAGAGCTGTAAACAGAGGTTTGGTGTACTCCTGGTCGGAGAAGCGAGTCTCAATCGGAAGTGCGCGCCGTTCCTCCTTGGCCAGGCCTTCTGGTCGGAAAGGCGGGCCGGATTCGGAAGCGAGCGCCGGAGTGGGAGGCGAGCTGGCCAGGCCTTCCAGTCGGAGAGGCGGGCTGGAGTCGGAAGCGCGCGCCGTTCCTCCTTGGCCAGGCCTTCCGGTCGGAGAGGCGGGCCGGAATCGGAAGCGAGGGAGCCAGGGTCGCCCTTCTGGCCTTTTGTTAGGTTTTTAGGCCGGCCCAGGGGTTGTGCGTCGTTCGCAACATCGTCTGCTAGGCCGAGCCTTTGCTGAGAAGCGGGTTCATGAGGCACCCCGAATTTTTGAACCTGACAAATATAAAATTAAAATTAATAATTTGTGATATTGCTATTGGCAGAAAGTTTTTTGAATTATCTTCAAAATGAGAAAGGTGGGTCATTTAGATGTAATGTCAGGGGGTCATTTTGAATTATCTTTAATAATTACAAATGCGATTTTATTTAGATGCAAACTTAGGGGTTAGCTTGAATTATTTTTCAAAATAGCAGAGGTGGGTAATTCATATACAAATTTACGGTGTTATTTTGAATTATCTTTCATAGTGGTATGTGGATAATTTGGAGGCAAGATTGAAAGGTTACTTTATGTATTCTTCATAATAGCAAATGTATTTTTTTTATGAATTATAACAGATCCAATGCCCATTATCAACAATGATGATAAAAGTCTATCAAATTAAATGTTAGATGTTTCTTATTGTTTTGAGAGTTTCTAGGATTTATTTTTTTGACTAGCACGTCAGGTGAGAATCAACGTAGTGCCTTTAATTAGTAATAGTAAGATTAGGTCTTGAGTCGGTTTTTATAAAAAAAAATGTTTACCAAGAGACGTTTGATTCATAATTTGGTCGTTAGTCCTCAAAGGGATAAAGCCGGACTCTTCTTTCCATTGTCTGAAAAAACACAGAAGAGAGACCCACACACAAACACACACGGGAGACTCACTCATGCCCCTGTCCCGCGCCATGCGCTGAGAAATGCAATGCCGATGGGGTTGTTGGTGGGAGGAAGGAGCGCAACTTCTACTTTTGGAGAGAATGCGCTACACATGCAGATCGGATTACTCAATTACCCTTTTCTTTCATCATTCTGGTAGTTTGATCATGCGCGTCCATGGCTAGGTGCGAAAGAGAATGATGCCGCCCATGCTGGCTTTAACTTTTCAGTACATTCACTTCCTTCTATAACCAAAAGTATGGTCGGAGATTAGCTTTTAGCTAATTTTTTGTGGTTAGTGGAGTAGGAAAAGTGGAGTCGATCTACAACGACTGGCAAACTTTAATTAAGCGCGTGAAGCATGGTGAGGCATGCAGCTTCGACGAACCAGAGCATCATACACAGATCATCCTCTCTTAGTCCCGTTTAGATCCAAATTTTTTTTGGATTTTGGCCACTGTAGCACTTTCGTTTTTATTTGGCAATTAGTGTCTAATTATGGACTAATTAGGTTTGAAAGGTTCGTCTCGCGATTTCTCACCCAACTGTGCAATTAGTTTTTTTTTCGTCTACATTTAGTACTCCATGCATGTGCCGCAAGATTCGATGTGACAGGTACTATGCAAAATTTTTTGGCTTTTGGGTGACATCTAAACGGGCCCTTATTCTCTCAGCCGATTAGAGCACACCATTCTCTCTGCCCCATCTCCATGTGTCAAGTATAGTATTTTTTTTTTGGCTAAACTGCACATATTGAAGCTAAACTTATACTCAAATAATTTTCCGCTGAGCTAGTTGTTTCAAAACTTGGATCAATATACGAAATGTGCCTTGACGGTGTGAGTGCGGCGCCCGGGGCCTCCCCGCGGCTCCGCGTGCCCGCCAACATCCGGCAGCGCCTGCGCCCGCCTCAGCCCGAGAACTACTTCAGCAACGCGGTCTTGCGGGAGCTGGTGACCGTCAAGGTGTTCGACGTGCTGTCACAGCCGCTGGGGTTCGTGGCGGAGCGGATCAAGCGCGCCGTGTCTCGCGTGGACAACACCTGCGCTGGGGGTCGAGAGAGGAGACGGTGCGGGGCGGGATCGTGCAGGCGCAGAGCGACTCTCTACGCGGAATCCGCAACGGGGTGAGAGCAGGGCGACGGCCTCCACAGCGTGGCGGTGCGCAACGCCAACGGGGTCTCAGAGTTTCGTTTAGAGGCGTCACGCGAGGCAGCTAACCGAGAGTGTCGCGCGCGCACATACGTGGAGACTTGTATCGGACTCGGAGGCGCGAACACGAAGGGGAGTTTGACCAAACCCCTCCGTATTGTTTAGGTGCAACAGATATTAAAGATGGGAAAATCACGATAAAGATAAAAGATGCGCATGAGCGCGTGAAGCAAGCATGGCTGTTTGATTGGCATCATCAGCATGCATGTTTGCTAGTTCGTTGGGTCGTGGCTGGTTGGCGGGTTGTTTGGAACAAATATATAGATCGGGTTATTGAGCCATCCTAAATCACGTCTTTCCATCCATTTATGATCCCTCTGTTATATATACGTCGAGGAGTTGTTGCCGCCTCACCAACTAGCTCGCTTTTTGAATACAGCATTGACCGCGCGCTGTGTGCAAGCAGAGCCCTTGGTCATTTGCTGGATTGTCGTGGAAACCCACGCTTTTACAGTCTTAACATTGCTGGTTTGGGTTGCCTCTCAGTTTAATGTCCTGCTTTCTACCCGACCAGGGACTGTTACATCGCTGAGCTGGGCCTTGTTGCGCAGGCTCCGGTTATATTATTCTAGACATAAAGCTTAAAAAATGATAAAATAAATATAGAAATTAACTAGAGTTCATGTGAGCCAAAATAAGCTAGGCAAAAATCAGTCTAAATTGCTAGGCAAAAATCTAACAGCACGGATGTCTCTGTCTAGATGTCTAAGTGAAAGAAATGAACATGTAAAGTTTAAAAAGAGTTTAGGGATGCCAATATCTCACCTCTCAAACCCAACACCTTTAAAGCTTCAATGGGCAAAACCTCCCCCCTCTATTTTTGATATTTCTCGCCTCCAAGTGAGCTAAACAATGGTGCTCAACAGACTGTCCCGAAGAGGAAGAATGGGTATTTAGGGGGGTGGGGGATTTTTAGGGGCGGTTGACTAAAGAGAACCGCTTCTGTTAATACATTTGTAGGGGCGGTCCTGTTAAGAAACTATCTTTGAAAATATGTCTCTTTTAGGGGCGGTTTTATAAAGACAACCGCACCTGAAAATGGATCTTTAGAGGCGGTTCTCTTAAAACAACCTCCCCTAAAAATAGACCTATTTCTAGAGGCGATTTTTATTATGGAACCGCCCCTAAAAATTGCTCTTTAGAGGCGGTGACGGAGCTACATACCCCCAGGCACGGTTAGAGGCGGCGTGCTACACTAGTAGAGAAACGACTTTTGATCTACTTCAAAATAGGTCTATTTTTTGCTCCCGGGACTAGAGAAATCTTTAGTCCCGGTTGGTAGCTCCAACCGGGACTAAAGGTCCCCTGCAGCAAAAGCCTGCCGTAGTAGCCGTTGGGTTGCTGCAGGGGACCTTTAGTCCCGATTGAAGCTACCAACCGGGACTAAAGGTTAACTTTTACTCCCGGTTGGTCCCTCCAACCGGGAATAAAAGTCTACTCCCGGCTAGAGGCTCCGTCTGGGACTAGAAAGGGGCCTTTAGTCTCAGTTGTTATTTCCAACCGGGACTAAAGGTCCCCTCCTATATACCCCTTCTTCCTCCCCGAGCCCGAGCCACTTCGAGCTCAGTGTTCTTGCTTCATTGTCGGCCTCTCTTCTTCCTCGTCGCCGGTAATCACAAGATTTCTTCGATTCCTCCATCGATTCTTCGGTTCTAAAAGTTACCAACTATATACTCTCATGTTTCATCAGTAGCATATCTCATTTTGTGGACTAGATATATGTGGTTTTTTATGGTGGATTTTTTTTATTTGTAAGCCATTTAAGCTCAAAATCACTTTAAAGTTTGCATATTTGGATGAAGAAAGGTTAAAGTAGTTATTCAAAACTAGTATTCAGCTTTCATTTCTAGCATGCATAGCACACTTCATGGTTTAGAGATATAGAGAATTTTAGAGTTTTTTTAATTTTATTTGTTTATAAAATGAGAAATTTATATTATATTAAAAATGAGTATAGAGAGTAGATGGCAACTGTTTCCGGGTCCTCGACCTCTCATCGGGTTTCAAAGCGACTGAGGCCGGACCTCCCTCTCATTGCATGTGGCAAGTGTGAGGAGAAGATTGTGATAGAGTACCGCGTGAGGAAGGAGTGTCCCAACAAGGGTCGTATTTTCTACAAGTGTCCGGATCGCAATGTGAGTTATTTTGTCGCATTTGATGATTATGGTTAATTTATACTTATTTTCATGATGATTGTGAGGCTGGTACTGGAAGGAAGAGTATATTGAACATGTGCAAAACTCTCTTGCACAGGCGGCTACGGCGGCTGATGAGACAGTGATCCTGTGGATGAAGCCCATAGATGTTGAACAAACGCATGATCTGTCTGTTTTAGTTAGGATTGGTCGCGAAATCCTTATGCTGCTGAAGTGCATTTTAGCTTTAGTTTTTTTGTGGTAGTTGGGATTGTCTACATTGTAGCGAGACTTTTATAAATTAATACCTTGTGTGGTGGCATGCATGTCGTATAATTAACTAATTATGTTCTAGGTTTTAATATGGTATGTATATCATGTAATACAGATGAGCAGACATTGGATGTACAATGCTGATCGCCGCTCCCAAGAGTTCATTGAGGGCGTGCATTCTTTCTTATGTGTGGTCGAGGCAAACAAACGCGATGGTTTCATGTGCTGCCCATGTGCCATATGTAAGAATTTGAAGGAAGGAATATGCTAGCTCAAGGAGTCTTCATTCACACTTGTTGAAGTCGGGTTTCATTCCAAACTATATTTGTTGGACGAAGCACGGAGAAACCGGGGTTGTAATGGAAGAAGGTGAAGAAGAATAATGGGACGATGATGACATTATTGCTGAATATGGTGCCTTCAATGATACTGCAATGGGGGAAGCTGAAGAAGAGGTAGGGACAGAAGATGAGCCGCTGATGATCTTGGTCAGGCCATTTGTGATGCACAAAGAGAATGCGAAAGTGAAAAGGAGAAGATCCAGTTCGAGCGCATGCTAGAGGATCACAAGAAATTGCTATACCCAACTTGTGATGCGGGGCAGAAAAAGTTGGGTACCACACTGGAATTGCTGCAATAGAAGGCAAAGAATGGTGTATCTGACAATGTATTTGGGGAGTTACTGAAAATCCAAAAGAAGATGCTTCTGAAGGATAACGAATTACCCACCACTATGTACGAAGCAAAACAGGTAGTCTACCCTTTGGGATTAGAAATCCAGAAGATACATGCATGTCGTAATGACTACATCCTCTACCGTGGCGAGGAGTACGAGAAGTTAGATGCATGCCCGGTATGTCATGCATCGCGGTATAAGATCAGGCGAGATGACCCTAGTGATGTTGAGGGCGAACGTCCCACGAAGAAAATCCCTGCCAAGATTATGTGGTATGCTCCTATAATACCACGCTTGAAACGTCTGTTCAGAAACAAAGGCCATGCAAAGTTGTTGCGATGGCACAAAGAAGACCGTAAGGTAGACAATATGTTGAGACACCCTACTGATGGGTCCCAGTGGAGAGCAATCGATAGAGAATTCCTGGAGTTTGCAAATGACGCAAGAAACTTAAGGTTTGCTTTAAGTACGGATGGTATGAATCCTTTCGGGGAGCAAAGCAGTAGTCATAGCACTTGGCCTGTTACTCTATGTATCTACAACCTTCCTCCCTGGTTATGAATAAAGCGTAAGTTTATTATGATGCTAGTGCTCATCCAAGGCCTAAGGCAACCTGGCAACGACATCGATGTATACCTGAGGCCACTAGTTGAAGAACTTCTACTTTTGTGGAATAGACCAGGTGTACGTGTGTGGGATGAGCATAAATAGGAGCACTTTGACCTGTGAGCATTATTGTTCGTAACAATCAATGATTGGCTTGCTCTAAGTAATCTTTCAAGACAATCAAATAAGGGATATAATACATGCACGCACTATTCCGATGACATTAAAGGTATATTCTTGAAAAAATATCGAAAGGTCATGTACCTTGGCCATCATCGATTTCTTCCTGCGAATCACCCCCTAAGAAAGAAAGGCAAGCATTTTAAAGGTAAGGCAGACCACCCGACCAAGCCGGGCAACCGAACTGGTGAGGATGTACTCAATATGGTCAAGGATGTGAAAGTAGTATTTGGAAAGGCACATGACAGCGAACCTGTTCCGAACGACGCCGACGGTCACGCACCCATGTGAAAGAAGAAGTCCATATTTTGGGAGCTACCCTATTGGCAAGTCCTAGAGGTCCGTAGCGCGATCGACGTGATGCACCTGACGAAGAATCTTTGTGTGAACCTGCTAGGCTTCATGGGTGTGTATGGGAAGGCTAAGGACACACTTGAAGCACGACAGGACCTACGGTGTTTGAAAGAACGAGATAACCTGCATCCAGAGAAGACAGATGATGGACGCCATTACTTAAGTCCTGCCAGCTACACTCTTAGCAAAGAAGAGAAGGAAAGCATGTTTGAATGCCTAGCAAGCATCAAGGTACCATCTGAATTCTCCTCGAATATAAAGGGTATAATAAATGTGCCAGAGAAGAAATTTCTAAACTTAAAGTTCCATGACTGCCACGTGCTCATGACGCAATTGCTTCCAGTTGCATTAAGAGGAATTCTACCTCCAAATGTACGTCTAGCCACCGTGAAGCTATGTGCATTCCTCAATGCAATTTCTCAGAAGGCAATCGATCCAATGGATCTAGCTAAACTACAGAATGATGTGGTTCAATGTCTTGTCAGCTTTGAGTTGGTGTTCCCTCCTTCTAATCGCTAAACGTAAACTGAAGAGTGCAGCTTCTAATCGCTAAACGTAAACTGAAGAGCCAGGCTGGATACTTTTGGCACCAGATCTGGCACATAGTAATAAAAAGTTAAAAGCACGGAGTTGACAAATTAATGAGTAGCTAGCTGACATGAATAAGATGAAGTTTGATCTATGGATGATTTTGCTATATTATACCTAAAAATCGAAAGCAGCTACACCAATATATCTCAACCCGTACGTGTGTCTGCGGATCGGAAGATGAGTAACATCTCTAACAATACTAATAAGAAAGGAAGGAAGAAAGAAAGTTGGAGCAGCCGAACTTCATGGAGTTATTGGGGCTCTAGTTCATTCCCTTGGAGCACTTCTTTTCTAGCCCCAAAACCCCCTGAAATAGCCTCTAGACATGGAGTTCTCAGAAAATTACCCGCTTTTGCCATCGATTACACACTCTAACACAGCGAACCGTTATTTGTTATGTTTGTGATCCCCAGGAACCCTATCCACCAGCGCCCGTGCTCGTCCCGTCACCCGCGCGTAGTTCCCACTTGACGCCGCCACCCCCGCGCTCGCACTTCACCCGCGCGGTCGCCGCCTCCTCCGTGCTCGCCCTCCCCGCCGTTCGCCGCCACCACCACGCCTCCATTCCCCCCGCCGTCCTCGCCTCCTTCCCCCGTGCCTCTTCTCCACGCCTGCACTCCCCTGGGCGGGACGCAACATTGAAAACTTCCTGGCGGTTAGCCTCGCGTGGTCGAGCCGCCCCCCCACCCCCGGCCCGTTCCCCCGCGGCGGCCATGGATCTTGGCCGGAGCCGGTAATCTCTCCACAAGATCCACGCGCGCCCTTGCTGTCCTTCCCTCCAGTGGTGGCGCCTCTTCCCACGACGGATCCGGCAAGCCGCGACGGCAATCCCCTCCCTCCTTCCGGTGGTGACGGCGGTGACGGCCCCTGCGCATCTCGGCAGCCTTCCACATCGTGGAGCGGGCCGGTGCGGGGGTCCATGGGGGAGGCGGCGCACCTAGCATGGCGGCTTCTCCACCGAGCACCGACCACCGAACAGAGCCTCAACTTTCTGATCCGTGGTGACGGCAAATGCAGATCCAGTCCATGTATGACGGCGGCGGCGGCCCTTCGGAATCCTCAGAGATGGCCATGGTGGATACGAAGACTGCCTTCATGGGTTGACTGATAACAGCTAGCGTGGATCCAGTCTCTGATTTGATCAGTGCGATGGATTTCTGTTGTTCATTTTTTTCCTTGGATTTTTTTGTTCATTTTTTCCTTTTTTGTATTTGTTCAATTTTTGCTACAAATCCTGAAGCGTCAACTCTTCCACAGAAATTGTGTCTACTGATCTGTTGGATTCCAGGAAGATTTTTGTTCAGGATGAATTTGATTTTGTACAAATATGATGGATGTGAGGATCAATGTACAGATGTTGAATGTTTTCGATGTTATTGAGTTTTCTTTTGTATTAGCTTATCCTAACTTATTTGGGACCGACAGCCTTTGTTATTGTTGTTACGAGTTTTCTTTTGTACAAATATGCTTGTCTTGCTGCTGGACGCATCATCGAAGTACACTCATATCAACCAAGGGCAAAAAGTAGGCAATCCACGCTGATAAAACACCATTCTGGAGCTGACAATACCCTTCTAGCCAAACACCATCTACAGATAGCTCCAACTCCACTAAGAGTCAGCTCCAGCTAGATTTTTAGAGTGGAGCTGCTCTACCTGGAGTTGGAGTCATGCCAAACAGACCCTTAGTCAAGTACACGTTTGAAATTCAACAGAGAAACACTTTTTTTTAATTTTAACACTTTTTGTAAAATAATTTTAAATCTAACACTGTTTCATTTAAACTAACACTTTTGGCCGCGCCTATTTTCATGGCGCGGCGAAATGCCTGTGTCGTGCCATGCATGGTGGCGCGGCAGGAGGGTGACATGGCGATGACCGGGGCCGCTGACCGGTGACGTGGCAGGGTCTGCCGCGCCACCGATCTTGGCGCGGCAGTGCCACGCCACAGCGCATGGCGCGGCAGGATCAGATAAATATTGCCCGCGAGCCGCCCCTGCCCCCGAGCCGCCCGCCCTGCCTCTGCCTGCAGCCCCTGCCCGAAGCGCCGCCGCCGCCGTGCCTGTAGCGCCTGTCGCCGCCGTGCCTGCACGCCGACCACCGCGCTTGCCCGCCCGGCCGCCCGCCCGCACGCCGCGCACAGCCCCGCCGCCCGCCCGCCCGCGCGCGCCGCACGTTCCCGCCGCGCCACGAACGCCGGCGCGTCATGGCCGCCGGCCGCCCGTCCGCCCACTCATATCAAGGTAGGCTCTCTTGATTTCATGTTATTATGATTGTTATTTTAGTTAGGGTTAGTGATTTAGGATAGTTAGGTAAGTGAATTTGTTAGGATTTGTTCGTGATTTAGGATAGTGATTTAGAATTTATTTGGATAGTGATTTAGAATTTGTTAGTGATTTAGGATAGTTAAGGTTTTGTTAGGCAGTTAGGGTTGAGGGAATGATTTTGGGTTTAGGTTAGGTAGTTAGGGTTTAGGTTACTGTTAGTTAGGATTTTGGGTTTAGGGATTGATTGTCGGTACTTAGTAGTGCTTGATACGACGATTTGGACGACTTGATGAAGTTTTGTCAAATGCTTAGTTTTCTAGTGAAGTTGTTTAATATGTCTGTTAATGTTACTTTGAATATATACATGTGCTTTCATATTGTGTTCGTAATGCATAACAAGTAGTTTAAATTTTGCAATGCTACATATTGTTAATTTGAATACTCTAACCCTTTGTTTATCAATTTGTAACAGGATGGCCCCTCCCACGCAGCACACGTTGTATCCCATTCTTGAGGTGGAGTAAGATGACCAGCACCGAGCACACATCTTGAGTGACACCGACGCACAGGTGCCCTTGCCTACTTTGAGGCCCCGCACGCACACCAGGGCGCACTAGTGGGATGAGTGTTACGTGCCGTAGATACGGCGTGCCGGCTTCTTCGAGCTTGTCCGTGTTGTCAACTACGGTCTTCCGCCCCTTGACCCAGCACTACTTACTGCAGTTGTAGACAGGTGCGAGTGCCTTCTTTGTACATAAACATTCTTATAACAAATTTAAGGCAACTAACAGTCGTTCTATTCTTATAAAAGGTGGAGGCATGAGACCCACACGTTCCACCTACCTTGCAGTGAGATGACCTTGACCATGCAAGACGTGAAGGCTCTCTTTGGCCTTCGGTTGGGGGGACTTTCAGTGACAGGGATAGTTGACAACGATCACTGGAGGGAGCTGTTGGCTCAGTTCACTAGCTTTCTTCCACCGGACGACGAGGTTTTCAAGAAAAATAAGTGAGTAATTCAAGCCTATTTAATACTTGTATTGCTTTCCTACAGTCATCGGATCTCATTTTCTTTGGTCAATTTCAGGAAAAGTTTTGGTGTTTCGTCGTCCTGGATCATAGAGCGCTTTGATTACTTGGACCCACAAGCTGAGGAGGCTCAGATCGATAGGTTTGCTAGAGTGTGACTCTGGAACTTCCTTGGTGCTTTCCTCTTCCCAGACGCCTCGGGCAATACCATCAGCTGGATCTTCCTTGACATACTATGTCAGCCGTGGGAGAACATAGCGGCGTACAGCTGGGGTAGCGCAGTTCTGGCATGGACGTATCGACAACTGTGCATTGCCTGCCATCGCACCTCAGGGTATGCAAACCTTGGGGGTTGCTCCTACCTACTCCAGGTTTGGTGTTGGGAACGATGGCCCGTTGGGAGGCCCCTTAATACTGGTTTACCGGCAAGTATTTCGGTTTACTATATTCTTCGAGACAGTTACATATGATTAAATTATTAATGGCTATTTTATTATCGTGTTCAATGCAGCAATGGAACGGGCATGATACACTCTCTACAGCTCTGTTTATCTGGACAGAAGCAGAGTTAGTTAGAGGAAATGCGAGGCGCAAATACAGGGAGTACACGGACGGTCTCGACGTCCTGACACAGCATCAGGTTACGCTCTCTTTACTATTATACATATGTCTTGTTCGATGTACACTATATCACAACCTAACTCAATTGCGAAATGTTCAGGTGCATTGGTGTCCTTGGGATGCTCCGGAGCTCGAGTACTATCTGAGTCCTGTCACTAGGGACGAGTCAGACAAGTATCGCTGCAACATCCCTCTTATTTTCTTCCATGTGGTCGAGATTCACTTGCCCATCAAGGTCTGTAGACAGATTCAAAGAATGACAGGCTGCCCACCACTGCTTTACTCCACCAACTAAGGATTGCATGGGTGCTTTATCGATTAATAACAAAGCTACAGTTCAGAGGTGTGTGGTACAACTAACATCGTTTTGTTGCAGGTATGACCGTAGGAAGAGGTACAAGACCAAGGATTGGCGTGTGACACACAACGCGCACATCCTTTTGTGGGAGACCAAGGAACGATAGCCGGTCCATGCGGGTCCTCCACACAACCAGCACACCTTCGACGAGTACCTACGGTGGCTTCACTGATCTACGAGGACACATATCAAGCCCTCGTACATTGAGGAGGCGATTGACGAGGACTCGGAGGAAGATGTGATTGAAGATGTGTACGACGTTGGCACTAGGGAGGACACACAGCTACAGAGAGCCCCGCTTTAAAGATACGTGGTAAGATACTTGAATGGTATAATTTGTTATCCGTTTGGTATTAAGTATGTGTACTAAAATTGTCCAACCGCGTCTCTGTACCCATACGGCACAATTATCAAGGATGTCCAACGAAGCAGCGTTTCAGCTTCACGAGTCTAGAGGGCAAGGGCCAGGCGTTCTCGAGGCTTTTGTGGAGGTAAATATAAACTTGTCTGTTCTGAAAATATTTCTTTATTGTATATGCGTTTGGGAAATACACTAACTTTAACGTCTATTTATGCAGAAGGTGAAGAAGAGCTCTAGGAAGCTAGCTCAGAAGCTGAGCTGCATGGACACTGCTTATGTGGAACCGTCACTCCCGACGCGGTCGGGTGGCACGTCTTCAGCCTATTGGAGGACACCAGCCGGCTCTTCTTAGCCGGTGACAGGTGCCACTTCCGCAGTGCGTACACCACCACATCATAGCGCCGGGAAGGACTCTTCTACCGAGGACAACGATGACGACGACGACGACCCCACGGGCTTCCGCAGACAGCACGACCAGTGGGACAATTGGCCGTAGGACAAGATCGGCATGTCTCAGCTAGGTGGTGCCCCACTTGGTACCCAAGGAGCCTCACAGGTACTAACAAATGTAGTTTCTTTAAATACGTAGGCTCTATGAACTAACGATCATAAAGATTATAAGTAATCGCACATATCATATACTTGCAGGGTACGAGCCGTACGCAACGGCGACGCGACCACACCGACGTCGGCTACACTCCCAATGTGTTGTCAACAAATCCGAAGAGACAGAGGCGTCCGAGGGATCCTTACACTCTTGGGTCTTAGTTTGTTAGGTCGAACGAATATTGGCATCCGAAACTTACAGGCTTAGTTGGTTATGTTATGTCGAACTTATGTCAAACCGATGAAAATTTTAGGTGGCAGCTTGTCAACTTGCGCACGGACTGCATTTATTTGCTTCATATTCGTTTCAATGAGTCGCGGCAGCACTACCAGTGAGATTAAGTAGCAACTAGTTCGGGAACCGGCAGTATCGGCGTATCACGACGCCGGTGGCTGGCGTCTTGACCCCGATCCTCTCGAGCTTGGTCATCGCCGCCACGAAATCGCCGGAGAAGGCATCCTGGTTAGACGCGCAGTAGTCGACCGTGCTGCACGACCCCATGTCAGACTAGAGCACCTGGTCGGAACCCACTAGAAAGGGGTCGAGGAAGCCGGGGTCCATGGTCCATGATCGTGTCACTGCCAATCCTCAACCAAAAGCAGCCGATCTTCTGTATGCGCCCAGGTCCTGCCTCGTCAAGATCGGTGGCGCGGCAGACCCTGCCACATCATCGGTCAGCGGCCCCGGTCTTTGCCACGTCACCCTCTTGCCGCGGCATAGGTATTTCGCCGCGCCATTAAAATAGGCGTGACCAAAAGTGTTAGTTTAAAAAAACAGTGTTAGATTTAAAATTATTTTACAAAAAGTTTTAAAATTAAAAAAAATCTCAAGGAAACGGACCTGTTTAGCCGAGCCGTGTAGCAGTAGCAGGGTTTGAGATGGCCGGAGCCGTCCTGGGCTACTGCTCTAAGCTCTGCTTGACGGATGCTGCAGGCGGAGGTGGTAGCGAAGGCTGGTGGATGGAGAGGATTGCGGTTGGCCAGAGGGGGCGGACGAGCTGAAACTACTGAAATCGACTTTGCGCCGAGTAGAACTGCCCGGATCTTAGGCGAATATTCTATTCCGCGGAGGATCCTTTCCGCGACACACTGCAACCAAACATGGCTCAAATGGTCCGTCCTCGGTAGCAAACAGATGGAAAAAGAGTAGTATGTACTCCGTACAATGGTTACGAAGGAGTAGAGGGGGCTGGCCAGCCGGTAGGTAGACAGTGTACCTTCGCTACCTGCCGTCATACTGCGGTAGGGCCTGACGACCCTTGCGTGTTGGCCGGAGTTGGTGCGGCGGAGCCGCGCAGGGCTGGTGGCTGGGCTCGGTTGTCTTGTCCTGAGCAGCAGATTTAGAGGAATACTCCCTCTGTTCTACAAAATGTAGTTATGGGTTTGTGAAAGTTTGACTAGATTTGAAAAAAATATTAATTACATCTCTAAATATTTTTTTATAAAATTATATTTAGCGATTTATCTAATATTACCAGTTATGCATCTTAAATATTATATTTTCATATATATAATTCGTCAAAGTTAAAAATATTTAAATTTTTTGAAAAATGAATAGCGACAATGACAGTGTTTATGTGACAGAGGAAGTATGTGGATTGAGGCCTGCCTTTGTTTGCTCGATGAGAAAGAACAAAGAGGGATTCATGAGAAGTGCTCGCTTTCTTGTGCTTTGGTTGGTCGATGGAAGCTGATGTTTGCTAATTTGGTGAAGAAACTATGTGCTTGGTTAGTAAATTTTTGGTCAGTTGCTTCCATCCGTTGAGATGGTAAAGGAATGGAAAATGATTTTTGTCAGACGGCAAACACATAGAGAAAACAATCGAATGAATTTGGGGAAAAAATGGCCACATATCCAACTCTGATTGAATCACTACATATATTCTCGAACTAGCAACAAAATAAGATGCCCACATCAAATTTATATTTGATCGTCACAATTTACTAGTTTATGCGTGCATTAAATAGCTCATAGACAGTTAAATAGAAATTCATTGTATAAATAGTCTGTTTAGTCATCTGCATAGCATTTATTTGCAGACAGCAAATGTTGGTAAGCTTATATTATGCCCTGACAAATTAATGCTGCCGACCGAGATGACTTGGCTGGCTTGCTGGCTCGTGAGCTGGGCAGGGCCTATCTGCGGATCGGGACAGAGGATGGATACCACGACCGGAAGCGAGGCAACGGAGTCAAGTCGCGCTGCCCCACGCACCTCCACAATCCGTGCTGGATCCTGGAAGCACGTCTTCTCGAGAGCGACACTAATAATATAGCCGGATGTTGGCTGCAACGTTTCGTTGTAGCTTTCTCTTAGCCCACTCACATATAGTAGTTATTTCATCATTATTAATATATGGCTCCACTTGTGTCTCACAAACTTTCTTGGTTCTTATGCCTAAGCTGATTCTCTCTCCTCTTTTCTCCTCTCTCGTACACCTTAGCATTTAGCCAGCTTAGAGTCTGCAATTATACTTAAGCTCTGATCCGATGAGGACGCGATGCAGGCAGCCGGCTTCATTGCAGTGAAGCCACACTTAACGCAACCAACCAACCGAGTGTCCCCGATGTCCATGATGCCTTGTCCAGCATCAGTAGGGGAGTAGGTAGAGAGAAGGGAATTCCAGAAAGGTAGCAAGCTATCGCCTGTAGGGGAATCGGCCTCGACTGGGGCATCGGGGTCAGGATCAGGAGTATCCGGCTCGTTCCATGCGGCATGTTCGTATTTTCTCTAGAAGGGTGGAATATTCAGTGTCTTTCATGACGATGGTTCCCCTCTCCGACAAACTGAAACATATAGGAGAAGCTAGTACACGAGTCCGACCTCTTTCAATTATTGCGTGAATCTGATTTACATCCTTCAATTAAAAAACCGAAAATTTCGATTTTTTTGAAACCGCTTGATTTACCTCCTTGAATGTTTTTTTCTGACATGCGACTTCTCACACCCTCAAACCAACGTGTGCGACTTGGCCGACAACATCATGGATGTGACCACTTCCTCGTTCATTGTCATTGCAGTAGGTCTGTGCATGCATTGGGGTGGCACATGATCGAGCAGGAAGACAATTTGGATGGGCTCAGGACACCTGACTTCATGCGTTTCTTGAAACCATTCTCTATAATATAGTGCCTAGCCCACAGAAATAAAGAGCATGATTTTAGGAAAAAAATAGAGCTGGTTTCGTATTTTTCTGAGTTAAAACAAATTTTCTATGAATCATTTAATGTTAAAAAAGATTTTTGTATTTTTAAGTGCACATTTATTCTAGAAAAATATTTGGATATCTTTTGAAAAGTTATTTCTACATTTTCTATAAAGTCATGCGTGCTTTTGATTTATCTCCCTCAACTTATGCATGACTTTGGTTTACCTCTCTCGTGGCTGACATGCCGCCGTGTAGTATGGTTGACATGTTAGGCAAAACCGCGTTCAATACCGCTCAAGAAGGTAAATCAGATGGTTTCAAGAATTGAATGAGTTTAAAAATCCAAATTTCTATTCGGGGGAGGTAAATCAGTCTCATGCATAAGTTCCGGAAGGTTAGGTAGTTTTTTTACAGCTGGCAACTTAACACCCACCACTTAGGCTCTGTTTGAAATTCTATTCACGGTTGACGTACCACCAGGCGTATAGCGGGTGGTGGAGAAAATCACGTGATGGTTGAACTACTACTAGTTCATTTTCTGCTGTTGGTGAACCGGAGATCATCGAACTGTATCCAAACATGGCATTAGTATATTATTAACCTACTAGTCGGACCGAAGATGGTCAATTTCCGCTTCTTGGGCCAGGACGTTTGAGTCTTGAGGCCAAACTGTGGAGGCTCTGTAGCATAGACATCAAAATATAGACCGATGGTTCGAAAGGGTCAGGATTTAACAGTGTTGTATTTTTAGTGGTAGATGACATTTCATCAATAACGAGACGTCTGTGATTTTGTCAATCTTAATGATTTATCAGCATAGTCCTCAAAGATGTTCATAGAGGTAGTGTTTGCGTAATATACGCATATCAGTGCATTTGACGTGCAGTTGCGGTTGCGTAATCAGAGTTTCACCTTTGGCTACTGAATGGTGCTGTAAGATTTTCTCTGAATGCAAGAATATGCGTCATTCCTAAGAAAAGAAGACACAATGTGATTCTTACCAATAGCCTTCTCGAGAGTCAAGATAGGAAACATGAAAAATAGGGTGCACCAGTGAACATGGTGGCAGCTGAAGCTCATATGCAAACTGTATCATAACTTTCGTTCTGTAACGGCTCGCAGTTTATATTAGCTCTCTACTCTTGCAAACTGCATCAACAGCAACGGATATTCAAATCATCACAGAAAAAAAAACGATTAACGATTGACATCCGGTCACATTCTAGTTTCATTTTTTTTTTTTTGCAAAATATGGAACATCTAATCTAAGCACCATCACTGTAAGCGGCTTCATCACGGCTTCAGTCAAGGCGATCGGCGATTGCAGCTCCATGGCTCCTTCTCTGGTTAAGAAAAGGTGGAGACATCTAACCACGGTGGCTCTGGTGCATCCTCCTCCTTGAGTCCCTCCTGTAAGCTCCTCCTTGAGTCCGTCGGCTCCTATCTGTTAGCAAATAATACAAATAAAGAACGAACACGAGACATATTTTTTACGTGGAAAACCCTTGCGGGACAAAACCACGGGCACCAACTAACGATCTTCACTATATGGAGAGTTTACAAAACGCAGGGAATCCAATGAGTCATCAGCTCTTCCCGTGCGGCTTACAAGATGTATTTATAGGACGGACTCACTGCAGTCAAATACGGAAACAAATCCGCTAACCTGAACCGCGGGCCCTCCAGGTGTCCCCACAAGACTCACGTTACAATTTGGATCGTATTCCAACAAACTCCATCTTGAGATGAATTCCATCTTGTAGCAAATGAAGTATCATCAATCAACCCACTTCAATAATAAATAATCACCGACGCCAAAAGTCACGAGGATTTAAATTGTAATACCAACTAAGCCTAAGCACAGCTCAAACTTGGCTCCAGGAACAAGCTTTGTCAATATATCAGTGGGATTATCATGAGTATTTATCTTGCATACCTTAATGTCACCTTCAGCAATGACACCTCGAATAAAATGATATCTCACATCGATGTGCTTTGTTCTTTCATGAAACATCTGATCTTTAGTCAGACAAATAGCCCTCTGGCTATCACAATGTATAGTAGTGCAAGAAGTAACCCCGCAAAGTTTAGAGTATAAACCTCTCAACCAAATAGCTTCTTTACAAGCTTTAGAAATAGCCATATATTCAGCTTCTGTAGTAGACAGAGCAACAATAGCCTGCAAACTTGCTTTCCAGCTAAAAGCACAACCACCAATAGTGAAAGCATAACCCGTGAGAGACCTCCTCTTATCTAAATCACCAGCATAATCAGAATCAACATAACCAACAAGTCTATCTCTAGATTTCCCAAATTACAAACAGGCATTAGAAGTACCTCGCAAATATTTGAAAATCTATTGAACAGCCCTCCAATGCTCCTTACCAGGATTAGCCATGAATCTACTGACAACACTCAATGCATGAGATAAATCAGGACGAGAACAAACCATGGCATACATAAGAGAACCAACTGCACTGGAATATGGAACTCTAGACATGTACTCAATTTCATCATGTGACTCTGGACATAAAGCAAAGGATAATCTAAAATGTGCAGCTAATGGAGTACTCACTAGTTTTGCATTAGGCATATTGAAACGACGAAGAACCTTTTCAATATAACCTCGCCGACTGAGGTATAACTTGCCAGATTTTCTATCTCTAATAATTTTCATACCAAGAATTTTCTTAGCTACACCTAAGTCCTTCATCTCAAATTATTTACTCAATTGTGCCTTCAATTTAGCTATTTCTAATTTTTCTTTTGCAGCACTCAACATATCATCAACATAAAGAAGCAAATAAATAGCTGAGCCATTAACAATCTTCAAATAAACACAACTATCATAATCAGACCGCTTAAAACCATGAGAGAGCATAAACAAGTCAAATCTCCTGTACCATTGCCTAGGAGATTGCTTCAAACTATAAAGAGACTTCTTTAGTCTACAGACAAGGTTTTCTTTTTCAGGAATAACGAATCCTTCAGGTTGGTTCATATAAATGTCTTCTTCCAACTCCCCATGTAAGAATGCAGTTTTAACATCTAGTAGCTCAAGTTCATAATCATGCATGGCAACAATACTGAGCAAAGTACGAATAGAACTATGCTTAACAACTGGGGAAAACACATCATTATAATCAATACCTGGAATCTGGCTATAGCCTTTAGCAACCAACCTTGCTTTATACCTTGCTGGCTCAATTGGAGAAATATCCTCCTTTCTTTTGAAAATCCATTTGCAACAGACATGCTTTTTATTCTTGGATAATTTCACTAAATCCCAAGTAACATTCTTTTCAAGTGATTCCATCTCATCTTGCATAGCGGTCATCCAATTGTTGTAATCAGCAGAAGTAATAGCCTCAGAATAATTAGAAGGTTCTGAATTACCTTTTAGCTCTTCTGCAACACTCATAGCATAAGCAACATTGCATTCTTCAATTAACCTATTAACTGGTTTGGGCTGTCTTCTGTCCCTACCAGCAGCAATAGAACGTTGTGGAGACTGAACAACCAGAGAAGAATGCTCAATAATAGAAGAATCATCAACAATTGGAAAAATTTCAGCAATAGGTGCATCTTGGACAACAACATTATCAACATCTGGTGCATCAATTAAGTGCTCCACATGCACACTTACTTTCTCTCCCTCAATAGGAGCATCAATAGATAGGTTGTCATAAAACATAGTAGATTCATTGAAGATAACATTTCTACGAAGCACAACCTTTCGAGTTTGGGGATTCCACAATTTATAACCTTTAACACTAGGTTGATAACCAAGAAATATGCATCTAGCAGCTCTAGGCTCCAATTTACCATTATCAGCGTGAGCATAAGCAGTACAACCAAAAACTCTCATTGTGAATAATCAGCTAGAGAACCAGATCATACCTCAATTGGAGTTTTCTTACCAAGAGTAATGCAGGGTGAACAATTAATAAGATAGCAAGCAGTGGAAGCTGCTTCAGCCCAAAAACGCCTATCCAAACCTGAATTAGACAACATGCAACGGGCCTTAGAGATGATAGTTCTGTTCCAACACTCAGCTACACCATTCTGTTGAGGCGTATAAGGAATAGTATAGTGCCTAACAATGCCTTGAGACTTCCAATATGCTTTAAATTCATTAGAACAGAATTCCATCCCATTATCAGTGCGAAGCTTTTTAACCTTCTTTTCAGTTTGATTTTCAATCATAACCTTCCACTCTTTAAATGCTGAAAATGCTTCTGATTTATCCTTCAAGAAATAAGGCCATACCTTACGAGAATAATCATCAATGATTGTCAACATATAACGAGAACCACCAATAGAACGCTTGCGAGATGGTTCCCATAAATCAGAATGCACATAATCAAGAATACCTTTACTTTTATGAGTAGATGTATTAAATGACACCCAGTTGTGTTTGCCAAACACACAATGCTCACAAAACTTCAACTTATTGATGCTATGTTCATCAAGAAGCCCTCTCTTGCACAATTCATGCAATGCTTGTTCACTCATATGTCCAAGACACATATGCCAAAGATTAGTAGCATCAGAATTAGATAGTGAATTAGAAATTACAGTAGCATCACCTGTAATTGTAGTACCATGAAGACAGGTGTTGGGGACCAATATTAGGGTACACGAAGAGGAGCTAATGACCGTCAACATTAATTCATCTGTGCGATCAAGAGCGTGACTACGCCGCCTGTCGGGCTCCGTCTCGCCCAACCCCCGAGGGCTGGCTCCACCTCACCCGACGTCTGAGGGCAGGTCCTGCCTCACCCAACGTCTGGGGGTAGGCCTCGCCTCGCCCGACGTCCGAGGGTAGGCTCTGCCTCACCCGACGTCTGGGGGCGAACTCCGCCTCACTCGATGTTTGGGGGCAGGTCCGGCCTCACCCGACGTCTGAGGGCAGGTTTCGCCTCGCCCGACGTCTAGGCGCGAACTTCGCCTCGCCCGACATCTAGGGGTAGGCCCCGCCTCACCTGATGTCTGGTGGCAGGTCCCGCCTCGCCCGACGTCTGGGGGGCAGGCCCCACCTCGCCCGATGTCTGAGGATGAACTCCGCCTCGCCCGACGTCCGAGGGCAGGCTCACGACAACCACTACGGTCCAGAGAGGAAAATTGCATCACCAATAGTAACGGACGTACGGTCACTGTGCTGCCTGCTCCCTGTAAGGCCGCTAATTGGCACGCTGGTCCGCCGCGCCACCAGCCGGGGCGGGATGGGACCTGACAACCCGCTAGCCATATCAGAACTTGGTGTCGTCATGGGACAGACGCCCAACGTGGGGCTGTCCCTGTCGCCGCCTGCCTTGTTAGCGGGGCCCGCGCAGGGGAAAAGGAAGACCCGACATCCTCAAAGGACTCCTTTTATCTCTCGCTTTCCTTCTTTTCTCCTATCTGTAAGCCCTGCTCTCCCTTGGCCTATAAAAGGGAAAGTAGGACACCCCACTAAGAGGACCGATCGATCAAACACATCACACATAGCATCACACATAGCTGAGCAACAACCAAGCTCTCAGCTTCCAGCCGACCTTTCCATCAGAGACTTGGGACCTATCCCTCTCTCGCCCATTTGTAACCCCTACTACGAACTTTTTAGTGCTAATAACACAAGCAGCAGCCACGAACTAGACGTAGGGACATTCAGCCCGAACCAGTATAAACTTTGTGTCTTTTTAGCACACCATCCGGGTCAGACGCGCAATAACACAAATTTACTCATTGGTGTTTACTCGAAACACCGACAGTTGGTGCGCCAGGTAGGTGTCCTTTGCGTGTTCCGACATTAACATCAGGGCACGGATGGCTAGTCACGGCATCAGCTGGGTCCCGGGTGCACATGTGCGCTTCGGGGACCTAGACTTCATCATCACGGTAGGAGGAGAGTTGGTATGGACTCATGTCGCCATCCAACCTCTCCCCTCCATCGGCCTCGACACAGTCAATGAGGTGGTTGAGGAACTGCGTACACCGGGGGCTTGCACCCTCGGAAACAACCAGCTCCTCGACTATGGGAGGCTTGAGCGCCAGCTCAGTGTCTCCCTAGGACCACAACCGTCCTGGGTGGACCAGTGCCACCTCACCTTATCTTACGCCAATGACATGGCATGGCTCGCCGGAGGGGAACCCCTCTCTCTGGAACACCTCATACGGAGCGCCCCGACAGTGCTTCCGTTCGGTCTCCGCAATGCCGCAGGGACCGTTAGCTACCTTATGGCACAATGCATGATTCCACCTCCCACGAATGATGAATTCATGGGGATGATCGAGCACATCACGGAATCTTTCCACGACCTCCTAGCAGAGGAGCCGGAGTCACCCTCTGGCTCTGGCTCCAGCAGGGGAAGCCATCATCCCTCCTAAAGGATACATCGAAAGCATTCGCGAGGAGGAGGCTACCCCGGTGAACAACCTCGGCGACAAGGCCAAGGGGGAGACGGCCGCCCCACCTCGTGTGCGGATAGAGCAACTAAAAGCCCAACACCGAGAGATCGAGGAAGCATGGCTCTAGCTCGAGTAGGAATGCACGGAGCTCGATCGGGAAATCGAGCGCCACGGAGACGGCGGGAGTGCACGCGCCATGGCACGCGACGTGAACCGAAGGATTATCGCCGACGATGAAGCCCTTCCTCGCTTCACCCGGGCAAGCCAGAACATCGCCGCTACGGCGGTCTTGCTCCATGGTCTTCTAGAGGCCATGATGCCCGAGGATTGTCAGGCCAACCATGAGATTCGCAAGCTGCTCGAGCGTGCGGCAGCGCAGTAGGCCAAAAGCTCGTTGTCTCAACGACACAAGCTCGACGCCAGCTAGTGCACGCCCTCGGAGCACCCTGGTAGGGATGCGTCGGTCCACTAGGAGCCACAAAGCAGGCAACACACCATGGTCCCGGTGCGTCAGCGTCTCGGCCACAACCGTGACGCACGTAACACCCTCGACGCCCGCAGATGTGCCTATGATGACCCAAGAGTGGGAACCAGCCGTAGCTATCACCCTCGTCGTGGCGGACGCTACAACAGCGGCGAGGACCGAAGCCCAAGTACCTGCCTACCGGGGCCTCAGGCCTTCGGCCGACACATCCTCAACGCTGCCTTCCCCGCCAAGGTACCGGCCACCAACCAATATCCCGAAGTACTCTAGGAAACAAACCCTAGACTATAGCTTGAAGACTATTGGCTTGCCTGCCAAGCCAGTGGTGCGGATAATGATGATTTCATTATCCGTAACCTACCACTGTTCTTGTCCGATTCGGCACGAGCATGGTTGGAACACCTCCCGTCCAATAGAATCCAGAGTTGGGTGTACCTGAAGGAGATCTTTGTGGGAAACTTCCAGGGCACATACAAGCGCCCTGGGAACCCATGGGACCTCAAGAACTGCTAGTAGAAGGCTGGAGAAACCCTCAGTGGGTACATCCAACGCTTCTCCTAGCAATGCAATGAGCTACCTAACATCATCGACGCCGATGTTATAGGAGCTTTCCTATCTGGGACCACCTATGAGTCTTCGGTTCATAAGCTGGGATGCAAGGGCCGCGAACCACCAAATAACTCCTAGACATTGCCACCAGCCACGCCTCTGTAGAAGAAGCGATCAGAGCGATCTTCGATCGCCTCGATGGCAAGGCGAGGCGGGATGAGGATGTGGCGAAGGAACCTCCAATCGTTCCGCCAAAAGGAAGAACAAGAAGCAATGGCACGAGGGCTCTTTCGTGGCCGCCACTGACCGCAGGGGTGGTCAGAAGCCCGTGGAGAGCACTCCGAACAACGTCAAAAAACTACTTGAGGGACCGTGCCCAAACCATGCTTTCCCCATCAAGCATCTGTACAAAGACTGCGCCCTCATGAAGCGGTTCTTGTCTAGAGGCTCCAAGAAAGGGGAGCATGGGAAGGACCCTGACCCTACCACGGATGACGCCGAGGAAAAGAATGATGGCTTTCCATCACCGGATGGCTGCCTCATGATCTTTGGAGGATCAGAGGCCTATGACTCCAAGCGCCGCTAGAAGATCACTCGCCGCAAGGTCTATGCGACCGAACCGGCCATGCCTGCCTTCCTCCGGTGGTCAGAGTCCGCTATAACCTTCGATCAGACCAACCACCCGGAGAGTGTCACATAGCCAGGGAGATACCCACTCGTGGTCGACCCAATCGTCGGCACTAAGCGGCTCACCAAAGTGCTGATGGATGGAGGCAGCAGCCTCAACATCATGTACAGCAAGACGCTCGATGCCATGGGCATCGACCGAGCGCGCATCCGGCCAACCGGAGCACCTTTTCATGGCATCGTGCCTAGAAAGCAGGCTATGCCGCTTGGGTAGATCGACCTGCCCGTCACTTTCGGGGGTCCATTCAACAACAGGATGGAGACCCTAACCTTTGAAGTTGTTTGGTTCCACAGAACCTACCACGCCATCCTGGGACGACCATGCTACGTGAAGTTTATGGCCGTCCCCAACTACACCTACCTCAAGCTAAAGATGCTGGGCCTAGGCGGGGTCATCACCGTCGGCACCTCCTTCAGCGCGCCGATGAGTGCGAAGTAGAGTGCTGCGATCACGCCGCGGTGATCGTATCCTCCGCAGAGCTCGTGGCTCTCAGAAAGGAGGTCACCGAAGAAGCACCCAACCCCAAGCGGTCGACCGGGTCCTTCGAGCTAGTGGAGGGCTCCAAGGAAGTCCTTGTAGACCCTAGGAGCACCGAGGGCAAAATGGTGCGCATTGGTACCACGCTTTCCTCCTAATAGGAAAGCGCGCTCGTCGGCTTCCTCCGTGCCAACAAAGACATCTTTGTGTGGAAACCCTTAGATATGCCAGGCATTTCGAGGAAAGTCATCGAGCATGCCTTGATAATCCGCCCAGGCTCCAAGCCGGTGAAACAACGCCTGCGTCGCTTCGACGAGGGGAAACGCAGGACCATCGGCGAGGAGATCGCAAAGCTTTTGGTGGCCAGATTCATCAAGGAAGTGCACCACCCAGAGTGGTTAGCCAATCCCATTCTTGTACAAAAGAAGAGTGGGAAATGGAGGATGTGTGTTGACTACACGGGTCTCAACAAGGCATGCCCAAAGGATCCATTTTCTTTGCCACGCATAGACCAAATAGTCGACTCTACTTCAGGGTGCGAAACCCTCTGCTTCCTTGATGTGTACTTCGGGTACCATCAGATCGCATTGAAATAGTCCGACCAGCTCACGACATCTTTCATCACCCCCTTCGGATCGTCCTGCTACGTCACAATGCCGTTCGGTCTGAAGAACGTTGGAGCCACGTACCAGCGTTGTATGCTCAAGTGTTTTGGGAACCTCATTGGGTGGACCGTTGAGGCCTACGTTGACGACATCGTGGTCAAATCCAAGCGGGCTGACCACCTTGTAGCTAATCTTGAGCAGACTTTCACAAAACTCCGAGCAAATGACATCAAACTCAATCCCGAGAAATGCGTTTTCGAGGTTCCGAGGGGCATGCTGCTTGGTTTCATCATCTCCGAGTGTGGCATCGAGGCCAACCCGGAGAAGATCTCAGCCATCACAAGGATGGGCCCGATTTAGAACATTAAGGGAGTACAACGAGTTACAGGGTGCCTCACCGCGCTCAGTCATTTCATCTCACGCCTCGGCGAATGAGGTCTCCCCCTTTATCGACTTCTGAAGAAAGCCGACTACTTTGAATGGACGTCTGAGGCCCAGGAGGCACTTGACATGGTCAAGTTGCTTCTGACGAAGGCCCTGATCCAGGTTCCTCCTACCGATGGAGAACCCCTTCTGCACAAGTGGTCAGCGCCACCCTGGTAGTGGAGCGGGAAGAAGAGGGGAACGCCCTCAAAGTACAGTGCCCTGTATACTTCATCAACAAGGTCCTATTCGACTCAAAAACTCTCTACCCCCAAATCTAGAAGCTCCTGTACGCCGTCGTCATCACCAAGAGGAAGCTACGCCACTACTTCGAGTCACATCCGGTGACAGTCGTGACGTCCATCCCCTGGGCGAGGTCATCCAAAACCAGGGTGCCATGGGAAGAACCGTGAAATGGGCACTCGAGCTGATGGGCCAGGGCATTGCGTATACCTCCCGGACAGCCATCAAGTCCCACGTGTTGGCTGATTTCATCGCAGAATGGACCGAGGTCCAAATGCCACCAGTGGTCATCGATCAAGAGTACTGGACGACGTACTTCGATGGATCGCTGATGAAGAAGAGCACCGGCGCAGGGCTGGTCTTCGTGTTGCCCCTTGGGGTACGCATGAGGTACATGGTCCGTCTCCATTTCCCCTCCTCCAACAATGTGGCCGAATATGAAGCACTCGTCAATGGCCTACGCATCGCCATCGAGTTGGGCATCCGACGCCTCGATGTCCGAGGGGTCTCCCAGCTGGTCGTCGATCAAGTCATGAAGGAATAAAGCTGCCACGACACCAAGATGGCTGCATACTACCAAGAAGTCTGCCAGCTAGAGGACAAGTTTGACGGCCTCGAGTTCAACCACATCCTGAGGCGCCTCAACGAGGAGGCCAACACGCTTGCGAAAGCAGCATTCGGACGAGAGCCAGTGCCAACAGGCATCTTCGCCAGCGTCCAGCGCAAGCCCTTGGTTCACTATGAGGGGTCAGAACAAGGGAGTGATGGTCCATCCAAACCAGGCCTAGGGGCTGACCAACCATCGGCTCTGTCCAGCCCCGAAGTCATGGAACTTGATGAGGATCCAGCAATAGGGTCCAACCCTCTGGTCGACTGGAGGATGCTCTACCTCGACTACCTCCTCCGCAAGATGCTACCGATGGACAAGACAAAGGCTCGATGGCTTGCACGGTGCGCCAAGTCCTTTGTCCTTGTAGAAGATGAACTCTACAAATGAAGCCACACCGGGATCCTGCAACGCTGTATCCCTACCGAATAGGGGAAGTGTTTGCTGAGCGATATCCACGGCGGGGTTTGCGGTCACCATGCAGCACCCAGAACTCTAGTCAGAAACACGTTTCGATAGGGCTTCTACTGGCCTACCACGGTAGCCGATGCCGAGTAGATCGTACGAACCTACGAAGGGTGCCAGTACTACGCTCGACAGACTCACCTACCGGCGCAGGCGATCCAGACGATCCCCATTACCTGGCCGTTTTTGGTCTAGGGACTTGATCTGGTTGGACCCCTTAAAAAAGCTCCCGGGGCTACACCCACTTGCTTGTCACCATAGACAAGTTTACAAAGTGGATAGAAGCTCACCCGATCTCCGCAATCAAATCCGAGCAGGCTGTACTGTTCTTCCTCGACATCGTCCATCGCTTTGAAGTCCCAAACTCCATCGTCACAGACAACAGCATGGAGTTCATCGGGAAGAAGTTCCTCCAATTTTGCAATGAATATCACATCCGCATCGACTGGGCCTCCATAGCCCACCCCCGAATGAACAGGCAGGTAGAACACGCAAACGGCATGGTCCTACAGGGCCTCAAGCCTAGAATCTTCAACCGGTTGAACAAGTTTGGCGCAAGATGGGTCGCTAAGCTTCCTGCGGTACTCTAGAGCCTGAGGACGACCCCTAGCCAGGCCACCGGCTACACGCCATTCTTCAAGGTCTACATTTCCAAAGCCATCCTCCCAACCGACCTCGACTACGGAGCACCAAGGGTCAGGGCGTACGATGAACAAGGAGCCGAGGCATCCCTCAAGGACGCCATGCACTAGCTGGACAAAGCATATGATGTTGCCCTCCTCTGCTCAACCAAGTACCAGCAGGCATTGTGATGATACCACAGCCGTCGAGTGCGGGGTCGGGCCTTCAATGTCGGAGACCTGGTTCTCCGCCTCGTCCAGAGCAACAAGGACCACCACAAGCTCTCCCCGCCGTGGGAGGGACCATACATCATCGTGGAGATACTCCGGCCAGGCGCCTACAAGCTAAAGATCATCGACGACGAAGTCTTCACCAATGCCTAGAACATTGAGCAGCTACATCGCTTTTACCCTTAATAAATGTACACTTTCTTTTATCAGTTTTGTTATTAAACTCCCCGATCTTTAGTGACATCCGACCCCAACAACGGCAAAGGGTTGGACCTTACTTAGGGGCTGATATTAGTATGTTTATCCTGCAAACATTCTCTGGCCCTACCCCTCTTTTCACGTTAAGACGTAGGAGCTAGGTTTGCGGGAACAAGCTCTGAGTATAACTGGTCGGACGGCGGGAAACCTACGCCCCAGCAGCTACGGTATCATTGCTCACCAGCATGATCAAAATTGACTCACCCACACTCCCAGGTCTTATGACCTTAACGACGGAAAGGGTCAGAGTTCGCCAACCTTTTTATACTAAAAGGCGAGAAGAGCCAAAAAGCTATTTGCCATAACAAAATTTAAAAGCTTGTCCATTTGTTACAAGTTCCTCCGCCGGGCATATCTATCTAAACTAAATACTTGCACGGGATGTTCTCATTCTCTATTTCTATAGGAAAAACTTGTCTCAACAGGTAACACGAGTCGATCAGACAGTTTGGCCATGACTGAGGAACAGGTAGGATGTAGATAGGATCCCGCTCATATCCAGTAAAGGCTTCCCGAACCCATCACTCTTACCATTGAGGTAAAACTGGTGCCCAGGTCGATCGAACGGCTCAGAACCACCGCCAAGAGACAAGCACCCTTACTTACTTGGCGCATTAATTTCGATACCGAGCCTTTGACCCCAGCGACGGTAGGGGGTCGGACATCGCTCGAGGCCTGGCGGGAGTGTCTATTTGCTAGGCATTCTCTTTGCCTGACCCCTCTTGCGTTTAAAAACTGGAGGCACGGTGTGTGGGCAAAAACTTTGAGTGAACCTGGTCGGACCGCTAGGACCATACGCCCCAGCGGCTATGGCATTTTTTTACCCACCAGTGCGATCAGAGTCTTTGTCTCCGCACTCCAAACCTTAAACTCCACCTTCTCGGGAAGGGTTTGGGGGGGCCTACCTATGGAATCTCCATCAAGGAGAGGCCGTCAGGTCGCCCAAATTGATCAAACGGCTTAGGCCACTGCCGAATGATAGATACGGAAAAATGGGAGGCTCATGCAGGTTACACTAGCCCCATCACAAACGTCGGACTCGAACCCTACACGGACATATCCGGTAAGAACTCCCAGAACCCATCACTCGTGCCATCGAGGTAACATTACCGACCCCCGCTATTTCTTTATATGGTCATTCATTCATCTGTTTTCATTCAATCATTCATACATTCATCTCATACATCCAAGCATTGCATATGCAATCGTTGCATCACAACGCTTCGCATCGCGTCATGAAGCGGTAGTCGTCTCATTCGATATGAGCGGCGACCAACCGAGGTTCGAAGGCTGGCCCACAAAGGGCTCGAGGCCGCCTTGTGTCAAACAGAGCCAAGGGAGAAAAATGGAGATGAGCCCCAGCGGCCTCGCCCGACCCCACTCAGAAGCGGACAGGGACATCTTGATCTTTCTTGTTTGATTCTAACCTCAAGCCAAACCCACAGAATCTCCTTCGAGGAGAGGCCAACGGGCCACCCGAGCCTATCGAATGGCTCGGGCCCCGGGAGGCGGGTTAAGAAGTAGTGGAATGACACATGAGGGCTCTGCCGACCCCATCAGCGGATGACGAACTTGGATTCCACTCAAACATGCCCGTTAGCGAGCTCGCCGAGCACGACACTCGAGCCATCGAGGCAAGTGTCGTTAGCTCAGACCCTCCGGTTGCAAAAACCAAGGACGGGGTGACGCATGAAACACGGTCAACCCCTACCGAACCCCACGGGGCTCAGGGGCTCGAGCCGCCCGATCCTAGATCATGAGACCGAGGTTCAAAGGCCGACTCGTGAAGGGCCTGAGGCCACCTCACGTCGAACAAAAGCCAGGGGGAAACGAAGATGAGCCCAGTGGCCTTTGCCCGTCCTGCCTAGAAGCGGACAAGGTCATCTCAACTTTCTCATTCGATCCAAACCTCCAGCCGAGCCCGTAGAATCCCCAATGAGGGGGAAATATGTCGGAAGGTAGGTTAAGGAGCAACGGAATGCCACATGAGGGCTTTGCCGACCCCATCGCAAGCGATGGAACCGGATTCCATTCGGACATGCCCGTTAGCAAGCTCACCGAGCGCGTCACTCGAGCCGTCAAGGCAAGCGACGTTAACTCAACCCCTCTGGTTGTGGAAACTTTGGACGGTTGCGAAAACTACGCGCGGTTCCTTGGGGAAGGTTGGACTTACAAGGAGACCGAATGCATGGTCGTAGAATGATAGCTAAGATCCTAAGGAGGGGGTATGTGCGAATACAAGAGATACTTTATCCTACTAAGTTTTGCTATCCTCTCGATTTTCAGTGACATCCGACCCCAGCTGATAAAGGTATAAGTACACCTTTTCTAAAATAGTCATCCTGTTAGACCTCTTCCTCACACTAAGCCTAGTGGCAAGGTTTGCGGAAACGAATAAATTGATCATCTCTGGTTGGACTACAAAAAGCCCACGCCTCGGCGGCTACGGTGTCTTTGCTCACCAGCATAATCAAAGTTCTGCCCTTACACCTTGGGCCCTATGGTCTTAATGAATGGAAGGGTCAGAATACGTGAGCCCCTTTTTCGCACACAAAAAGGGAAGAAAACAAGTCCAATCAGACAAAACGAAACTACAAATTTGTTTTTAAGATACAAAAGGGTCGGCACTTGTCCACAGATTACAATAACGATCATCCAACCTTTTGACTAACTATCCCCTCCGAGGGAGAACTATGTCTTCAACTTTGTCCGCCAGGTTCCGCGCGAGAGGAGCCACCGCCGTCTCTATCTCATCCAGCTCGGAGGCTTCGTAGCGTGGCGCGAAGCCAAGGCTCATTGTCACCAAGTCAATACTGTCCGCGTAATGAGAGCGGGCGATGGCGAAGGCTTGGGTGATCCCGGAGCGAAGAGCTTCCCTCTTGAGCTGATGCACCCACGCCGTGATATCTATGGCATGGGCCACAAGCGAGCTGGTCCCCTCCGGCCGCACCACCTCTAGGTTGTCGTAGACCACTCCGAGGGGAGAGCTCAGGAGATCGTGCTCGTCGCTCTCTGCCAGAAGGATCCTCCGTGCCTCCGCGAGCTCCTCGGCTAGCCCGGCGGAGATGCTCTCGGCCTTCAGCCTTCGGGTTGCCGTGGTTTCGAGCTCAGCCTGGAGGAAGCCGATCCTCTGCTATGCCTCATTGCTCTCTGGGATGGCCTGGTCGCGCTCCCTGCGGGCCACGCTGTGCTCTGAGCAGAGCCTCTCGGCGGTCTGGCATAGCTTGTCTCTCTCCTTGCATAGCTGAGCAACCACCTCGGCATCTAGGTTCGCCCTCTGCTGCAGGGCTGTGAACTTCTCCTCGGCCCCTAGCTTGAGCTCCTGCTCCTTCTCTGCCTCGGCCAGGAGGTCGAGGATCCGCTGGTGGTTCTCGGCATCCCTCTGGAGCAGCTCGTCCCACTCCTTCCAGACTCTGGCGGCCTCCTCCTCATCCTACTATGCCCTCGTAGATAGTTCCTCAAACGTCTTCTCGGCCACCTCCACGTCTCGACGGGCCTCGGCCTCCCGTAGTCAGAGACTGGCCATCTCCTCGGCTAGGGGAGTCAGCTCGGCCACCCTCTATTGGGTGGCAACAACCTGGGTGGACACATCCCCGCACATCTGGGTCTCTTCGACGAGGTGGTCCCAGCTTTCCTTTTGCTCACGAAGGAATCAAAATTTCTCCTAGCTGCGAGCGATAAGGGACTGAAGAAAAGAAGATGGTCAGAACAAAAAAATACATAAAGAAAGAAGAGGGTGAAAAGCAAGATTGAGTGAATACCCGCCAGTGGGAACGATGACATCACGCAGGGCGCCCCTGGCATGGTTGAGAGCTTCCAGCACGACCGAGATCCCCTTGTTGAGACTCTCCCGCTCTATGCTCTCAGTAGCATCATCGAGCGAGAAGAGTGTCGACGTCAGGTCTTGTGGATCTATCCACTGGAGCAGAGGCTCACCCCGCGTGGGCGAGTGGCTGCCACCCGATGCCAGGGCCAAGGGAAACTCCCCGCTGGTCCTCTCCACCACCGCCATGACACCCGGGGACCCCTCAGATGTGTCCCCCTCCATCCGGCCCATGTCGAGAGCTGTCATTTGGGCCGTCGGAGGTGCGGGTCATGGCGCTGCCTCGGGTGCCACCATGGTGACATCTGGCCGCAGCCCGCCTGTCATGGCCACCACCACCTCCGCCTGCCTCGATGAGGCCTCATTCGGCTACGTTGCGCCCGTAGGGGTTGGCGCCATGAGCACGGTCAGAAGCTCCGACCGACCCATCATCGGTAGCGGCACCGCCTCTGTCCTTGGTTCTTCAGCGACCCCCGAGGGTGTTCTTTGAGTCTCCACGCCCACTTGTCCCGCCGAGGGCATGGGCACCACCTCGGGCGGCGCCTTACCGGCCGACGAGATAGTAACGCTGGCGCCACTCCTGCCTGAAATGGGTGCGACATCAATCGATGGCCGCCGCCTCGCCTGAATGGTGACGCTCTTCTTGGGCGCCAGCACCAAAGAATTGCCCCGTCTTAGGACGCTGTAAGAAATAAAAGGTGTAAGTCATGCTGAAAACAGAGAAAACAAAGGAGTCAATGACTTACATCGGCACTGTTGGGCGGAGGATACGTTTGGGGGATGAACCCCTAGGCCCTTGCTCCACCTCATTAGGGTGGGACCATTTTGATCCCGTACCCTGCTCCTAGGCAGAGGGGCTCGCCTCCCTTGCATCCCGAGGCGTGGCGGCGGAGCCACCCCCCTCCATCGGCACCTCGGGCGTGGTGGCAAATCCGCCAGCCCCGGTTGGCTCTTGGGGCACGGCAGCGAAGCCACCCCCCTCCACCGGCACCTCGGGCATGGCAAAAGATCCGCCCGCCCCTACTGGCTCTTCAGGAGCGGTGGTGGGGCCACCCCCTCTGCTGGTACCTCATGCGCGGTGATGGATCCACCCGCCCCTGCTAGTTTTGAGGTTGGGCCAATGATCCGGCCCGCCTCCTTCGGTCTCACGGACGCGCCTCCCTCTGCATGAAATCGGAAGGGTCCCTGTAAGGATGAGTGGATACCTATTAGCGTATCCTCGCCCTCCAGGCCATCCCACTCGGTGTCGGCAACTACCTTGTCATCTTCCTCGTCATCGTCATCATCATCATCACTGTTCGTATCCTCCCCTCGCTCCCATGCCTGTAGCTTCTGCTGTTTCTTCCTCCTCTCGTCCTCCTTCGCCTTCCTCTGCCGCTCGGCCTCTATGCGGTCTGTGCCAACACAGACGGGTCCTTCAGAGCGGAGCCGGGTGATCCATAAGGACGAGTTTCTTCGGCTGGTCCCCCTATCTCAATATCAGCATCAAGAGGTTGAGAGTTCAATTAAAAAGGAGGCACGAGAATAGAAAACTTATGAAGATGATGTACCCCGGTTCCGGACGCATTGGGGGGGGTGCCTTGGCACCGGATACACAAACTCGAGGACAGCATTGGCGTCGTCCCATGGAGGCTCCATTGCCTCCTTGATGCGCTGCGCCACTTTGGATGGGTTGAGCGCTCCCTCGGCGAGCGCCGTCCTGTCGAGTGATGCCCTGGGCGCCATCGTGTGTAGGGGAAGCACATGCTTCATCAGCGGTGCCACCCTCCGCGTGTGGTAGGCGCTGATGATCCCCGACCCCTTCATGCCCCTCTGCTTCATGATTTGGATGGCGGTGAGATGGTCTCGGATTCTCTTCTTGTCTTTCTCTAGGACTCCCCACATCCTCCATGATTCTGGGACCTCTTCGATGAGGCGCCCGGTGAACACTGGCAAGGGGGCGGCTCTGTCATTCTTGACGTAGAACCAATGTGAATGCCACCCCTTGTTGGAGGTCGACAGATGCATCGGCGGGTACTCGCTGACCCAGTTATTGCGTAGCTGAATGTCGGTGCATCCCATCAGCACGTTCAGCTCCTGCTTCCTCTCCTGCTCCTTCAGGAAGGTGGCGGCGAAGAAATACCGCCACAGGTCGAAGTGGGGACTAATCCCCCGGAATCCCTCACACAGGGCGTTGAACGCCGCAATGTGCTGGATTCCGTTGGGATTAAGGTGCTGCAGCTCTACCTTGAAGTAGTGCAGCAATCCCCAAAGAAACTTGTGGGTGGGGGTGGCGAATCCCCGCTCGTGGAAGTGAGCGAAGGACACGACATAGTTGTTGGGCGGCGACGGTGCGTCCTCATCGCCGGGCAGCCGCCACTGCTCAGCGGCAGTCTGTGCGCAAAGAAGACCATGGTGAACGAGGCCCTCTAGGTGATGGAGGGTGATATCAGAGTGGCACCATGGCTCCATTGGAGGATTAGGGTGGGTGGATGTGAATTCAATGATGGCTAAGACGCGAATGCGGGAAGCTTAGGCGATTGGCGGTGGAGGTTGTAGATGTAAAGGCAAGGAGGCAAAGTACGAAACCCTGGGGCGAACCCTTTGGTTTATAGGGGCGATGGATGTGAGGAAACCAACCATCCGCCAGGATATCCGCACCTACCATGATCCATCACCACGTCATGTCGCGGGATATGCACCTGCAATCCCTATCCTTTCCCTCCACAGACGCGCTGGACGTTTTGCTTCCCCGGGCGGACTAGGACTCTTTACCAGGAAAAGGAATACAGGTCGAAAAGCATTTCTCCGGACCGCCTAGGCCTAGGAGTTCGAGGGTTGGCCCATCAACTGTTTCGACGGCTGTTCCAAGACACCATTATGACATGGGATGAGCCCGCAAGCGGCCAGAACTCAGGCACGCGAGTGTCACGGGAGTCTCGGCCCTCGATCGAGTCTCAGCCGGGCTAACCCTGGCTAGATCCCCCATGAACGGGATACCGGTATCCCAGTTAAACTATCTAGCTAAACAACCACCAAATCTCACGACCATACCCGCGAAGGGTCTAACCTCGGTGAAGAAGAAATCACCATCTTCAGGGCACGCTGTGGGCAACAATAGAGGGCCAGGGCTCTCAGAATCCTCTCTTTCGAAAAACCCTCCAAAGGAGTATCCTACTCCTTCGCAGGCTCACGGGCTACACCCACCGGGCGTGCTCGCACGCACCCGCTGGAAAGTCAAAAAATCCCACAGACAATTCTACTCGAATCGCCCGGGGGCTCGGGGGCTACTGTTGTGGACCAATATTAGGGTACCCAAAGAGGAGGAGCTAATGACCGTCAACATTGATTCATCCACGCAATCAAGAGCGTGACTACGCCGCCTGCTTTGGGCTTCGTCTCGCTCGACCCCGAGGGCTGGCTCCACCTCGCTCGACGTCCGAGGGCAGGTCCCGCCTCGCCCGATGTCTGGGAGCAGGCCCCTTCCTTGCCTAACGTTCGATGGCAGGCTCCGCCTCACCCGACGTCTTGGGGCGAACTTCACCTCGCCCGACGTCTGGGGGCTGGTCCCACCTCGCCTGACGTCTGAGGGTAGGTTCCACCTCGCTCGATGTCTGGGGGCGAACTCCACCTCGCCCGACGTCTGGGGGCAGGTCCCGCCTTGCCCGATGTCTAAGGGCAGGCTCCGCCTCGCCCGACGTTTGGGGGCGAACTCCACCTCGTCCGATGTCTAGGGGCAGGCCTTGCCTTGCTTGATGTCTAAGGACGAACTCTGCCTCGCTCGACACCTGGGGGCAGGCCTCGCCTTGCTCGACGTCCAAGGGTAGGCTCCGCCTCGCCCGACATATGAGGGTTGGCTCCGCCTCGCTGACATTTAGGGGCAGGCCCCACCTCGCTCGATGTCCGAGGGCAGGCTCCGCCTCGCCCGACGTTTGAGGATGAACTCTGCCTTGCCTGATGTCTGGGGGTAGGTCCCACCTCACCCGACATCCGAGGGCAGGCTCCGCCTCGCTCGACGTCTGCACGCAACTCCTTTACAACAACGAGCGGAGTAGATAAGGCAAGGCGCTCAGGTCAACCGCAATACCGAGGACCGTACCTTGTACACCTGCAGGATAGTACGGTCAGACCATGTCAGAAGGCTGCTTTGCAACCTTCCAGGCATGTCAGAGCCCCAACAGTGTTGTGGGCGCCAACATTTGCCTCACAGTGTTGTGGGCGCCGTCATTTGTCCTTGGGAAAGGACCCGTACAGAAGCTAATGACAACCACTACGGTCCAGAGAGGAAACTCGCATCACCCATAGTAACGGACGTACGGTCACTGTGCTGCTTGCTCCCTGTAAGGCCGCTAATCGGCATGCTGGTTCACCGTGCCGCCCGCCGGGGCGAGATGGGACGTGACAACCCGCTGGCCATACCAGAACTTGGCGTCATCAGGGGACAGACGCCCAGCGTGGGGCTATTCCTTTCGCCGCCTGCCTTGTCAGCGGGGCTTGTGCAGGCAAAAAGGAAGACCCGGCATCCTCGAAGGACTCCTTTTATCTCTCGCTTTCCTTCTTTTCTCCTATCTATAAGCCCTGCTCTCCCTTGGCCTATAAAAGGGAAAGCAGGACACCCCACTAAGGGGACCGATCGATAAAACACATCACGCATAACATCACACATAGTTGAGCAACAACCAAGCTCTCAGCATCCAGTCGACCTTTCCATCAGAGACTTGAGACCTGTCCCTCTCTCGCCCATTTGTAACCCCTACTATGAACTTTTCAGTGCTAATAACACGAGCAGTAGCCATGAACTGGACATAGGGAGATTCAACCCAAACCAGTATAAAACCTTGTGTCTTTTTAACACACCATCCGGGTCAGACGAGCAATAACACAAATTTACTCGTTGGTGTTTACTTGAAACACCGACAACAGGTACAAATTTGGAGATTTCAATTCACCTTTCATAACAACAAGAGAACCTTTTGACGCCTTTAAAACTCCATCTCCACCAGAGTACTTGTACCCTTTACCATCAAGAGTACTCAGAGAAATAAGATTCTTGCTCTTGCTTGGAATATGCCTCACGTCCGTCAAAGTTCTGACAATGCCATCATGCATCTTAATTTGATCGGATCCAATGCCAACAATATCACGTGAACTGTCTGTAGCACCCAGTTTTAAGAACAAAACTAGGTACATCCTATATGTGTACCCATGAATTCAATTCACACATATAGTTACAAATGAAGGGGTAATATAAAAGACAATGCCTTTATTACATAGCGTATAAGTATTTATTACAAAAGACAGTCTTACTTTACATTATGTAGTATAACTCTATTCTTCTGGTGAAGCCTCCAACACCACAGGAATCGTTAACTGGTTGATCACAAGCCTAACACCTCTTGGAAAACTCCACTGAAGAACCTCCATCTGGTACCCATCCAGGATTTTGCCAAAGTATTGAAATAAAACAAGCGTAAGCTACTACCGCTTAGCAGGCATAATATGAGGGGATGCAGGCTCAAAAAGCTTGACATGGCTGAATTGCAGTGAGCACTTTTAGTTGGTCATATTTTATTATTAATCATAAGTTGCTAAGTTATGCTTAGGCTCCCGAATATGAATTATTAGAGATATCAGCAATTTTAATCATAACCCAAACCATTCAAGTAACCAACTATTCAGTAAGGATCCAGGCCACTCGTGTCCGTGAGCACAGCTGATATACTAGTTTTACACTCTACAGAGGTTGTACACTTTCTCCATGAGTCGTGTTGCCCATATGCCAGGGTTAATTACTCCCAAAACACTTCTAAGGTGAGTAGGCAGGGTACACTATGAAGCTTTTCCCCAGTCATTCTGATAAGGAGCAGCCGCTAAGGATTCCATCTCCCAAGTGTTATGGAGTCATCTCCAATAATGGCACTAATACTCGCAGCATAGTACACACCTTGGGGACGAGGCCCATACCCAGCCTGGTATGCCCCTCTTGCCCTTCCGGTAAATTGCTACAAACTATAAAGAGCAAGGTACTGGACTAAGACCAGAGCCATATGGTCCTCATGATTGTACTGTAAGTCCTGGGTTGCCACTTAAAGATGAGTCCTTATGGGGAGAAACTAGAGCACCATAAGAAAAGGCCCAACGCTCTAGCCCCCTTGGTCCCATGTTACTAAAAGCATCTTTAATACCATGTTGCATATATCTTTAATTGTATTCTTTACTCAATGTTAGTTGAAGCAAGCTAAGCATACTACCCACATGCAAAACCCATAGGTAAAACAAGGACAGAATAATCAACATCAAGGTAAATAGACTCCAGGCAGTTCATTAACATATGCATATGAATTGAGACTGCATTAAAGTGAATAGGTAACAAGGAGCCTCATATTATACTTGCCTTAATTCAATGTATCGCTGCTGGTCTTGATCTTCAAAGAGTTGGTTCAAATCTCCCACGTAAAACTCACTGTCTAATCAAGATCAAGCAGCACCACACAGGCATCCATACATACATGCATAGCAAGCATATATAAACTAATTAGAACAATACACCAAACAGTATAAAAAGAAGTTAAAAAGGTTTTAAAACTGTTCTGCGCGATGCTACGAACACGCAGACGCGAGAATCACTCAAATCAGAGTTAAAACGGAGATTCTACGATTAAAATAAGAGTCAGTGGCAGTTTTGTAGTTTTAAAACGGACCTATACGTAATTTTGATTATAAACATGAGGTCTAACCTATAAAACTACCCCTGTGGACGGCGGGTTCTATTTTTATAAAATACAAGGTTTAAAATAGATGAAAAAGGACTTAATTTGAAATACTTTTGAAAGGGAGTAGACTGTGGGTTTATTTCGGCAAGGATGAGAGACTCTTTTGCAAAACACGATGCGCTGATCGGTTGACCTGGTCTTCGGCCGACATGGCGGACACGTGGCGAGGCGCGATGGGTCCATGCTGGTGAACCGGTGGTGGGCTCAGGTGGTGGACAGGGTTCACGGGTTCACCATGGACCAAAAAGGTAAGTTCTAATCTCAGTCGTAGATCGGTCGATGGACGGTCAAGGCGGGTTGGAATGTTTGGCCGGCCGGAACAGTTACACCGGAGCGGTGGCTACCATGGATGGCGGCAGAAACCTCAGCGGAGTCAGGAACGATGTATAAGCCTCGGTTCTCCACGGGCAAGGCACGGGGAGGTCCAGCGTGTGATAGCGAACTCACCTAGACTCCTTTCACGGACGGAGGTAGCTCGGTGACGGCGCAGGGCATGGCGGGGCAGACGGTGGCTCCCTGTGATAGTTCGGCGGCGATTAGGGACCACACGAGAGCGAGGAAAAGAGGAGACAAGGGCTCGGGAGCTTCGAAACCTCGGTGCAAAATGCGGCAGTGGGCTCAAGACGACGGAAAGGCAGCGAGCAAGGGCTTCAACGGCGGTGGGCAAGCTCTGCTTCGATGGCGAGATCCGAAACGAGCATGCATGCGGCATGGAGCTAGGGCAAAGGCGGCGGCATGTAGATGCGAATCGGGGGCGCGGACAGAGCCTCGGGCTTTATAGGAGCGGTGGAGATCTCCTACGCGGAGAATCCTGCACAAGCCGGGATCGAGCGGCTACGGCAGTGACCGGCTCGGTCACGACGCGAGGTAGGAGAAGGGGGTGCCGTTGATGGCTGTACCCATGTCGTGAGAGAGGGAAGGGAAGTGAGGGACGGGCACCGATGGGCGCTGGCCTGCGGCGGCTTCGGCCTGTGCTAGGAGAGAGGGGTGCCCACGTGGGCTTCCTCCGTTGGGCCGCGTGAGGAGTGAAGAGAGGAGGCTGGCTGGGCTGCTTCGCTACTCGAACCAGAAGGAGAGATGGATTGGGCTGCGAGGGAGAGCAGGCCACAGGCCGAAAACAGAGAGAGAGAGGTTTTCCTTTTTCTTTTCTCTTTCTTTTGTTTCAAAGCCATTTTTAATTTCAAATTTGAATCAGTTTTGGGATTTACAAAAGTACTCAAAACAAGAATACAAATGCACCAGCATGTATGCATAAACATGTTTGTAGACTTATGATGAATTTTAATTTCAATAAAAATATTATTTTCCCTAGGTTTAAATGTACACAAAAATACTTAATTAAATGAATTTAATTCTATTCGAACAAAAACAAATTTTAGGGTGTTACACTGTCATCACCCAAATGTACACAAAAATACTTAATTAAATGAATTTAATTCTATTCGAAGAAAAACAAATTTTAGGGTGTTACACTGTCATCACCCAATCTAACAGAACGTCCACCTCGGAGAGAATCATATGTGACAAACCAATCTCTATTAATGCATATATGAAATGAAGCAGCAGAATCAAGAATCCATTCATCAACACTATTTGCACATCCAGCAAAAGCAACAAGCAAATCACCAGTAGAATTATATGCCTTAGAAGCAGCAACAGAAGCATTACCTTCATCATTGGATTTACCTTTCTCTCTGAATGTGCCAGTTCTCTTCTCCTTATTCTTCAATTTATAGAACTCTTATAAAATGATTATCCTTATTGCAATACTTACAAAATTTATCTCCCTTGCCACCAGACTTTGAACGGCATTTGTAACCATTAGAACTTTTGCCTCTATTGCCATTGTTGGATTTATTTTTTGTCCTCCCACGAATAGACAATACTTCTCCATTGGAAGCAGAACCTTCAGAAGACACCATCCGTTTCATCTTTTCCTTGGCATGCAAAGCCTCATAAACCTCATCAAGCGTTAGAGTATCTTTGCTATATAATAATGTATCTCAGAAGTTTGAAAAAGAACTAGGCAAAGAGCACAAAAGAATGAGACCTAAATCCTCATCATCATACTCTACCTCCATAGACAGTAGATCAGAAACGATCTTCTTGAAGACCGAAAGATGGTTAAGCACAGAACCACCCTCTTGAAACTTGTGTGTATATAACTTCATCTTCAAATGCATCTTGCTTGTCAAATCCTTACACATGCAAATCGACTCTAACTTAAGCCATAAAGCAGCTGTAGTGTTCTTCTGCAAACAATCTTGCGAAATATTATTTGAAAGATGAAGCTGAATTTAAGTCAAGGCCTTACGATCTTTTCTCTTCTCCTCATCGGTCCAAGACTTGGAATCCTTGTTACCGAATTTATCAAGAGCATCATCCACTTCAGCCTGTGTAAGAATAGCCTGCATCTTGACTTGCCATAAAGCGAACATGATGTCGCGATGCAGTGGTGGAAGATCATACTTTATCGACATGGTGAAGAAATAACAGCCTGTGTATAGCTTCCGTAGCTTCTGGTACAATTCACCGTGTAGATGTAGCAAAATTATCCTTAGCTCTTGTTTAGTTCCATCCAAAATCCCAAAAAGTGCTACAGTACCTGTCACATCGAATGTTTGTGGCCTATGCATGGAGCATTAAATGTAGACGGAAAAAAACTAATTACACAGTTTGGTGAAAAATTGCGAGACGAACGTTTTGAGACTAATTAGTTCATGTTTGAACACTAATTACCAAATAAAAACGAACGTGATACAGTAGCCCCAAATTCCAAATTCCTGTAACTAAACACGCGCTTAATTGATTTTGACGTCACGAGCAGCAAACCAATCTGATCTGATCACCTGGATTCGCGTGCGCAGCAAGAAATCAAGGCCATGTTGAGTTCTCCTATTTTTCAGAATTTGGCACTATGCCAAAAGAAGATTCTCCGTCACATCAAATTTACGGTACATGCATGGAGTACTAAATGTTGACGAAATCAAAAACTAATTGCACAGTTTGGTTGTACTTTGCGAGACGAACGTTTTGAGCCTAATTAGTCAACGATTAGACAATTATTACCAAATAAAAACAAAATAATACTGTAGCTTTTAAATTTTCGTCCAGCCTAAACATGTATTGTGTCCGTGTCTATTTTTTCAATTTTCCTATTTGTTCCTTCTCCCGCTGCTTTCTCTTCTTTATTTTTCTTACGCTTGTAGGTTGAGTTCTGTTGGGGTCTTAGGGAAAGTGTTGGCCCTGCCTTGGTGATGTCCCATCTCCCATTCTCCCGTGCCCTTTGCGTGTTTTTATTTTTTATTTACTTCCTAATAATCAGCAACCCTGTTTTTCCTTATAAAGATAAAGATTAATAATAAATACAGTACTACGAGTCTTCGAAACTTTGATCTTTTCTTTACGTAATAAATAAATATTTCTATTTGGTTTAATTATTAATAAGTCATTATCATGATATGTGGAATCTGAGATACGACGACAACTAACCCCTTGCCAACTTTAATCTATCCCTAATACTAAAGAGGCAAAATTTCTGTCAACAAAAAAAATTCCGTCCAACTTTACACAACACTAATATCCATTTCCAGCTCGCAGTCCAAATCAGATCCGTAACCACCAGCAGCAAGGCAAAGGCAGGACGTGCACGTCCACCGATGGCCCAGCCCACAAGACGTACGTCAACGAAGACAGGTTAGCATACAAGTCTAAACCTGTCCGATCTCTCTTGCATCGCCGGTTTGGCCAAAACGATATCACAGGGACTCAACAAATCATAGCGCGCGCACATCCCGAATCGTATACAAATTGTATCCCAAATCGAACACAAATCGATATAAAAGCAATCAATAAATCGAGCCCCATCGACAAGAACTGCTCGTCCAGACGTCCACCGTAATTGGACCCCAATGCAGCCATCGGCTACTACCTTGACGGCCATGTGGTCGACATGAGGGCCGCCGGGGAAGATGGGAAGAGGGCCACTGCACCGTTGATCGGCCATCCAGAATCTTTGGGATGTCGCCGCGCCTGGCAAGTCTCCCATCAGAGTATCGGACGTCCGCGCACCCCGTGCCGCCGCCGAAAATGCTTTAGTTTTGTTCTAAGTTAAACTATCTAAAGTTTAACCAAATTTTATACACTAGAATACTAATGCTTATATTACTAAATAAGAAATTAGATTCATCGTGTGACATATTTCTATAGTATATACCTATTTGGTGTAATAAATTTTAGCAAATTTCTCTATAGATTTGGCAAACTTAAAATAGTTTCACTTAGGACAAAACTAAATATCAAGTTTTTTTTGAATAGAGAGTAGAAAATACCCTGCGCGTTGCCGCAGGGATTACGAAAAATTTTAAAATAAAATTAAGTGAAAATTATGTAGATACCTTGTATTAAGAGGTTGGAGGTTAGTGGGATGTGAATGATTTGTATGTTTAAATAGGCTTGTAGTGAGCATTACCTTTATAAGGGATATAAACTTACATCTAAAGTACTCACTTGACTTGGTGAGCATGCAAATTTTTCCAGCCATTACTACAGAATTGACCTTCACTGCCGACCTATCACTGTTGGTTTTTTACAAACTAGCAGTGATGTCTGCCGGTCCATCGCTGCCGGTTTGTGACTCAAATCAGCAGTGATAGGACCAACCGACAGTGACATTGGGGTCATCACTGCCGGTTCATATCACTGCCCATTTTAGCCATGAATAGGCAGTGATAATGGGTCAACACTGTCGGTTTTTTTCTTCAACTGGCAGTGATAGGTTGCATGAAAAACTTTATAACTTTCTCATATGATGTCCGATGAAGACGAACTTTATATCAAAGTTGTAGTGCTCGACGAGATCTACAACTTTTCAGTTCAAATGTTTTTTACTTGAGATTTTTTGGATGTCCAAACATATATCACAAAAATTTATAGAGTTAAAACCAAAGGAGCCCATATGTTCTATAGTCACAAGTGAGTGTGTAGTGATAGGAAAATACATCGGATGGAAAAACAACCAAAACAAAAGTTGTCGATATCAAAAATTTAGACAACTTTGTAGTTCATAAGTTTTTTATTTAAAGTCATTTTGATATTGACATATTTGATTCACATGATTTTATAGAAGTTAATACCAAAGGAATCCATATGCTCTATAATGATAAGTGAGTTGTAGTGGTAGTTAAGGATTTCGGATGGAGAAGCGACCAAAATAGAAGTTACAGGATCTCAAAAAGTTATGCAACTTTATAGTTGACAATATTTTCATTTAAAATCATCTATCCAACGAAAATTACATTTAAATTCTTATATTTAAAATTCAATTAAACGATTTTTTCACACGTTTAAAAGAACGAAAGGAGTATGAGGTAGTCCCAAGTCCCAACAGGATGAGTCTAATGGGTTTGTGATGTCTCAAATTTGAACCTTAATGGTCTTTTTCCTTTTCCAAATCATCCCTCGATCCAAATATGCACCAGGGTGACACCTCTCTGCTTCGGACCTAGGTGATGATGGCGCCGGGCGAGCAGGGAAGAGAGAGAAGTTCAGGAGAGAGACAGAAAGTGGAGGGGTAGGACTCAGGGTGGGCGTTCGGTTCTCGGTTCGGTTTCGGTTCGGTTCCTTCGGTTATCGAAGAAATTCGGTTCCTAGAAAACGGGAACCGATCGGTTCCAAAAATTTTTAGGAACCGAGCATTTCGGTTCTCGGTTATTTCGGTTCGGTTCCGGTTCTAACTGAACTAACCGAATTTTTTCAGAAGACCTCAAGACAATAATAAATATACTTGTTCTAAGGTAAATTTGTGCAACACTATATTCATTTTTAATAATAATAATATATAAGAAAACAATAGCAATATAGTAACACAAATATATAGCAGTTCAAATATAAAACACTACACATAATCCTACAAACTACAAGTAAGTGAAGTATAATTCATGTAATTCGGTTCTTTCGGTTAATTCGGTTAACCGAGAGTAGGAACCGAATTTTCTTCTGTTATTTCGGTTCTTCAATATCATGAACCGAATAAGGAACCGAAATTTTCGGTTCCGGTTCTTTCGGTTTCGGTTCCGGTTCTTTTGGTTCGGTTCTCGGTTCTCGGTTATTTTTGCCCAGCCTTGGGTAGGACCGACAAATGGATCCCACCTATTAGATACATGTCAACAATAAACCGTCATGTCACGTAGAATAGAGAGCAGGTGGATCTATAATAGGACCCGGAACGGGTCGAGAAGTAGAAAAATAAAAGTTGTGACACCATGTTTTACGACGTGGTGTATTTTACTTCGCTATAGAAACAGGGGAGAATCTATTGGTATAGGATCACGAAAGCCATCTCAACCAAAAAATGGAAGCGGGCGATGCGACCGCTGAGCCCCCGTGCCCGCCGTCGCTGTCGCTGCTCCTGCCTCACTCCATCACTTATGAAGACGAGGAGAGGCGTCCCGGATGTCACTACCTGGACCCTGACAGCACCGGCCTCCTGCTCCGTGGCGAGGGCGATTTCTTGGTGGCGGAGCTCAAGATGGAGTACGTGAAGGAAAGGGACGACAAGGTGCACAAAGAGCTCCACCTTCTCCGGTCTGGCTCCTGCGAGTGGCGTGTCAAGCGGCCTGTGATCAGCTGGTACGCCGACGCCGGTGAATGTATGGACGACATGGCGTCCTCGTGGCGAAACAACTTGGTTATACCCGTCGGCAACCAGCTGCTCTGCTGGGTCGACTTGGCGCGTGGCCTCCTCTTCTCCGACGACGTGTTCGACGAGAGCCCCAGCCTGTGGTACAAGCCGCTCCCCGAGGATGCCGATCTCAGCCTGCGGAGTGTGTGTGGCACCGCCGACGGCTGCACGATAAAGTTCGTCAACGTCTTTCCCCGTTGCTGCTGCGGTGGCGCCCGCAAATCCAAGTGCCGTGCTTCTCACCATGCCTACGCCATCCACACCTGGACGCTGAGGATGGACGTCGACATTGCCTGGGTGATGGACGGCAATCTCGACGCCACCCAGCTCTGGGCCCTCGACGGCTACAAGGGCCTCCCACGCGTCGAGCTGGACAGCCCCGTCATGAGCATGGACAAAACCGATGCCATCTGCTTCGTGGTGTGCGAGAGACATCAAGAAAAACATGGCGACGAGACAATGTGGAGATGTCCAGGTTTTAGCCACCCGACGTCGCCACTTGCTCGAAACTTTCTCAAATTTTTACCACAGCCTCCGCATGCGATGACAAGACACGTCGTCAAGTTTCGTCATTTTCGGACTCCGTTTCGATTTTATAAAATTTAAAAACACTTTTCACGCGCGTGGCTCGGCGTGTTCCGACACCAACACGGTCGAAATTTCACGCGAGGCCCCGCACACGGCCTCAACATGCTCCAAACATCATGAATATCATTTTCTGAATGGCCGGATTCCATTATTTCATGTACCTGCAGTTCAAATCTGGAGCTGCCGGAAAAAATCAAAGAAACAGAAAAAATCAAGGGAATATAGCAAAATAAATCAAAATGACCCCAAACTTGGAATATATCATGTACTTACTGTAGCAAGGCAACACAAAAAAACTGGGATCAAAAATCGAAAAAACAAATTAATTCTTTGCCGACTGCCATCAGTGGCAGTTGGCAAAGAGCCTTTGCCGACTGCCAGGGAGGATGGCAGTCGGCAAAGAATTTCTGAGAAAAAATCAAAAATAACCTTTGCCGACTGCCAGGGAGCAGAGCAGTCGGCAAAGTATTTTTTAAAAAAATTAAAAAAATTTTTGAAAAAAAAATAGACCTTTGCCGACTGCGTCACATGCTGGCAGTCGGCAAAGGAAAAAAAAAAAAAAAAAAAGAAAAACGTCGCCTTATCCGCTCGGCCCGCCCTCCCCCCTCCCCAAAATCCCGCCCGCCTGCCCCAAAATCCCCTCCTCCTCCTCCCATGCCCTCCCACATGCCCTCCCCATGGCCCCCACAGGCCCCTCCCAGGCCCCACATGCCCCCCAGCAGCCAGGGCTCCCCCACAAGGCCCTCCTCCCAGCCCCCATGGTCCCTCCCAGTCACAGGCGCCCTCCCCCAGCGCCGCCCCTCCCCAAGGCGCCCCCCATGGTCCTCCCCCTCCACATGCCCCCCCCATGGCCTCACATGCCATGTGGCCATCCCCCATGCCCTCCCCAGCTGTGGCCTGGCCCCCCCCCATGTGGTCCTCCCCACACAGCCCTCCCCTCACAGGCGCCCCCCCCACCAGCATGCCCCCCCTCCACCCTCCCCCCCCCGGCCTGGCGCCCCCCCATGCGGCCCTCCCCCCCCCCCACGCTGGTCCCTCCGTGGCGCGGCCATCCCATGGCGCCCCCCTCCCCCCCCATCACACCCACCCAGGCAGGGGCCCCTCCCCGCGCCCCGGGCCGCCCGGCCCAGCCCTCACCGGCCGCCCCTTCGCCTGATCCGCCGATCCAGCCCAGGCGCCCAGCGTGCGACTCGGCGTCGGCCAAGCCGCATGGCTCGCCGCTCCTTCCTGCCTGCGCCGTCCGCTGCCCCACCCCCGATCCGGCGTGCCCGCTCGTCTCCGCCCGTCCGCAGCCCGTCCGCCAGAGAATGAACTCGAGGGAGGCCGACCTCACCCAAGCGCAATCTGACGGTAATTAAGTATGACAACATTCGCTCAGATTCCTTGAAAACATTACACTAATCTTCTCGCATGTCAAATACTTGATGTCATGCGGGTGTGTCCGTCGTGGTGCGACAAACCACGAGGAATGCCGGGGCGGAGATTGTGCGCATGTGGCGCCTTGGATGAGGCGCGTCTGTGGCGAGGCGCCGCCGACCGAGGCCGCCGCCACAGATCGAGGGTGTCACACCACCAAGGGAATCAGCCCCTCCCGCCTCGCGACAAGATGGGTATCGTCCGTTCATGTCTTAATCCTTGCGCTCAATTGTCAATACTTGTAACCATGTTTGTGTTTTCAATGCGACGCAGACGCACGGTGGGCGTGAAATCAACGAGTACACCGCGTACCTCCTCTCTCACAAGGGCAAGCAAGGCGACGGATCCGAACAACGCTCTACAACCCGGAGGACGGGCCCGATCGTACACCAACCCCACCGCCTACGAGAAGGCCACCGAGTACACCGTCGCTGCTCGCCAAATACCACGGGAGACGCTTTGACCCCACCGCCGAGCCCCTCGACACGAACCTCCCCGCAGAGGTTGGGACCAGGAAGAAGCGGCAAGCAACCGCTACTACATGGCCCACAGCGCCCTCGACCCGTCCCTGTGTTCCTACTGCCGACCTGAGTTCGATCCACGCCCACGAGCTCCAGCGACATCCCCGTGATCGCCCGGCGGCGATCGGCGTCACACAGTAAGTGCCGTTTCGCTCGTCGTTCACTCGTTTACTTTTTGTACATACAATCAACACTGCGGATGTAATATTGCGAGCCCGATGGAGGCCAAGATGGAGGAGAGGATCGCCACGTTGCACGCCGCAGATGATGGCGCAATGATGGCTTACCAAAAGCAAGCTGCAGCAAGACTACAACACTCATATGCGAGAACATGGCCAGCTTCTTCCAGTCCATGCAGACGCCTCGGGCGCCTACACCGCCTCCTCTTCCAATGTTCGCTCCACCGCCTCCTCCTCCGAGTTTTTTCCCTGTGCTGCTCCTCGCCGCTCCTGGAGGGACCCCCCGTGAGTATATTGACTCTTGCTTTAACTTGTGCGTCCATGCTGCAGATACTAATGACATCACTTGGCGTTTAACTTGTGCGAGTACGATGGCGGAGTTCGAACCCGTCTCTGGAGGTCCCGGCCATCAGATGATGTCGTATCCACCACCTGCACCCTATCCACCGTATCCACCTCCGCGTGGCCCTCCTCCGACGTACTCGTGGTGGCACACGGTCTTGCCGGAGGGTGGCGATCTGCTATGGCCTCTCGCTTGGTCCAAGGGGGTTTCCGTGGGCAAACCCTGGGGGCTCTGGGGGCGGAGCGGACGACGAGACCGGGGACGGCGCGACGAGCTAGGTACTTGTCGATTCTGTTATCATGTATCCACCGTATCGTCGAAGTTGTTGTCATGTATTTCTTTTCTTCGTTATGGACCTAGACTTGTTATGTTGAACTTCGTGTGATGGACGTCGACTTGTGGTGTTCGACGTGTTGGACTTCATGTGATGGTTGTAATGCACTTGTGTGGTTGTTATTGTGACATATATGTGATGTTGTGCGTTATTGTGATATATGTGGTGATGTTGGCGACAAATGTGATGAAATTGTGATATAAATGGTGCTACCGGTGCTTCTGGTGAAATTGGATTATAATTTGTGATTTTGCAGGGTTTTGATGCGAGAAAATAGAAAACAAAAGCAAAAAAAAAATTCCAGCTTTGCCGACTGTTTACAGTCGGCAAAGCTGGGCAAAAAAACCCAGGAAGAATCTTTGCCGACTGCAACTCCGAAAGCAGTCGGCAAAGAAAAAAAAATTCCAGCTTTGCCGATCGCTTACATATCGGCAAAGTCAAAAAAAACCTGTGAAGAATCTTTGCCGATTGCAACTCAAAGCGATCGGCAAAGAACATTTCAAAAAAAATTCTTTCTTTGCCGATTTGCCGAAGTTGGCGGCGCCACCGGCAAACAATTTTGAAAAATAATTCTTTGCCGATTGCCGAGGAACCAAAGATCAATAAAGCCTCGCCGTCAGGTCGACGGCGCCACGTAACTATGCCGATTGGCAAGGCGTGGCGATTGGCAAAGGATTTGCCGATCAGTGTGCCGTGGCGGTCGGCAAATCCGCTTTTGCCGACCCAGGCTTTGCCGATTGCTCTTTTGCCGACCGCCACGTGAGCTGCGGTCGGCAAAGCCTTTGCCGACTGAGGTTTATGCCTTTGCCGACCGGGCAAGCGATTAAGCAAGAGAGCGCTTTCTCTGTAGTGTAATAAGTTTTGAGTTATACTCTTTGTTTTTGTTTCTTTTGTATAACAGTAATTTGTTTAATTCTCATTGTCACAAGAGATGAACCTGGATTCATTTTCTTTATCTAAAAAGCGTTAGCTTATATTTATGTTAGTACTTGTATATGTATATACTAGCATTACTTTTTGGACTTGGAACATTCTATGTGGAGATCAGTTTTAATATGGGTGATATATAATGACTATACATGTAATATGTTTTTTTTGGTTGAGTTAATGATGAGAATATTATATATTATATATGATTATGTTCAATGTGCTCTATACTTGTTTATGTGATACACAACAAAAAAGCACGCTGGACTTGAAGGCGGTCGGATGGTGATGGAGGCACAATCCAGGAGTAGGTCAAGAAGCAGCGGCGGTTAAAGGTGCCCGGATTTGGGGTAACTGACCGAGGTCATGTGGATCAGTAAAGAAGGTGGGGTAGGATGGAGTGGGCAAGGACTGAGGTGGAGAAGGTGTCTAGTCACAATGTACTCGTAGCTACTGGTCCATCCTGGGCCTCTATGGTTCTTTATTTTGCTAGTTTGTCCAACTTAACCATTCTTCATCGTATAATTGTGATAGTTTCTCTTTGCTGGTTTGCTCGTAAATCTTATCATTCTTCACCATGTAAGCATGATTTGTTATCGTTCCTTGGGCGAAGACCCATGAGATTTTAGATCTGCCCAGGATAGATCGGCCATGCCGACCCCAAAGTTGGCTAGGCCGATTTCCTTGCCTCTTGCAGGCCTAGGTCGGCTAGACCTACTTGGCTCATACCCGATGCATTCTTTGTTGTGGAGACTCTTGCAGGCCTAGGTTGGCTAGACCTACTTGGCTCCAGTGTAGCTGTGTTTGATTCTCTAGCCTGTGCAATATTGCCACCGTCGAACGGTCCGGTGCATATATTTTCATCGAATGTACATGCTCCAGCGTGGTGTTGTGATTGTCCAATGCACGTGTCTACACCGACGCTGGATGGTTCGATGCATACAATTTTGTCTCAGGTTCCCTGATTCGAGATCTGTGCATTCTAACACTTTAGGTGTGCGACAAATATTCGCGTCAACACACTTTTTGATGACTTCGCTAGGGAACGATTGTTTCGGCTTTATCTCATAGCTGAATTTTTTTTGATTGATCTATCTCTCTTGTGTTCGCCACTACCATTGCATCTGGCAACAAAGGTCAATCACATCTGGTATTGGTCATCTGTAGTTTTACTCACTATTGACCTGTTATGCTACGTTCTACTATCGTTACTGTGGAGATCAGCAAAAAGCAATTAGGGGATCAAATTCCTGTCATTGATCATGGCGTACCAAGGTGCTGCTATGAAGTATACTATTACATCAAGCCCGAGGTCCAACTTGCAAGTAAGTTCCGTGAATTATAGTGCTGGTGTTGCTAGTCATAATGATAATAGGCATGCATGTTGCATTGCATCAGCTAATATATTTTCTGCTAGTGGTTGTCATCATGCAAATTAAATTCTGGTTATCATATGTAAGAGACAATGTCAACCTACACATACTTTAAGTCTCAATGCATATTCTCATGCATCGGCAGTGGAACAAGTTCATATGTTGATGGACAATTATGATGGCAAAACTAACTTGATGAGTTTGGCCAATCCTTATGAGGCATCACATGTGAGAAATTATGCTAACATGCAACGTGATGATTCACACTTTAATCATCGGCAGCAAATTCACAATATGTGGTTTCACCACAAAACATGCCGGTGAATGAGAGAATTTGCTATGTTGATGCTAATTATCTAGCCAATTACTCTCAATCCTTGTACGCTGGGGAGGTTGCAACTACAAATTCAGCAACATATGCAAATATAACAATCATGATTTGTCTAACTCGAAATGTATTGATGAAATTTTAGCAAACAAGCAGGGGTGGACACAGCGGTGGGGGGGGGCATATCGCAGCAGTGGAACCCATGTGGAGCCCCTATGAATTTTTACGCAAAATTCTATAGTGTAGAGGGGGGCTGAGACTTAATATCGAACAACAGTGTTGTTCAGCCCCCCTGAAATATTTTCTGGGTCCGCCGCTGCAAACAAGCATACGCCTCCGTACACCATGTAGTTTGCTATAGAATTCTAGCATATATGACGCATTTGATAACTACTTTGTGATTACTAACAATCAACCCCTAACTCATCGGCTATTGATAGGGTAAAAAGGGTATTACCAGTTGATAGGATTGGCGGAAACAAAATTGATTTGGATCCAAGAAAAAAAAATAGCTACCAAAGTTGAACATCAGAACATACCATCCGAACCAATTATACCTCAAAAGATATATTCTAGCTATCTAGGTATAGAAAAACATAGGATTCGAAGAAACACAAGTAGAAATTGACCAATTACTATGTTACTATACACAAAAGAAACAAAAACAACAGAGTTTTAACTCACGACTTAGGCCATAAAAGGTAGCAAAAAAGATCCTCGTGTGTCTCTAGCGCTCATTCGTTTAGTTGCAAGTCCACGGAGCATGCAGAGCACAGAACACAAGCTTCACTGGCCTTGATCTCCATCAGCACACAATCCTTCCTCAAATCCATTGGCAGCCCCGTAAGGGATCTGAACCGGCGGCCACTATCGTCGTGGGTAAGAATGCGATAGGCCTTCAGCATATCATCACGATCCAAGCCAGGTATCTCTTGAAGCGCGGCCAAGGTCGCCGCCTCCAGTGAAGCTGCCTGCATGGTGTCCATTGCTTGCAGCTTATTGTTAATCCTTGAGCTCATCAAGTTTTGCATAGCTTCTGCTTGTGCAGCTGGACCTGGTGGCTGGCCGCTGCTTGGTTTAGAGTTGAAGTATTTGGAGACCCTGCTGGGAACGAGATGTTCCCAACTATTGCACCTCCGTTCCTTGGGGTCAGGGTAGCGAAAGACCGATCCAAGCGTCTTGCTCTTCATATCGACCATGATCCGCCACGTCGTCTCGTCACCATGTTTTTCATGATGATCCTCGCACACCACGAAGCAGATGGCATCGGGTTCGTCCATGCTCACGACGGGGTAGTCCAGCTCGACACGTGGGAGGCCCTTGTAACCATCAAGGGCCCAGAGCTGTGCGGCGTCGAGAGTGCCATCCATTGCCCAGGCCATGCCGTCGTCCATCCTCAGCGTCCACGTGTGGACGGCGTAGGCATGGTGAGAAGCACGGCAGTAGGATTTGCCCGCGCCACCGCAGCAGCAGCGGGGAAAGACGTTAACAAACTTTATCGTGCTGCCGTTGCCGGTGACACACACGTTCCGGTACGATGGATGGCGGAAATTGGGATCCATGGGGAGCGGCACGTACCGCAGGCTGGGGCTCTAGTCAAACACGCCGTCCGAGAAGAGGAGGCCGCGCGCCAAGTCGACCCAGCAAAGCATCTGGTCGCCGACGGGGATAACGATGCTGTTTCGCCACCAGGACGTCAGGTCCACACACTCACTGCCGTCGGCATAGCGGCTGATCACGGACCGCTTGACGTACCACTCGCCAGAGCCGGAACGGAGCAGGTGGAGCGCGGCCTCCTTGTGCCTTTTGCCCGGATCCTCCCCCTCCATCACATAGTCCATCTTGAGCTCCGCCACCAAGAAATCGCCGTCGCCATGGCGCAGGAGGCCGGTGCTATCACTATCCAGGCAGTTACACTCGGGATCGGGACTACGCCTCAGGTAGTGCCACTGGGGACAACGATGCTTGTCTTCTTCATAGGTGATGCAGTGAGGCGGGAGCAGCGACAGCGACGGCGGCCGCGGGGGTTCGGCGGTAGCGTCGCCCGCGCGCTGTAGACGAAGTGGTCAGTTGACTTGGTGCTGGAGAACGCGCCGCGGTTCTTGATCCCCGCGACCTGGACGACCACGGAGTCGCCGTGTGCCGCGAGGACCACGTCGTAGTCCACCTCGACGCCGGCAGGAAGCTGGACGCATACGCGCGACCCCTCCGGGGGCGCCGCCAGGCAGAGCGAGACGTTGATGGGATGGGCGCTGGTGGTGCGGCAGCTCACCAGTGTGTTCGTGTCGGCAATGGAGGAGGAGCAGCCCTGGACCTCCCGCGCGCAGGAGTGCTCCAACATTACCCATAGAGGGTAGGCCGCCGCCGCCATCCGCCGTGGGTTGAGAGATGGGTTCGTGATGTTTTACTGATGATACTGATATGATGATGAGTCCGGGGGATGATGGTTTGTTTTGCGGTGCGGCGGCCTACCAAGAATGGAAGATCTTCTTTTATAAACCGCTGGAATGATCTCTCCGTTTTGATCACGAACCGTATCTGCTTCCGATTACAAGGCAGATGCTATATATACGGGCAACAGAATTTTTGGTATTCTTTCGGCCGACATACCAGGGACTGTACGTGGATCTCCAATAATCAAGGGTGGATCTCCTGTCCCCTTTTGCTAGATGAACTGTCCGTCGCTTCTCTTGCCAGCGAGGAACATAAATAAAATAAAACACGGAAAAAAAAATAGATGCAGTCGGCCTGTACCAACGCACCGTGCAGACTTCCACGTCATCCCACAGGCCACAGCAGCCAAAAAGCGGTCGTGGCTAAATTTGCTGCGAGGCACGTCGGCTTGCTCCCTGGCTCTCCATCCGGCTTGGCTCATCCAATAGACTAGAAAGCCCATTATCGCCGCAAATTACGCAGGAAAAGGCTACGACTCGAACATCATGACTACGTGAGTGCCGCCAAAAGCGGTTGGAGTTGTCATCTGCGACGCCTGTCATCGATCCGTGGCAGGCAATCTGATCACGCCTCGCCGCTGCAATACATGGAGGACGATCCAGCCTTCGCCTCACGGCAGCAGCCGACCGCCATGGGTCATCTTCGAACATTTCAGCTCCTTTCTTCCAAGGTGGACTCACTGGTCTTCTGCTTGGAGTTGAACAAGATGCCACATTGTCCAAATATTCTAGAAAGTTACACTTCAATGAATAATAGTCATTTTTGGTCTCTGAATTGTATCATTTTAATTCCAGTTTGAATTAATAGCACTCTGTAAGACTTAGCTGCATCCTGTTTGAATGCAGTTTATTTTATTTTGGCATACAAGCATTCAGTCATCAACGGTTTGGTCTTGTCAATGCAACTGTTTGAATTTCTACACTAAACGGAACATCTAGATGATGTGTTTGAGAACATCCTCTCTGTTCGATTTCAAATATAGCAATACTTACTGAATGCAAGGTCATTGCAGACAATGAGCTGCTTATCCTTTTCTGCTAAGAAAAAAAGACCTTATCCATTTCAAAAGAAACCTCCACATGACATGCATTTGACTGCAGTCCTGGACCTGAGTTTACTATAATCAGTACAAAAACTCAGCCTACAAAGAAGGGATACAATCATCAAACTGCAGTCTTATACAGAGTTCTAAGTCTGTCACTGGCATTCCATCGAGCATGTGGTGGGCTTCGGGCGCACCGATCCTTGCTCGCACGAGGACCTTCGCCCGGCATCGTCACCGGCAGATGGACGACCCAAGGGGAACGCGGCTGACCTTCGCCCTCCATTGCCTCCCCAGAGACGCTGTCCAGCAGCACCATGGCGCACGCATCGGCGGTGACGGCTCGTAGGGCACTGCAGGGGTAACGTGACTGACCTTCACCCTCCCTTGCCTCCTCGGAGATGCAGTCCTGCAGCGCCATGGTGCGCGCCGCGTGCGCCTCGGCCCCGTAGCGGCGCGGCGGCGGTGACGCGGTCGTAGCGCTGCAGCGTGGGCAAGCCGAGCCGTAGCCTTTGCAGCGGAGCCAATGTGCCGAGGGAAAGTAGCAGCGGACGAGCCGAACCTCACCTGACCGTGCGATGAAGTGCTAGGACACGTGCCTATCATCCGCGCTGGGCCTGCACCGAGGCGACGCTACCGCCAGCCTCCACCCAATTTTTTTCCACACATAAAACACACGCTCCTCAGGCTACACGCCTCAGCATAGAAATTACGATATTTAACATCAAATGCACACGCCACCACTTTTAACATTCAATTCGCTCGTCATTAGAAATTCAACCTTGTGTTTAGACTTCCTCTCTTTTCATTTCTCAGGCCACCTGAAATGACCAAACCACCCTTGCCATATAGTCCCCATTGATTGAGACCGTCCTAGATGGTTTCAATCATCCTCTCACGACAGAGGGGTCTGGAGTCTAGGGATGGCAACAGGTAAGTACCCGACAGATAATGTTGTCTCATACTCGTACCCAATAAGTGAAATTTCATCTGTCGGGTTACCCGTCCCTACATGCGAGTAGGAAATATCACCATACCCGCATCCACACAGATAATGCTACCCGACGGGGTAACCCGCACTTGACTTCACACCCGTGCGGCGGTACTGTGCGAGCACGTGGGCGGTGGGTGTCGATGTTGTGCGCTGCCGCAACTGCATCACCATGTGTGATGCTCTGAGTCTTCGACCCTGATTTCGTGAGACCTCGATCTTGATTCTGTGCAGAGGTGGCCATGTAGGTTTGGCGCAAGCTGTAGTGTTCATCGGGGAGGAACCGGCAGGCACTCAAAGTCGACACCTCTACCAAGCGCGGTGCTTGGCTCGGCACAGATATAGCTGCTCCTGCAACGTGGCACGGCGAGAGGGGAAGCACTAGTCTTGCAGAGGAGAAAGATATAGATGAACTGGAGGGTGTTTGAGCGGTGGAGGGGTGAGATGCGAGTGTATGGTTTGTGGTGGCTGGGAGATTGGGAGGGAGAAATGAGAGCTAGGGTTATAGGTATGTCGACCATTATGTATATCAGCATGTTGTTAGGCTTGGACCAAATACTTGGACTATATGGATCAAATTTAGTAGGGGACTAGTTGTATATACATGTATTTATTACCTATAGGTAGACGGGTATGGGTAATATATACCAACATCCACACCCGCACCTACCTTACCCTATGGGTAGAGGATTCCACCCATTAACGTACCTGTGGGTAGGAAAATCATCCATACCCATCAGATACTTGGGTTTGGGATACTCATTGCCATGTCTACTGGAGTCCCCTATAGGGATGAAAACGGGCGGAAATGGGCAAAAAAACTCCTCTACCGTTTCCGTTTCTATATTTTTAGCAGAAATGGGATAAAAACGGATGGAGATATACGGAAACACGGAAACTGACAAATACGGATGAAGAGCCGAAAAATTGAGTTAGAATAACATGATCAAATTTTCTCGTGTATACATGAACGAAGTCACAAGACAGTATACACGTACGAAGTTATCGATCCAATATTCACTAGCATGCCATGTGTTAACATGCTAACATAATTTGTGATTAGTAGGTTTACAACCATATCAATTTCTAGACATATCTCACATAGATTGAAAACGGGATGAAAAAACGGAATAAATATGGGTCAATTTCGGATAAAAGCGGGATTCCACATAAATGAGCGAACCCCTCTCCCGTTTTGTAAATACAGAAACGGGATCCCACAAATACGGAAATGGGCGGAACAAAATAGAAAACGGGATGGGTTGAAACAGGATTTTTCCCGTCCGTTTTCTACCGTCGCCGAGCTTGTTCAGCAATTGGCACCGGTATGCTCGTGGGTGCCTGTAAAAATGATGAGCAAATCGCAACTTTGGGCAGCGCACAAGTGGACAGCGAGTGTTTTCCTAATTGGGCCTATTTCTCCACAAGTACCGAAGTGCGTAACCAATTCGCGAAGTTCTCCGATGCCCAAAATCCCCAATCCTCCCGAATCGCCCGAATCCAAACCCTAGCGGCCACTGCTCACCGGACAGAGGGTTAGCGGGGCGAGCGAGCAGAAGAGCAGGAGCGAGGGAGCGGCACCGGCGTGGGCATCAGGCTGAACTGGGGCGCGGCGCGGTCAGGGCCGTCGGCGTCCAGCCGTGCAGGCGACCGGCTGCCAGACGGCCGGGTGCCAGCCGGTCCGGGCGCATGGCTGCCAGCCAGCAAAGCGGAGGCGGGTGACGGCCTGCCCCAGCCGGCCAGAGGCCAGTGCGTGAGCGACCAAGGACATGGGCTGTCTGCGAGACCAGTGCTGCCGCCGACAGTGAGGTGAGGCCGGCACCAGCCTTCCAGCCAGGTCTCCGTCTCCCTCGCCGCCTCTCGTCTGTTTGCCCTCAGCATAACTGGGAGATTTACATTTTTACCATTATTAAGATTGGCACTCGTCCGAATATCACTGTTAGCATGGCACCTACGACTTTACCAGACGAGAGAAGTTTTAGTTTTAGATTTACGTGGCATGCCACGCCGGCTCGACACGTTGGTGCCTAGTCAGCATGGGCACGTGAAATGTCCTTGCTACCCCTGCCTTGCTCCTCTCTCCCTCTCTGACAGCCGGGTCCTGCAGCTCCTGTCACTACCAGGTGGCCCCCACTCGTCAGCTTCGTCTTCCAGCTCCAGCAACGGTGTCCGGACATTGCACATGAGCAGGTTCTTGAGGTTGCTGAGCTTGCCGAGCTGTGGCGGGATGGACCCGGAGGCGGTTGGAGTTGAGGTAGAGGCTCTCGAGCCTGCTCCTGGGCCGGCACAGGGTGGCCGGGATCGACCCCATGAGCGTTGTTGCTGAGGTCGACGTACGCCAGCGCCGGCAGGTCCCCGAGCCGCGGCGGGATGGGGCCGTGAGGTTGGTGCCCGTGAGCACGAGGCGCGTCAGCATGGCGCCCACGACGGAGGCGGACAGGTCGGCCGGGACGCCGCCGTGCAGGTCGATGAACTGCAGGTTGAGCTCCGTGACCCGACCCGCGGCGTTGCAGGACACGCCCGTCCACCGGCACGGCGACGCGTCGGTGTCCCTCCAGTCCCCCAGCGTCTCCGCGCCGCCCCGCAGCGTGCGCTTCCACGCCAGCAACGCCGCGCCCTGCGTGTCCGCGGCCAGCACGCCGCCCACGCACGCCATGACTAGCGCGCATCGCAGCAGCAGCAGCGGCGCTGCGCACGCGGTCCTCCACCTGCTTCAAGTTTGACTCCTGCCGCTCTCCGACCACCTGCCAAGTCGCCAGACAGCAAGCACTACACTTGACACTGTGCTTCACTCCCAAAGCATAACTGAGCTGCTGACAAGCCTGACATTGCAAAGTGTACTACTCCTAGTACGGTACATGAAGGTGTGTGTGGGTGGCACTGGCAGGCACTCATGTGTGTCTGCGGAATCTCCGGATCCGAGGCCACTGGTTGGGTCATAGTGCTCGAGGTGGAAGACGAAGCTGATGAGTGGGGCCCACATGGCAGCGATAGGAGTTGCGGGACCTGGTTGTCGGAGAGGGGGAGAGAGGAGCCAGGCAGGGGCAGCAAGGACATTTCACGTGCCTATGTTGACTAGGCGCCAATGTGTTTAGCTGGCGTGGCATGCCACATGCGCAAATGTGGTAAATCTAAAACAAAAATTTCTCTCATCTAGTAAAGTTGTAAGTGCCATCCTAGAAGTGATATTCGGATGAGTGCCAATCTTAATAATGGTGAAAATGTAAATCTCCCAGCATAACTGATCCTCTTCTTCTGACCGTATCTTGTCCTGCAGTGCCAAGGCCCGGTTGCTGTTCGGCAAAATGCCTCAAGGGAAAACGGCCAAGGGAGCGGTGCTGCAGCCCGCTGGTGGTAGCGGGGGCATTGAATCCCTGCCTGATGGAGTCCTTGAACACATCCTTGGCTTCTTGCCATCTGAGGAGGCCGTCCGCACTAGTGTCCTTGCCCGTAGATGGCGCCACCTCAGGAAATCCGCCACGGGCCTGTGGGTGGGGTCCGTCGACCCAGATCAACCGGAGTCTGTGGAGGCTCTCCGGAGCTTGGTGAACCATCTGCTGCTCCTCTGCAGAGACTCACCCCTCGAGAAATGCTATTTCGCGTTCAATGCTCAGCTCAGCAGCCATGATGATGTGTCCCACGTAAACCTCTGGTTCCAGCATGTTGTGATGTGCAAAGTTCATGTTCTCAGGCTCTCTATGTTTGTACGCAGTCAGGATGAGCCCTTTCTTCCACTAGACATCCTGCCTCTCATCTCCCAGCCAGTGCCGGCCCTAGGGGTAGGCCACCAGGTGCGACGGCTAAGGGCCCAAGCAGAGGAGGGGCCCAAACTCAGATATATAAATCTGCAGATCCTATAGTTCATTAGGCATTAACAAACTAATGAGAAGAGAGACATAAAACTGGTCAGGCGACCAAAAAAGACAACATTGTCATTTCTTTCCTAGTTTCCTTTCCCCACGGCCCTCGGATAGAGAGGAGACGAGGAGTCACACTACACACAACACACTCTGATCGTGAGTTCGCGACGTGCGCCTTACACACGCGGAGCTGGCGAGCCGCGCCGCCGCGAAGAGCTAGACTACCGGAGACATGGACATGGCGCACGAGGACGGCGACCAGGCAGGGCTCCACGACGACGACATCTTGATTCTGGGCTTCTTATAAATTGAGATCACCGATCAGTTGTTTAGGTCTAAAGTATTTTTTTTCTTTTTATTTTTAATCCAAATTAATTATTTGTATAGTATTATAGACTTCTAGTACTTTGTACCCATATAGTCATATTTTTCTTCTAATTTAGGTGTTAGAATTTTAGAATGTTACCAAAGAAACATTTGTCATGGGTGAGAAAAGAAAACGAATATATTGCTTTTTTAATCTACATTATTCCTCGATAATTATCATAAATCTACAAATATATTGTCTAATCTACATTGTTCCTCGATAATTATCAGACATGTTAAATTAAAAATATGTTATTGAATTTGCTTTCGTTTAACCAGTAAAATTAGCACCTATATATTATAAGATTTTATACATGGTCAAGAGGGCCGCTGCGACGAGATCGCCGGATGGTGAGATCACCGGATGGTCAAGAGGGCCGCTGCGACGAGATCGCCGGATGGTCAAGAGGGCCGCTGCGACGAGATCGCCAGAGGGCCCTTAAAATCCTAGGACCGGCACTGTTCGCAGCACCTGAGGAGGCTGGAGCTCGCTGGTGTACAGGTCCACACTTAACTTTACAAACTGTCCATCCTTGGATCATCTAAAGCTCATGGATTGTGAGTTGTCATCGGTCAACAAGATTGTGTACGAGTCCCTGAAACATCTTATCATCATTTTTTCCATAGGCAGCTCTGATTCTCGCATCAACATTTACACCCCAAATGTTGCCTCACTGCGCCTTGAGCATCTTGGAGGGAGGACTCCCATTGTTGAGGGGATGCCCTCATTACTTGAGGCATCGGTCAAAATAACAGGGGCGTGTAGGGACCGCTGCACTAATGCAAATTACTTTTGGACTTGTGATTGTGAATCTTGTGATAGTTCTGATAGCACAGCTAATGGCAGTATCAACTGTGTGCTTCTAAGAGGTTTATCGGAGGCTAAGAGCTTGGTGTTGAAATCTGCATCTGACGTGGTATAGTTTTACTTTAAAGTTTCATCTTTAACCCTTTTTTTTGTATTAGGTGTCGTCAAGTTGAAATTTGATATATGTTGCTTCTTTTTCTTTTGCATGCGCCGCCGACTATGGTTATGAATCAAATATGTTCAGAGTGTTGATTATTTGATCTATGTTGTTTGCACTTTGTGCAGTTTATTTTAAAAAGAGATTTGAGATGGTGCCCTGTGTTTACAAATCTAAAGACCTTGTTGCTGAATGGCTACTGGTATGTGCCTGATGATTTCCATGCACTAGCGTGCATTTTTGAACACTCACCTGTTCTAGAGAAGCTTACTTTTGAACTCCACAACATGGTATGCACTTTACAAATGCTGAACTGCTACTTTGTAGAGTTATTAGTTGACAGTTGATCATGCTCGGTTGTTCTCTGCAGTGGTTTAAACATAAAGTGGAAATCAAACTACGCGTCAGTTGGATGAAGAGATCAACTGCAATTTCAGAACACCTTAAGATAGTCAAGATCAAGTGTGAAGTGGTTGACCATAGAGTTCTCAAGATTATGAAGTCCTCTTGTAAGCTGTAAAAAAGATTGTCCAATTCCTTTTAGGCCTTGATAATCTATGTCTAGGTTGATTCGACTTCATGTACATGGTTTCAAAGGGGACTAGGTGTCCCAAAGGTGAGCTATGTCAAGGATGTCAGGTCCGAGACTAGCAGGACCCCGGCTATGGAGTTCGTAGCCGCGACCCGTGGTAGCTGGGCAAGGTTTTGCCCCTCAGCTCCAGTCGGTTTGGAGGAAGAAGAAGAGAGATTAGGTAATAATTCTTGCTTGATTCTTATTCATCCTGATGACTCTTATATATAGGCCATTCAGCACTATAAATTGGAGCTAATTGCTCCTAATTCTAAGGCCTTGATCGCCTATTATTTTCTTCTATCTACTTGCCATTTCTTCCTGACCTGCATGCTGGGTGATCACGCCATATCCTCAGCTGGCGTGCCTGCCTGCATGGTGACCGCGCCCAAATCCTCAGTGGCTCTGCGGCCATCCCGGGCGCGCCGTTTCCATGTATAGGCGTGGCCCCACATGACATCTCTCCCCCCCCCTCGACTAGCAGCTCGTCCTCGAGCTGGAACGCCGGGTACATGTGGAGGAAGGAGTCCACATCTTCCCAGGTTGCAGAGGCTGCGGTTTCGCCCTTCCATTGGATGAGCACCTGTCGAACGCCACGAGCCAGGCGGATGCGCATTGCCCGTTCGGTCTCCGGAACAGCAGCGCCGTTGTGGATGACCGAGAATGGTGGCGGTGTAGCTGGCGGATCACCGATGAACTTCTTGAGGAGGCCGATGTGGAAGATGTCGTGCAGCCAAGTGTGTGGAGGCAAGGCGAGGCGCACGGCAACCTCATTGATGAGCTCGGTGACGTGGTACGGCCCGAAGAAGTGGGGCTTCAGCTTCCCTGTGGTCGCCTGGGGTAGTGAGGCGGCCGGGCGATGGCGTAGACGGAGTAGAACCTAGTCGCCCACCACGTAGGAGACGTGCCAGTGCAGCTTGTCGTAGTGTAGCTTCTATACCGCATGGGCTTGTTCAAGCTGGTAGCGGACTCCTCTAGAAACTCGTCGCGGTCTGCCATGCTCTTGGCGACGGCAGCGACACGAGTCTCGCCCGGCTCATAGGACCGAATGGTAGGCAGGTCTTGGCCGTAGACCACCCGGAACAGCGTGGCGCAGAGCGAAGTTTGATAGGCCGTGTTGTAGATGTATTCCGCCCACGGCAGCCAGTGAAGCCACTGACGAGGCCGGTCGCCGGTGAAGCAGCGAAGGTACATGACAATGACGCGGTTGGCTACCTCCGTCTGGCCATCCGATTGCGGATGAAAAGCCGTTGTCATGCGCAGCTTAGCGCCCATGAGGCGCATCAGCTCCCTCCAGAACTTGGAAGTGAACACCGGATCGCGGTCGGACACCATCGACTGAGGCATGCCGTGGAGTCGAACAATGTCGGTGAAGAAAGCCTGGGCCACTGACTCTGTAGAATACGGGTGAGCCAGGGGAATGAAGTGGCAATACTTGCTGAAACGATCCACCACTGTCAGTATGACAGATTTTCCCCCGACGCGTGGCAGCGCCTCCACGAAGTCCAGACCGATGTCGGTCCAGACTGCCTTCGGGACCGGCGGCGGCATGAGCAGGCCAGCCGGATGAAGATGTTCCGATTTGTATCGCTGGCAGGTGGAGCAAGCTCGGACGTAATCCTGTACCATGCGGTGCATGTTGGGGAAGTGGAAGTCACGACGGAGGCGGTGCACGGTGCGCTGCACACCCTCGTGGCCGTCCTCGTGCACGGCGGTCATGATTTCCGGCAGTAGTGGGGACGCCGGCGGAACGTAGAGGTGGGAATCATAGGCCACCATGTCGTCGATGAGGGACCACGGCGCCGCCCGGGTGCCTGCAGTGATCTCGTTCCAGATGGCGACGAGGGCCGGATCGGTGTCCTGAGCCTGGCGGAGGCGCTCGATGTAGTCGAACTGAGGCGCGGAGATGGCGAGGACAGTGCCCTCTTTAGTGTCGCGGCGCGAGAGGGCATCAGCCACCGTGTTCGTAGCGTCGGGTTTGTACTCAACGGTGAAGTCGAACCCGAGGAGCTTGCCGACCCAGTGATGCTGTGGGATCATCGCGAGGCGCTGATCGAGGAGAAATTTGAGGCTATAGTGGTCCGTGCGCACCAGGAAGCGACGTCCCCAGAGATACGGACGCTAATGACGGATGGCTTGGACGAGACCGATCAATTCTCGTTCGTATGCGGCGAGGGAACGTATGCTGCGAGGGAACGGTGTCGCGACGCGATGGGCCGGCTGAAGTAGGGATCGGGTGTTTCTCCTGGATGAGCACTGCCCCGAACCCGTGGGTCGACGCATGGCACTCGACGATGAACGGCTTGTCGAAGTTTGGCAGGGACAGAACCGGAGCCGAGGTGATCACGACTTTGAGGGCCTGGAATACCGCAGTGGTGTCGGGAGTCCAGCGGAACCCTTCCTTCTTTAACAACGCCGTGAGGGGAGCCGCAATGGTGCCATAGTCGTGGACGAACTTGCGGTAGTACCCCACCAAGCCAAGGAAGCCCCGTACTGCACGTGCCGAGTGGGGCTGGGCCAGTCCTGGACCGCCTACACCTTGGCGGGATCCATGGCGACGCCGGCCTCAGAGATGACATGCCCCAGGTAGGAGCTGGAGGCGACCCAAAAAGCGCACTTCGAACGCTTGACGAAGAGTCGGTGCTGCTGCAGCATGGTGAGGACGGCACGGAGGTGCCGGAGATGATCCGCCCAAGATGAGTTGTAGATGAGGATGTCATCAAAAAACACGAGCACAAACCGGCAAAAGAAAGGGAGCAGGACGTCGTTCATCAGTGCTTGGAACGTGGCCGGAGCGTTGCACAGCCCAAACAGCATCACCAAAAACTCGTATAGCCCGTCGTGTGTGCGGAACGCCGTCTTGGCGATGTCGGCGGGGCACAGGAGGACCTGGTGGTAGCCCGAGCGAAGGTCTAGCTTGGTGAAGAACTTGGCGCCGTGGAGTTCGTCCAGCAACTCATCAACCACCGGGATGGGAAAAGCATCCTTGATGGTGATCGCATTCAAGGCGCGGTAATCGACGTAGAAACGCCATGACCCGTCGGCCTTCTTGACGAGGAGGACCGGGGAAGAGAAGGCCGAGGAGCTCCGGCGTATGAGCCCCTGGTCTAGCATGGCGACGCATTGCCGCTCCAGCTCATCCTTGTGCGTCGCCGGGTATTGGTAGGGGCGGACCACCACAGGCTGCGATCCTGGCAGGAGGATGATGCTGTGGTCTCGGTTGCGAGGAGGAGGTAGCCCATGGGGCTCGGCGAAGACGTTGGAGAAGGAGTCGAGGAGCTCGTCCAGCAGGGTGGCGCTGGCAGTAGTTGCGCAAAGGCCGGGTGCGACAGGGCCTGCCATCTCGTGCCAGCAGACGTCACGCGCATGCCACTTGAATGTCATCATCCGCGCGCGGAAATCCCAGAGGATCGGCCCCAGTGACGCGAGCCACTGCGTGCTGAGGACCACGTCGTAGCCGGCGAGAGGCACGACGAATAGGTCTGTGGCGAAGGTGTCGCCGCTGATGGTGAGCGCGGCCTGGCGGATGACGCCCAGGCAGGAGACGCGCTCGCCATTGGCCACCGTGGCCGTCAGATGAGGACGGTGCTGCAGAGGAAGTCCTGTGCGCTGTGCGGCTGCCTCGGAGATGAATGCATTGCTGAGTTATAACCCCAAACCCTAATGTTGTTGAGTTGATCGTCTCCGATGTCAGCGGCAGTGGAGGGCATGAGGGCCTTGGGCTCATGGGTAGCAGTGTCGCACCATCTACTCTCCAGGCGACTGGTGGCATAGTAGATTTTGCACTAATAAATCAGAAACGAATGGGAAGAAGCATTGCCTTGATTGTGCCCAATAGAAAGGCTTGTTCTAGTGTTCTAAGTCAGTCGGCGCAAGTCAATCCCCGTCTTCAGCTATGACAACAACTTGAAGAGACTTTCTTAAACCTATTCTCTAAATCATCATTTGAAGAGTTATTTGAATAAAAATCGCTCTCTATATCTTTCTAATCTCCAACAAATTTTCTATATTTTGTGTGCACTCTAGAGAGCTAATATTGCTCTCATTTTTTGTTAGCAAGAAATCCAGAATAGAGGATAACAATATTTGGAGATCGATTTAAAGAAGTTGTTAGAGACATTTTTTAACCAAATTGCCTATTCCTATCAATAAGGAAGAATTTAGAGAGACTCTTGGAGTTGCTCTGAGCTGCTACAGGAAATGTACAACCAATTGTCGCCAAACAACACTTGCCTTAAAGATGAGTTTGTAAGAAAAGTTCTCAGGATACTGATTAGATCGTAGAATTTTACGATAAAGCTGAAGTGGTTTTTATCCGGCTCTATCATGATCCTGTGTGAGCTCGACATGATCCTTAGAGATCTACTCTCTCCATTCCAAATTATAATTTGTTCTGACTTTTCTTGGTATATAGCTTCTGTTATGCATCTAAATCAATATTATGTTTAGATACATAGCTTTTAACACGTATCTAGAAAAGTTACAATAACTTATAGTTTGGAACAGAGTGACTTATTAGCCTTTTGATCTTAGAAAAAATATTAATATCTTAAGCAATTTGTACAAAAGGTTCTAATAAGCATAATTCTAATATATTAATGTGAAAAATGATGTATGGGATCTCATAGACACGATTGCAACGTGATAAAATATTATTTGAAATAACGGTGTGGACTGAGAATAATGTTACTAAGTCCTCTATGATTTACAAAAAAATCAACTATTTTTTTGTCAAGATAAATATTAAATTAGCGTTGAATTTCATCATAGTTATAGAAATGTATATTTTGCTAAGTCGAATAGGATCATGGTCCTACTAGGATCCAGTTGGATTGGATCCTGCCTAGGATCCCTAACTGACAAGTGACAACTTCGGTTATGCGTTTCCTTTACAAACGTGTGTCTGACTCTCCGTTGGCCAGCCTAGCTAGCATTGTTTTTTCTCACCTTACGCTGCACACCCGACGGCAATCACGCAACAACCTTTCCTTCTCTCTCTCCCTCATCACGCACCGATCCTTCTTCCTTCCCAAGATCATGCACGACATCTACGACTTTGGTCATCCACCAATGCAACCGCCATCAACCGACCCCACGTTTCCTATTCCATCGCTTGCGGGAACTTCAATCGCATCTACGACTTGGACAGCCGCCGAACGTGTTCAGTGCCGCCACCGATGGACATCGTCGTCTCGATCGATCCCGCAAGCTCGCAGGATCAACGCACGTGCAGCCGGAGACGATCTTGATCCAGGCTCCTCCGCTCGCCATGTGCCAGCCGCCCAGCCGGGCGCTCGCCGTTTGGCAGATCGTGGACACTCATGGGCCTCGGGAGTCGGGACGACGTACTCCCGTGTGGCGGCCCTGGTGGGCCAACCATGCATGGCGTGGTCGTCGCCAACGACCAGGGCAGCCTCCTCACGTACGCCTTCATGCATCACGTTCACCAGCGTCGAGAGGTTCGTCGGCGACGCGCGGCCGTGAATCAGGCCGCCCTGAACCCGCCAACACCATCTTCGGGTATTTCTCTCCTGATCCTGACTCCTCTGTAGCCTCCGGCCCTCCAGGTAGGGTTGTTCATAGCCTTTTTTTTTCTTCTTCTCAATTGTCCTTGCCTCTTGGGGTTTACACAGTTGTGAACCAAAAACATGGGGTTTCCATGGATGCTGCAGATCGATGTTTCATTCTCTGTAAGCACAAATAAGACGACGACGGCAGTGGCGCAGTGTTGCGGCAACAAAAACTGCCGGACCATTTCAGTCGTAAGGTAATTAGTTTTAACTACGTCATTTCTGTAAGGTAATTAGTGACTGCTTAATGATATTTTGTCAGCAAGAGTTACCTCATTGAAAGGAGTAGTAAGCTTTATAATTTCATCTTGAGCTAATTGCATGTTAATATATATGAAACCGCTCCAAATTCAGTTCCCAAAACTGCATGCTAATATTGTTTTTCAGATATATATATAAGTCAAGCAGTAGAGTGAAACACCTTTGGCTAACTAAATTATTACTAAGTTTTGGTCTTTTGGCAACAAGAGCTATCCTATTGGAAAGAGCACGCATTATACTTCTATTTTAGGGGTGAATTAAGTAATTAACATATAAGTTGCATTTACCGAGGTAATGTAGGCAATAAATTATTTTCCACATTCCCTACAGCCTAAACTTTCTTGTAATGGGCGATGCTATTTAGAGGTGGCGTGGCTCCAAACAAAAAAGAGCCTTTATTTATGTATTTATTTATTTATTTATTTATTTTGTAGCATCGATATATAAGAACCAGTGTTTTAGAGGAGGATGGCAAATGGGTTCTACATGATTACATCTGTCCTTGATCCAGTAGGAAACATGTATATTTAATTACTTTTTTGTGAAAAAAATATGGCTAGCACTACCACAATCCCGAATTGCCTTGAGTGCCAAAAAACCGCCAAGCAAAGGGGTTAAACCACCAAGGAAATGATCCTTGGCCAGAAACCGTCAAGCAAACGCACTTAAGAATAGAAGATAAGGGAAATTAGTTTCCTTGACGGTTTTGGCACTTAAGGATGATTTCCTTGGAGGCTGGCCACCAAGGAAACTACAACCAGACTTAATTTGCCAAAGGGCCAAGGAAATGTTGCAACCGTCAAGAAAAGTAGTTTTCTTAAGGGTTAACAACCGCCAAGTAAGTTAATTTTCTTGAGGGTCAGCAACCTCCAAGGAACCCCCTAGACCATCAAGGTAATTGTTGTTTCCTTGGCTCCTCTTCACCTCCAAGGAAATTATAGTTTTCCTTGGCTGTCATTAACCGCCAAGTTAATTCTGATTTCCTTGAGGGCCGGCCCCAAGAAAATCTATACTGACAATAAAAAAAAATTGTAGTAATCAATATATTCTAATATTCTAGTTACTAGATTCGATTGACACATGATGACATGCATATAGACATTTTATTATTGTCCCCAACCATTATATTGACAGAGAAATTTATGGAAGCACTTGTTCATAAAAACAGAGAAATTAAAACATCCACCCCGAGCTCTAGTTTTCATGTATGCCCGAGGCAAAGGCAGAGTTGGAGATCTTTAATACTTATTATTGGAGTTAGGAAAAAACACTCATTTGTTTGCTAAGGATAATTCATGGTTGTATCTCTAAGTTACCATAAGATAATTATAATAATATCTAAACTTTGTTATAAAATTCTACAAACTTGCATGATAACATGGTTTGGTTTATAATCTTTGCATAAAAAATGATTTAAACAAAGTGGTACTATACATTGTTCACAAATGGATACATCTCTCACATATATCATTTGTGAATAATATATAGTCCAACTTTGTTAATATGATTTGAAAATTTTATGGCAAGATAATACAACTCTATTATGATCTCATGCCAAATTTTAGGATTTTTCAGACACCTTTAAGATATTATTGTTTTTTTTTTCAATCGGAGTCATCAAAATATTTATAAGCATTTCCTTGGCTGCCAACTTCCCAGAAAATTCAATAACCCCTAAGGAAATGATAATTTACTTGACGGTTTAGAATAACACCCAAGGAAATAGGTATTTTTCTTGGCGGAAACATGTTGTTTACAATAACACTCAAGGAATTTTCCTTGGAGGTTCTTAGAAACCGCCAAAGAAATACCCATATTCCTTGGCAGTTTACTTCAACCTCCAAAGAATATATATTTCCTTGGAGGTCGATGTCCACAGCCAAAGAAACTATATTTTCCTTGATGGTTTGATTTTGGCACTCAAGGAAATATTTGGCCGTCAAGGTAATTCCAGATTCTGGTAGTGTAGGAAGGAGGGTAATAAAGAGGATGTACCCAGAACTTATGGTCTGACATAAACTCTAGCATGCTTCTTTTTTCTTGGTCATGCATGCACGAGCACCTGATGTTTGATAGGTGTGTTGCGGTTTTAAATCAGATATGATTGGTTTGTGATTCAATAGATATTTAAATTTAAATTTTGGCTACACTGAATTTATTTTTTTGAATTAGATGAAGAGCTACGAGCAAGAATGGCCAGATTGAGCCATTGAATGCTACTCTGTTGATCCTCTTTGTAGGGTTAATTCTTTTATATAAGAACAATATTTTGTTTCTTTAATTTATAAATGCAATTTTATATTTTTATTAGCTGTTAAAACAAATAATCCAACTTTTTAAAATTTTATTTTTTTCCATCATTGCAAAGTATAAATATTTTTATTTTTATAAACACGTGTGTGTCGCACGCATATTTCTACTAGTATGGATAAAAAGCAATGATTTAGTATGGATAAAAAGCAATGATATGACGGTGGTTGAAAGTGCTGGTAAGTGGTAACATGCTCAACGACTCCAATCTCCAATGAAAATGAATGTAAAAAAATAAAGGAATTACAAAAAGCTTGGCGAGCACAACATGTAGTGTGCTTCTCGTTCAACGTTTTTGACTTACCATTGCAATTTTCTTTTTTCTAAGGTTTTTAACTTGACTTTTCCATTGCAATTTTCATGGTCATAGTTTGACGGTAGCTTACCATGATTGCCTCATGGTGACACAACAGTCCAGGTTACAGCTTTTGAGGCCGCGATCAAAACCTTTCACAAGCCGTACGGGACTAAAACAAAACGCGTGGAATATTATATGCGGGCTAAAAGAACAAACGTATCAATGCATGGAGCTGGGCTCGCGGAGAGTCACTGGGTCCGATAGCCCAGTTCTTATCGGTCCAGCCCTCCCTGCTGCGGACAACGCGTCTTTTTGCTGGGTATTGGGCCGCGGCTCTGCGCGGGTTCGCCGACGATGGAGACCGCTGCGGCGCCGTCGTCGGCCGCGACAACGGAGACGGCGGCCCCGCCGTGCATGGTGGGCGGCCGTGAACCTTTTTCCGGCCTGTTCTTCTACTGATTGGCTACTGCTGTAGCTAGCACGCAAACCCAATTGCCTAACACTTTCTTCCTTAGGTACAAGAGCACCACCTGCTGGACTGGCCGGAGATGGTGGAGGGCGATTCGTCGCTCGTCGGAGCCCCCTTGGCGGCGAATAGGAGGGGAAGGAGATCGCGTCGTCGACGCGTGGGTGCGATGCGGGTGGTTACTGGTGAGTTGTTATCCTTTTCGTATTTCCGGCGATGCCGCGACGGTGAGGGAGCGGATGCGAAACGGAGACGATGACGAAGGAACGGGAAAGTCTTCTTCTCTTCTTGGTTGGGCCAGTGGAAGATTTTTTTCCCCAAAACCTTCCCTTTTCAGGCGGCCCAACACGGAGTTTGTGTTCGCCCAGTGGAAGTTTTTTTTTTATAATGGAGGCCCGCACGAATTTTCTGAACGATCCCGTAGCCTCCGCCGTCACTCTGCTGTCAGCTAGACGAGGCCCCCGACGGCATGCCCGTGGTGCTGCTCAACGACCACGGTCCACGGCGCGCGCATCGTGGAGGCGACAAAAAAACCAGAAATCGTCCCGTCCGAACGTTCGGACGGGAGCCGTGCACCGGCAGCAGCGAATCGCGTGGCGCTCCACGGCAGCAGCAGCGAAGGACCTGTTCGCTTGAATTTATCAGATATAATCTACAGTATTTTTCTCTCATAACAAATTAGCTTTAGCCGGCTTATCAGTCAACTTTAATACCAGCCGAACAGGCTCGAAGCACGAGAGCCCATTGCGGCTAGGGGCGGAGCGAGGAATCTGACCTTGGGGGCAGCACAAATAACAAGCAAAACATAACCAAGTTTGAATCATCGATCTTATAGTTATAACCATACACAGGGCAATAATATTATGCAAAATGCTATGAATGGCAAGTTTTTCCTCTTCATATCACCTACTCTCTCCGTACTCAAAAATGAATTCATTTTAGACAGCGACACGGTCTCTAAATCATAACTTTGACTTCTTATTTTTATAAAAATATTTATCAAAAAATGATATATGTATATTTTTATGAAAATATTTTTCAAGACAAATTTATTCATATGATTATCACATTTCCAAACTCAACAACTTAAAAGTTATTCAAGATTTATATTACCAATGTTTGACCAAATTTTTTTTCAGAACGACTTTATTATTTAGTATGGAAGGAGTAAATGCTTATTATTTGTCACTCGGGCCTTGCACAAATAACAAGCAAGACAGAACCAAGCTTCCTTGGAACTTGGGCTTAGAACTAAGGGGGGCTAGGTCCTATAATTGTGCTAATAATGTCCATGTATTTAAGTAGTTGAATAGGGAATTAGCAGGCTGTTGGGGGAGTCCAGACCCCCCAGCCCCGCCCCCCCCCCTCCGCCCCTGATTGCGGTCCATCGACCAGTCACCGATGTCTCCGCCAGCTCTCCCCCTTCCTCGTCTCCATCTCCGGCATGCTTAGAAGAGAAGCGGCTTAGGGAAGGCAAGTCGGCCATGCGATGAGGACGGTGGTCGGGTGGTTCGGGTCCTGGCGGCGGTGGAGGCGACCGGGCCAAGTCAGAATGGGGGCGTCGCTGCGGTGCACACCGTCGAGCATGGCCATGGCGGCGGCCGAGAGGGGGGAGGGGAAGAAGGAGAGGCGGACGCAGCAGTGGAGCTGGGCGGTGGCCGCGCGTGCGCGACAAGGAAAGAAGGGCGCGTAGAGAAGAAGAATAGTAACCTGGGGGTGATCGATCCTTCGGTTCCATTTGCCCAAAGAATTTTCCCTTGCTCAGACTGTCAGGTTGACGGTCCGCACTCTGCAGTGTATTTCAATAGTTCTTATGCAAATACGAAGATGTTTTTATGTCTCCTAATGCCAAACTGTTTTGCTGCTCACGACCTGCGTACTTTGCCTTTAGAAATCATTAGTTTTCTTGCTTGGTACTTGAGTTAACCGTCTCTATCAATCGACTTTAACCATTACTGAGAACTGACTCCGTAGAAGTGATAACAGATAAACACTTCCATATCAAGTCAAGCAAAGGTAATGCCATAGTGACGGAGCCCGAGCCACCACGGATGTGGCCGGGGCTTATGAATGGACAAAACCCGACGACGACATTGATAAGGGCTTGTTCGGTTAATTCTCAATTATCAAGTCGGATTTATCCGCGAACAAGCCCAAAAAGAGGCAAATTGTCCGTCCATTCTAAATTGCAAGATGTTTTTGTTATTCTAGATGGTTTTTGCTAAGTACCATTGATCCACATTTACCTGAAGATACTTGGTTTTCTACATAGAAAAAGCAAGGTATCACAAGCTGTGTGGCAAAGTGGCATAAGATTCAACCAAAACACCTACGACCTAGTGATCAACTCTACATTGTCAAATAATCTACTTCTCCAACTAAAAGAAATGCATAAAGCTTACTGTTACCCTCGAATAATTAGTAATTTTCCTTTTATTTATTTATTTATAAATAAAAAATAGCTTCCGGTTACCCACTTTGCCACGGTTACATTACCGACAATTTGTTAGACTTAATTGTTCAATTCTTCAAGACCTCCTGTACATGTTATACAATCCAAGAGTGAATTCCTCTGCCCAACATCTATAGAGCGCAACACAGCGAATCGAAGCAGAGACAGAAGTGAGGCGACGAGGGAGAAGGGGCACTGATCGATGAGCGTGAGCATGTGGGGCTTGGCGAGCCTACTGATCTCAAAGATGTCGTGGCCCTTGGGGATGGGGATGAAGTGAAGGTCATCTCTCCTTGCACGCGACTGACGCCAGCAAGGCCACAGTGCACACGTGCCATAGCTCGGAGTTGTTTGTGCTCGACTTCGCCATGACACCTCGACCTCTCTGCATATTCGAGTCCTTGGCTCATCGTCGATCTGAGGAGGTGGGGGACACGATGTAGACGGAGATAACCAATGGTACTGTGTGGGATTTGATTCAACATATTGCTACTATCGAGAGGCAAGGCGTGGGGGACACCTTGATGTCACCAAGATCCACAGAGGCTCCCCAAGCGGGTCATGGCACCCATGATAGGGCCACCACTCTCTTCCTCCATGGCTGGCACCACCAGACCTGCGACGGGGAGGGAGGTAGGGTTTGGAACACACCAAGTGTTACTCACGTGGAGATCACAGGGAGAAGGAGGGGAAGTTGTGGCGGCGAAGGAAGAGGGGCAGTGGCAGCGATGGCGAGGGAGGAGGAGGGCGGTAGAAGCATAGAAGGATGAGGAGGGCAGTAGTGGCGGCAACAGTGGAGGGTAGTGTTGTTGGATGTGTTCCACACAGCTGAGAGAGAAGGGGTGATGACCCAAAAATAGATCCTAGGGAGGCGAAGAGAAGGAGGAGAGGCTAAACTTTAGCTGCCATTTAACTAGATTTGATTATTTTTCAGGTCCGTGGAGGCTAGTCTAAAAGACTCGTATGGGTGGGAATGCGTCACTGATAATAGCCTTGGTTAACATAGACTCCTCTAGTTGGGAAGCATTTATGATAACTTGTTAAAATAGTTTGACTTAGGACAACTCTAAAAGTTAAAGTTGATTTAATTTGGGATGAGGGGGTATATATGCAATGATAAATCCTGCAATCACTCTGTTTCATTATGTTTTGATTGATTGGGGACATAAGAATGTAGTTATTGCAACATTTCCACTGCATGCCTCTAATTAAATGCATTACAAGATAGAAGTGTATCATCTTATCTAATTATTAGGGGTATCATTTCATACTGCCTTTTTTCTCCCAGCTCACATTTCTTCATCCATCATATGCTATGGACAACCATATATATGGATACAAAAGTAGCAAATTAAATGAATAGCTAGTATAACGATCTATATTGCATCATAATTGTGGAAAGCAACCAAGGAAAAACTTTGTTGGTGCGGCTAAAAATGGAAAGCAAGACGCTCAATGATTACATTCTGCAGAATGGATAAAAATTTCAACTTCTCCTACCGTGCTGGAATTGCAGGTGAAAACCTTTCCACGACGGGCCAGCTTGTCGGCGCCTTTGGTGTCGTTTGCTTCTTGGAGGCATCACTAGGCTTTCCAGCTCCGCTGTTGCACTATGGTCATCTTGCCGTGGCTTTGCTCCAAGTTGTGTTTATGGTGGTGTTCGGCAATTCGTCGTGTTTGTTAGTTGTGCTCAGTTCTTGTTGACAGAGGCCTTGTTTAGTTGGCCGAATTCGGCGCCGCCGGATTCACTGTGCGACATTGTAGCGCACTGTAGCATTTCGTTTGTATTTGGTAATAATTGTCCAGTTGTTGACTAATTAGGCTCAAAACGTTCGTCTCGCAAAGTACAACCTAACTGTGCAATTAGTTTTTGATTTCGTCTACATTTAGTACTCCATGCATGTATCACAAGTTTGATGTGACGGGAAATCTTCTTTTTGCATAGTGCCAAAGTTGGGAGTTGGGAGCAACTAAACAAGGCCAGAGAGTTGTTGCTAGTTTGGTTGGAGTTGCTTTAGCTGTAAGCGAGATGTCAATGCAGTTGAGTTGCTAGTTGGGTCATTTTGGATCAGGTTGAGCTAAGTTGTTAGTTGTTTGGATGATGTTCCAGAGTTTGGCAGGAGGAGTGGCTCCCTGTTGCGTGGGTTTTGGGTCCAGTTTCCAATTAAAAACTAGACTGCCACTTATATTTTTATTTTCTCCGTCTAAAAAATGCGGCAAAGCTTTTGCCATTCCTTTTTGAAAAATATCAAGTTTTGAAGGGAAAATTTTGTTGGTGCGTCTGAAAATGGAGCAAGACGCTAAATGATTAAATTTATGGGGAATGAAAAAAAGTTCAACGATTCCAGGTACAATAAATGACATGAATGAGAAAAGACATCCAACGAAAATACAAAAGTCGGTAAACTTTATTGTTGGTTGAAAGTGCAGGTAACATGCTCAACGACTCCAATTTCCAATGAAAATGAATGTCAAAAAAGGGAACTACAAAAAGCTTAGCACAACATGTAGTGTGCTCTCATTGCAGGTATTTCAATCAAGGAGTCCTGGACAACATCCATGAAAGGAACACCGAAACCAGTTGCAGTTTTCATAGTTTGATGGTAGCTTACGATGAGTACCTCATATGGTGACACGACGACTGTCAAGTTACACATTTTGAGGTCGCGATCAGCACCTTTCAGAAGCTGTACGGGACTAAAACAAAACAAAACACAATACATACCGAATACTAGGATCTCGAAAAACAAATGGATCAGGAGCTGGGCTCGCGGAGATTCACTGGACGACCCAATAGCCTAGTTCATGTCGGTCCAGCCCTCCCTGATTCCTGATACGGAAGCGTCTTTTTGTTGGGTCTTGAGCCATGGCTCTGCGCGCTCTCCACAACACAATAGCTGTTGCGCGATCGCCGACGACGGAGACGGCTGCGGCGCCATCGTCGGCCCGGCCGGACAACGGGGACGGTGGCCCCGGCGTGGTGGGCGGCCGTGAACGACGTCGCCGCGTCGTCCGAGAAGCTTTACAACGTGGTGTCTCTGTCGTGGCTCGATCTCTGTGGGTTCGAACGCAGCGTAGACTGTAGAGTCTGCATGCACCCATGACTCATCTCCTAATCCTGCGTTCAATTCTATCGTAATCATTCCGGTGAACATGCAGGGAGACCAATCCTTCGGTTCCGTTTGCCCAAAGAATGTTCCCTTGCTCAGACTGTTAGGTTAGGTTGATGGTCGGCAGCAAGTTTCAATAGTTTCTATGCAAATACAGAGATGTTTTTCTTCTGTCTCCTAATGTCAAACTGTTTTGGTGCTCACGACCTGCATAATTTGCCTCTAGGAATCTTTATTTTTTCTAGCTTGATATCTGAGTAAACTGTCTCTACAAATCGATTTTAACCATTACTCACTAGTACTTGAATGATTTTTACTAACAGTTTGAGTGGGGTTTCATGAGGTTTGATGGGCATTAAATAAGTTAGCATGACATAGTACTTTCAACACATGGGAGTCTTGGAAATAGAGCCACGAAAACCCCCATTGAGACTAGCATAAGGGATACCATTTCATACTGCCTTTTTTCTCCTAGCTCACCCTTCATCACTACCCGTCATATGCTATGGACAATCATATAAATGGATAAAGAAGTAGCAAATCACACGAATAGCTAGTATAAAGATATATTGCATCATAATCATATAAAGATATATAAGAACAATATTTTGTTTCTTTAATTTATAAATGCAATTTTATCTTTTTATTAGCTGTTAAAACAAATAATCCAACTTTTTAAATTTTTTCCATCATTGCATAGTATAAATATTTTTATTTTTATAAACACGTGCCTTGTCGCACGTACATTTCTACTAGTATGGATAAAAAGCAATGATTTAGTATGGATAAAAAGCAATGATATGACGGTGGTTGAAAGTGCTGGTAAGTGGTAACATGCTCAACGACTCCAATCTCCGATGAGAATCTCCTACAACTAAAAAGAACAAAGTGTGAACATTTTTTGGTGCGACATTTGTTTTGGTTCGTCCGTTTGCCCACGCTCATGCGATACCTCGCTCGCTTCGTCGCTCTGCCTTCGCCCGTGCGAAAAAAAATTCTGCCTCATCGCTCGAGTAAGTCACGCCTCCAATCGCTCTCTCTCCCCTCGCGAGATCCCTCTCCACCGTGCGGTCGTGCCCCTCGTCGTGCGCATCGGCCACTGCATCGGCACGAGCGGATGGCCTGGACCAGGCGCGGCGGACGACATGGCTGAGGCAGAGAAGGTCGCCGGGGACCGCCGGTTTCTCAGGCGCTCACCGGGGCGCGGTGCAGCCAGGCCGGATCCGATCGGCGCTTGGTCGGAGACGGCGTAGCTGAGGCGGAGAAGGTCGGCCAGGAAGGCAAGAAGCGCCGTGGATGAGGCGGCGGCCCCCTCCCTCATCCCCACATGGGTGGGTCCCGCACTAGATCTGCCGCCGTCGGTGCCCACCCCGACGCCCACGGCTGCGGCCACTGCTGCACCGTGGCTCGCACCCGCGCCGGAGGCGGAGGTGACCCTCGACACCGTACCTGCCGCCTCCACTTCGGCCCCTGTAGGTAGCAACACATCTGCTTCCCCTCCCTCCGGCTCCTACGCGTCCGCACGATCTGGCTTAGGTCGATGAAGCGACCGGGTACACCAGTGCGGTGCGCCCCCTTCACCTCCCGCCGCCCTCGGCTCCCCTCCGCGTCTCTCGCTTCCTGGCACGCGGCCGGGCAGCTTTAGCATCCCCGGACGGCTGCAGGAGGGAGGTTTTCACTTATCTGCATCTGGGCAGGAGCAGTGGCAGCGGCTCGCATCTTGGTGAAGTCCGTCTGTGGCACGTGCATCAGCGCGGTGGCGGAGGCTCGCGCATCAAGGGTGGCGTCGGCGTCGCGTGCGCATCGGGGCTGCGGCTGCTGCTGCTGCTCTGTTCCATCCAGCTCGGGCGGCGGCACGCGTACATCCGAGCGGCGGCGGTGGCTGCTACTCCTTCTCGGGCGGTTGGCTCGCTCCAACCTCCAAGCTCAAGTGGTCTAGGCGAGCAAGCAGCACCAATCGGTCCTAGCTTCAGCTACACGGTCCACGCATCTACCTCTATATCTCAACCTCATCCCCTTCCCGTGCTGTTGCTGGTCTGCTCCACAGTCCACACTACTCAACTGAAGTAGAATATCTTCTTTTTTCAGAGTAAGCATATTGTTCCCAGATTTCATTTTTCTTTTAAAAAAGGCGTTGTGCTCGGTTACACTGAACCTGCAGAAGCTAACAGACATGAATAAGATGTGTCCAGTTGTTCAGAACTTCAGATGCATCAATTATCACATATAAGAAACTCATAGTAACCTGCAGGCTAGCAACTACTAACCTGAAGCTAAAGATGACTGGGATCCATTTCACTAATTATTGAGTGCCTCATTATCACTTCTATTTTGTTCACGTGTAGTTGTTTGGTACTTTGCCCGTCCATTGCAACGGGAACAAAAAAAGATATAACCATGATAATTAAAGTTTGAAGGTATGTTGTACCATTACCAAAAAAACGATGTTAAGAATGTGGTTCATAATGACAAAAACTATATAACCATGCCTGGTATTTGGCTGTCAGTGTTCAGTAATTCAGTTTTCTATGTAACATGCTTTTGTCTATTTTCTTAACTACCAGTAATTCAGTATTCTATGGTCTGACTAGAATCATTGGTCAGACTATAATCATTGGTCTGTGCGATGTTAAGAATGGCTTTGGTTGTAGTTTGGGCAAGTTTTCTCATGTACTACTCTTTGTCTTATTGTCTTTCAGGGATCTTAGCTAGGATCAGTTGAAGGGTGACATCTCAGTCTTACTGCTTTGTCCTACTTGCTTGCCCTGTCCTGCTTTCTTTGGTGCGCACGACAAGCTAGAAGGCACTGCCGCCAACCACTTCTCCAGATCAGATCTTGACCAGGTGAATCCCCCTCTTCTGGGAACTAGGATCCCCTTGCCCTTCTCCTATTTACCAAGATATCGGAGCTGCACGAGATGGTCAGCTGCTGGTTTGGTCTGCTGGAATTGATAAATTTTGAGAACGATATAATTGCTAGACAATGTACATGGAATCTAACTTTTTTTCGTTTTTTGTTTCATGGCAGGCCATGCTACTTGCGTGGGGATGGAGCCATTACAATGTATTAATGCCAATACGAATGTGCTACTCATCGTTGAAAATTTTGTATGATGTTTTGGGTTTAAACATTACGACATAATGCATATGGTTCCTTAACAGCCATAAATCATATCCAAAAAGTCATAGCACCTTATATTGTCTTACCCATTTTTACCATTAACAAGACCGTCCAGAGTTGGAATACCAAGTCCCTCTATGGCAGAAAGAAAACTCAACTTAAAAGAATATTTACAGTATCTGCAATGGGCTTTTACAGTTTAACTCTTCCTGTTATTACATCATTATTTATTACAAGGAGTTCATTGATATTGTATCCTTTATGACTTGCCTGCACACTAATTTTTCTTAGAGAAGTTTAATATAGACTGATATGGACTGTACGACAATATAGACTGGATGGTAAATCTCTGGTCACTTCTCATCTCCCGCAGAGATCATAGCAATTTGGAGATAAATTTAAATTGTACGCGACATTGCATCTGGATGAAGATAACTATAATATCCCATGATAAGCTTTCCAGCAAGCCTAGCTTAGACTTTATTATAACAATATATTGGATTATTGGTGAACATCTAACCTACGAATCTTAGACGGTATGTCTTGATGTAAGGTTAAAAGTTTAATCAGACATAGGTATCTATAATGGTAGCATTTTTTTGAAATTTTTGCCATTGTGATCAGCTTATTAACTTCTCTAATGCAGTGTTATTGCTGCTCTGAGTCTGCAAAAAATGCTTCTTGTGTCCATAAGTCGTTCCAGAATAAAAACTAATGAGGTTGCATCTCTGCCAGGTGCCTGTTGAGTGTTGAGTGCCCTCCTGGATGCCTGTTGAGTGACCAAACCTAAGACACAAGGTAATTAAGTTAAAATCTTTAGATTCTTCCTTTAGGCCTCATCTAATCTGACATCACCCCCAGCCAATCTGCACATGCACATACTGCCTACATTTTGTTCCTCGCAGTGGATAAGCTTATCCTGGCAACTATAAATGCTTGACAGCATATTTTCCATTGTAAGCAGTAATACATACTTTGGATTAATGGTCCTGCCTGTACAGTTTTTATGGAGGTGTTTTTGATGCTTAACTATATATATGCAGAGAAAGCTGTCTAAAATACTGAAAAAACCTCCATGCAACTGAAATTTATTTTGCCCTAGCAAGTTATCATCAGTGAAGTTGCTGGTTGTGCGAACAAGTTCGTGGTATGAGATTAGCCGATAGTTCTACAAGTTCATGGTATGATTGTTGTGGATATAGTGAACTTGCTGCCCTATTTATGATAGATTCGTTAGGAGTAAAAGATAAGAATACACTCTATTTCTTAGACTGATACATTGAGAAATTGGTTATTTGCGTATGGCCAGCCAAAAGCTTTGCCTCATCTTTTATTTGTGCTTGTTTAAATCTAGGAGGGGCTATGGCCAACTCTGGTCCAATGAAGCTCCGTCCCTACTGGTATTGAAATTGTTGAACTTTTCACTTTTGACTGGGCCGTAAGCACAATAACATAGATGATTTTCATCGCCATAACCTCATATGCATGTCATGTCATGACCTCATAGACAGAGTAAAGAGTGAGCTCAATCTTCAGACTTATCTGATTGCTCAATCTTTGATAATTGAACCATGTGTTGTATCTGCTGCACGAGTTGGGTGTTTGTTAAAGATCGCAAAATTCCAAGCTTGTCTTTCCTTCATATTGAGTGTTTGTGATTGTCAAGTCAATTTGCTTATGAAATTCTTGATATAGTGAGTGTTTGTGTTTGTTAAGATATTTTCGAATTTGAATCCATTGCTTTGCAAACCTACCTGTTGTCAGTCTTGCAGCTGCTCTGAACCTGCATGCTACCACTAATGGGAGTAGGAGGCTAAGGGCAGTGCCGACATTTTCGAGGGCGTTAGGAAGAGCATCGGCTGGTGAGTAAAGCGCCACCCGAATTCTCAAGATTCGAGTTCATGTCATTCTGCCCATATTTTAATGAATAGAGTTGTAGTGTGGTGTATGTTTCCGTCATTTTGCATCTATTTTGGGATGAGGTTTAAATATATAATATTGGGGCACTATACCGTCATTCTGTAGTGTTTCCTCCACTGTAATCTACATGGCATAGTGCCTACCTTCTCTTTGATTCAGAAAGATATTAATTGTTCCTTGGGAATATTGGTTAGCTGCCAAGATTATTGGTATTTTTGGATCTGGAAATATAGATAGATATGTTGATAAGGCACTGAATGGGCTTAGTCTATAGCTGTTTACATAATTTTATGAATGGGTGGGTGTTCACGGGGAGACAGCAGATTGCTTCTTGAATAATCGAGTGCAAATACTATCTCTGTTCGCAGGTGGTTCAGGCACAGGGCGTAGAAGCAAATCTGAAACAAAATAGGAACTAGCAAGAAAAAATATATGTAAGGTGCTTGCTCGAGCTCCATGACCTGATGAACTGATGTTTTTTTTAATCATCTTAGTACTGCTTGTTGCTTGTAGTATAATCTAGGGCAATATTTTAATATATGCAATTTGAGGAGTGTTGTTATCAAATTAGTCTCATGAGAAGAAAAAAATATTTTTTCTTACTTGAGATGGCTGATGAAGAAAGACTAACTCCCATACTTCATGGAAGCCATGTGAAAACTCCTTGGAATAAATACACTTTAGCTTAGATGCTTATGAAATTCTTGATACAGTAAGTGTTTGTGTTTGTTAAGATCTTTTCGAATTTGAATCCATTGCTTTGCAAACCTACCTGTTGTCAGTCTTGCAGCAGCTCTGAACCTGCATGCTACCACTAATGGTTTTCACCTTATAAATGAAAATGCGCACCTCGAAAATAGAAGCATCGAACTAGAATTAACATATTTTTTTGCCATACGAATCAAGAGATCCAGCTCAAAAGGAAATGAACATGCACGAACCTAGAGGAACACACTGACATACTTGATAAGCAACTTTGTATTGATTGCCATAGAAAAAGACTTTCCCTTACCATATGTTCAGACGACCTACCTGCTTTTTTGTTCTGAACATTTTTTTTAAGAATTGATTCATTGCGCGCACGGGCATATACCAGTTAAGGTGTTACATAATTAGCAATTGATATTAGGACCTAAAAACAATTGACCATTCAGGTAGTAAATAGGATCTTGAATGGGCATGATAGGAGGCGGCGCCCATTCAGGTAGTAAATAGTTTTAGCATGTGTGTCTCTAATGGTACTTATTTTGTATCATGAATATCAGTATTTTCTAATACAAACTTAGTCAAAGTACATTTTTTAGACGGAGGGAGTATTTCACTCTTTCTAGTGTCAATGGAAGTTTTTATCACTGCTCTCATGGACAAGTTTGATAATATGAATTTATTGGTTAATTTTGTGTTCAGTGAAATCACAATGGAATATATGCAAAATAATGAAGGCTGTGCACCATTTGAAGACTTGACAAACGTCATCAATGGAGGTAATTGTTTATACTCAAGTCCATAGACGCATTCACTTGTATTATTTATGGTAATTAAGCAAATATTTATCAACTTATTTTCAAATAGGTGACCATACAGCATCAAATTCACAAGCGCAAATAGATGAACGTGCGCAGCGTAAAAGAGAAAGAGAAAAAGCACGACATGCGTCAATGACTCAAGAAGAAAGGGATGAAAAAAATAAAAAACTTAGGGAAAAGTATCATCAGACAAAGGAAAACATGGATGCCACCAAGCTAAAAAGGGAAAAGGAAAAGGCACGATTGGCGGCAATGACTCAGGAAGAAAGAAATGGAAAAAATAGAAAGCGTCGTGAACGATATCATCAGAAAAAAGCAGGTAAATCTGATTTTGCTTTTCTGAATTCAGTGTTGCCATTTTTAGTTTATTTAATATATAGTGAATGCCATGTGGTACCAGTTGGAGTTGATTCGACTACGAAAAGCACTAATGTCTATGAAGATAGTGACTGGCTATATCGAAACAACTCATACAATCCCATGAAGATTGATAAAGATAACGCATGTACCATTTTGGTTTTTTTCCTAAATACTAATTATTTTTTCTTGTGTTTGTATGATGCCGAGGCCAAGGTTAATATCATGTTATTATATATTTGTATATGTATACTCTGACAAATGTGTAGATCAAAGTGGCATGATTGGCATGCCTGATCTAAACCTAGGTACATTGTATTTTTCATTAATGTTATCTATTTGAGAAGAAAAAGTGTAGTGGGCAACCCAATTGTGGTTTATGACAATGTAATAATAAATTAATGTTCTTACAATATGTGCCCTTCTGTATTTTATTTGAGACCGTACTTTTCTATTATATATAGGTGTTGTAAATGCATCCAGTTCCATCGACAATATTGTCACGTGTCCAAATGAGCGTAAGCGTGAGCTAGATAGAGCATGAAGGGCTGTAATGTTTCCTGAACAAAAGGCGCTTTTAAATAAGAGACGGCGTGACTTGTATGCACAGAAAAATGCTACAAGAAAACTGAAAATGACTCCACAAGGGAAGGAGTTGAAACAAAAAGAGAGCAAGAAAAAATACAATAGGATAATGAGAGAACACCGAGCCAACAATTTGCATCCAGACTCAATAGCCATGGAGAGCCCTCACTTTAACCCTCAGTTTATTTTCCCTTCTTCACCTCAATCGCATGAAGCGCCTTCACACGAGATGGAAATACGCGAATTGAGGGGCACGCCTGTTAACATCGCGTCGACTGTAGTTCAAAATCCAGAAGTCCAGACCCCTGAAGTGGCTACGACATAGACCATACATAGGCAACGAGTGACCACTGGAGAGAGAAATGCCCTTCTATCCCGTCGCAATCGGGCTTTTGAAGCAAACATTGAAAGAAGTGCTAGAGGGTGTGCGGATGGAAAGTGCAATGATTCGAATGACCCAACTCAACCGAGTGTGGTTTACAATGGTAATTAGCCTTGATCAGTATATATTGTCGGTACTTTCACCTTCGCTCTTCTATTCTAAAAACTCATACCTTTTGTTACTACAGGTGGTGTAACCTAGGAAACTCTAGTTCCACCACCTAATAATTGCACAGGTACACAGACACAACCGTCTGTAGTTGATGGTACCTCTTCAATGCCTCCAAACGGTGCACAAGCTCATACGCCAGGCTCTATGGTCGAGGATGGTATTTTCTTTATTAAATTTATGCTTTTTTTGTTTTTTTGTATGCCATTATGTTTCTCTCATCATATATGTGGCCGTGTTGCACAGACTATGATGAGGATGTCATATTTGAGGAGGACGAGGAAGAGGATGAGGCGTACTTTTTCGCCGGACAAGGTACATCGTGTAATAGTCAAAACATTCTTTCATAAACTTTCTTTCAACGCGTAACACATCAACATTTTGTCAGAAGACGACGAGGAGGGAACCGACATTGAGCACATTCTTGACATGGATGAGGAAGAGAACAGTGAGCCTAATGTCCTAGATCCATACGATAGGGGTTACGCTAATGTCTCGTCAGAGTCACACTTGCTACCGTTGGTGCCAAACTGCGAGCACTGCAACGCAAAGAAATTCGAGGGTGAACCGCCCAGATTCTATTGTCGGGGTGGAAAGATTCATCTTTCAACTCCTGAGACACCACCAGAGCTCATGAGGTTGTGGTCAAGCTCGGACGCTGATGCTAGGCACTTTCATGCAAACATCAAATATTTCAATGGCCACATCTCTTTCACTTCTCTGTACTGCCACCTAGATCGTGTGAGCACTAACATGTGAATCTGCGGTGTCTACACATTCAGTGCCCATGGCCAGATTTACCATAACATATGATCATTTGGTAAAGAGGATGGTGTCGAAAAGAGACACCTCGAGCTTTATTTTTATGACGATGATCCGTCCCTCGAGCATCGGATGAGCAAGTGCCGTGAGCAATGCACCCAAAAAGATAGAGAAGTTATAGAGCAATTGGTTAGTATCTTTAATGGGAATCCCTACTCTCAATAACTAAGGAGTATGGGACACGTTGAAAACCTCGAGGATTACAGGGTTGAGTTGAACGTTGACCAGCGGCTTGACCAGAGAACATATAACGTGCCATTGACATCAGAGGTGGCCGCCGTCTGGGTTGAGGGGAGTGAGCGTCACGGCCAATTTGAGCATAGTGTTCTCCTACAAGGGAAGGATCGGTCTATACATGGCATCCGCTCATATAATGCATGCTACGACCCACTGTCATACCCAGTGTTCTTTACAATGGGTGAGCTCGGGTGGCACAACTGCATTCCAAAAGTGGGTGTGACTATGGCTCAAGTTGATCGAGCTCGAGCAATCCGCAAAAAGCGTGCTGAGAATGGTCACGATGATGATGGAGGTAACTTGAACTCTTTTCAATAATGTAATATAAACTCTTTTCTATTAATGCATGATACTAATTCGAACAATGTCTCCCTATAGAACCTGTTTCGAATACATGTGTCTCCGTGCGCGACTACTACTACTACAAGTTCCAGATGCGGCCAGGGATATTTAATCCAATACTCTATGGTCGGCGTCTTTTCCAGCAGTTCACCGTCGACACCTACATCAAGATTGAGAGCTCGCGTTTAGACTACATGAGGAACAATCAGGATACTTTGAGGGCTGACCTATACCAAGGCCTGGTGGACAGCATGCATTCGGGTGAAGGATCTGCTGAGAATGTCAGAAGGCGTACTGTCCTGTCTTCGTCATTCATCAGAGGACCCCGTGATATGAGGCGCTGATACATGGATGCAATGGCTCTGGTGCGAAAGTATGGTAAACCTGATATCTTCCTCACAATGACGTGCAACCCTAACTGGGATGAGATCAAGAATGAACTTTATCCAGGCCAGACACCACAAGACCACCCAGATCTCATCACACGGGTCTTCAGAGCAAAGTTAGAGGCGATGAGGAAAATGTTGATGGAGAAAGACATACTTGGGAAGGTGAAGGCCTACGTATATGTAGTGGAGTTCCAGAAGAGGGGCTTGCCGCATGCACACTTCTTGCTGATAATGGAACGGAAGTACAAGCTCACATGTCCCGAGCAATATGACATGATTATCAGTGCAGAGCTACCAAACAAGAAGAAGTACCCTGAGCTCTACAAGATGGTGACAAAGCATATGATGCATGGTCCCTGCGGGATGCTAAATCCATACTGTCCATGCATGGTGGGCCGCGAGTCATGCAAGGACAGTTACCCGTGCCCATTCTGTGAGGCAACGTCACAGGGAAAGGATTCATACCCCATCTATCGGCGATGCAATGATGGCCGCACGCTAAAAGTTCGAGGCCATTACCTAGACAATCAATGGGTCATGCCTTACAACCCTTGCCTGCTACGTACCTTCAACTGCCATATCAATGTTGAGGCCTATGGGAGCATTAAATCAGTAAAGTATCTATTCAAATACATATACAAGGGACATGATAGGGCATCGGTGATGATGAGGGAGACCGACAAAGTAGAGGAGAAAGGGAACATTGATGAGATCAAGCAGTATAGAGATGCCTGGTGGGTGACGCCTCCAGAAGCACTATGGAGGATATATAGCTTTGACTTGAGCAAGAACCATCCACTAGTACAGCAGCTGCAGCTTCATCTACCCAACATGCACATGGTGGCATTTCATAAACGGGATAAGGTCGAACGGATTGTTAATTGGCCAGGTGTAGAAGAGTCAATGCTGACAGCATACTTTGATGCAAATAGGCATCATGAGGAAGCCCGTGGAATCTTGTATCGGGACTTCCCGGAGCATTTTACCTGGCAGTCTGATGGTAAATTCTGGCAGAAAAAGAAAAACTCCGTTTTTCAAGTTGGAAGAGTCATCTCGGCTCATCCTACTGAGGGAGAACGTTACTTTCTTCGTGTTCTCTTGAACAATGTTGCTAGTGCTACCTCATATGAACATCTAAGGACGGTTGATGGCGTGCTACTACCTTCGTTCCGTGAAGCTACAGAAAGGAGGGGTCTAATTGAAGAAGACAATACACTGGATGAATGTCTAACTAAAGTTACTTTATTCCAAATGCCTTCCTCTCTACAGAGGTTATTTGCAACAATATTGGTATTCTGCGAGCCACATGATGTGATGGGGTTGTGGAAAAACACTACGATGCAATGTCAGAGGACTACAGCCGCAATCATCCATCCCCAGATCTGGTGCAACAAATGGTTTTGATAGACATTAGAAACATGTTGCAGTCTATGGGGAAGGACATAAGGTCATTTCCTCTTCCAGATATTGATCACTCATATGACGATGCCAGCCATATTCCTCGTGAGATATTTGAGGAAGCTAGCGTCGAGCAGAATCCCAAAGATGTGCTATTGTGTGACTCACTCAACGCTGAGCAAAGGTCTGCCTATGATGAGATAATGGCCGTTGTCTGCAGCAAACAAGGTGGGTTGTTCTTTTTGGATGGACCTGGCGGGACAGGAAAGACATTTTTGTATAGGGCACTTCTCGCAAAACTACGCAGCCAGGACAAGCTTGCCGTGGCTACAGCTACATCTAGAGTTGCAGCAGCCATAATGCCAGGCAGGAGGATGGTCCACTCACATTTCAAGATACCCCTCACTCTTCAAGAGGGCGGTTGTTGTAGCTTCACAAAATAGAGTGGCACTGCCAAGTTGCTGCAGCAAGCAGCTCTGATAATTTGGGATGAGGCATCTATGACAAAGAGGCAAAATGTGGAAGCACTAGACAACAACCTATGGGATATAATGGGCCGGTCAAACCTACTGTTTGGTGGAAAGACTATTGTCCTTGGTAGGGATTTCAGACAGGTCCTCCCTGTTGTGCGGAAAGGATCCAGAGCTCAAATAGTCGGTGCTTCTCTATGAAGGTCGTATCTTTCGGAATCCATGCGCCACCTAAAGCTTGTCCGCAACATGAGGGCTCAGAGTGACCTGTGGTTTGCAGATTATCTATTGCGCATTGGTGGTGGAACAAAAGATGTTAACGGAGATGGCAATGTATGTATTCCAGACGAGATATGTGTCCCATACTCTGGAGCTGCCGAGAAAGATCTTCATACATTGATCGACATCATCTTTCCAGATCTAAATGCAAACATGGCGGACAAAGACTACATCACCACCAGAGCGATTTTATCTGCACGTAATGATTGGGTGGACATGATCAATATGAAAATGATTGATATGTTTCAGGGCGGCGAGACGGTGTATCACAGTTTTGACTCCGCGGTAGATGATCCACATAACTACTATCCATCGGAGTTCCTTAACAGTTTGACCCCCAACGGGCTGCCTCCACACGTCTTGAAGCTCAAGCTCGGGTGTCTTGTCATATTGCTTAGGAATATTGATCATGCCAATGGGCTATGCAACGGTACAAGGCTGGTGGTGTGGGGGTTCTGAAGAAATACAATCGACGCTGAAATCGTGGTGGGGCAGCATGCTGGGAAGTGGGTATTCCTTCCTCGAATACCGCTATGCTCGTCTGATGATGAGATGTTCCCGTTCCAGTTTAAGAGGAAGCAGTTTCCTATCAGGCTGAGCTTTGCCATGATGGTCAACAAGTCACAGGGCCAAACTATCTCAAACGTGGGTGTGTACCTACCCGCACCGGTGTTCTCTCACGGTCAGTTGTACGTTGCGATATCTAGAGCCACGTCAAGAACCAATATTAAGATCCTTGCCCTCCCGCCTGATGCGGAGGCACAAGAGGAGGAGGCCAAAAAGAGAGAGAAGAAAAATGCTAAAAAGAATGCCGAGGGGAAAAAAATAAGAATGCGTCAAATAAAAAAGATAAGGATAAGAAGACCCTAATAGCGGATGAAACTTTCACGAAGAATATTGTATTTAAGGAGGTTCTAACGCCATAGGCGAGGTAACATAACATTACTAACGCATACAATGCAATTTTTCCATTCAATTTATATTGTACAAATAATATCTCACTAATGTCATATTTGTTGCTGTTCCTAGGTATTTTTAAATGGTTTACCAGACTCTACACGAAGATGTTGTATATACACTTGTGTGATGGCAGAATGAAAATTGAACATGTGTTATATTATTGTTATAAAAATGACACTTTGAGTGTTTTGTTCATAATATTTTATTTTGTAACTATTCATAACTATTACACGTGTATGTTCTCAAAACCATGAGTTTTGTCGACTTTCCCCACTTTTCTCATGTGCCAATGTGGGATCAACCGAATTAGCATCTGCATAATTACAAACATAAATTACTTGAATAAAACTAACGAAGCAAGTTAGTGATAATAGTGAACAATAGTGCTAAACAACACCATACCAGTGGTCGTGGGATGGCACGATCGTAGCGGCGTTGGTTCCGCGCATTTACGAGGATAACTCCTTTGTATTTTCCATTGTTGCACCAGTGTTATTAGTTTGTGAGCACGAAAGAAATGGATATCGGAGATTCCTTTCCGCCAATATAAAACATTATCTTAGCCGCATCACAGAAAGGTCTATAAACTAGAGTTTGTGAGCCTACGACGCCGCGCATTTCGTGACTGTGTTAAATTCATAAATTTTTGCTTTTTGATTAAATGTCACTTTAACGTTGGTATTTAATTTTTACAGTATTGTTATCTTATCGTGCGATCCGTATATTTTTAGTACAAAATGTTAGTTGTCCTGTAACAATACCCGGGCATGCTACCCAGTGAATGTAAAAAAAGAAAGGAATTAGAAAAAGCTTGGCGAGCACAACAATGTAGTGTGCTTCTCGTTCAATGTTTTTGACTTACCATTGCAATTTTCTCGTTCTATGGTTTTTGACTTGACTTTTCCATTGTAATTTTCATGGTCATAGTTTGATGGTAGCTTACCATGATTGCCTCATGGTGACACAGCAGTCCAGGTTACAGCTTTTGAGGCCGCGATCAAAACATTTCACAAGCCGTACGGGACTAAAACAAAACGCGTGGAATATTATATGCGGGCTAAAAGAACAAACGGATCAATGCATGGAGCTGGGCTCGCGGAGATTCACTGGGCCCGATAGCCCAGTTCTTATCGGTCCAGCCCTCCCTGCTGCGGACAACGCGTCTTTTTGCTGGGTATTGGGCCGCGGCTCTCCGCGCTCGCCGACGATGGAGACCGCTGCGGCGCCATCGTCGGCCGTGACAACGGAGACGGCGGTCCCGCCGTGCATGGTGGGCGGCCGTGAACCTTTTTCCGGCCTGTTCTTCTACTGATTGGCTACTGCTGTAGCTAGCACGCAAACCCAATCGCCTAACACTTTCTTCCTTAGGTACAAGAGCACCACCTGCTGGACTGGCCGGAGATGGTGGAGGGCGATTCGTCGCTCGTCGGAGCCCCCTTGGCGGCGAATAGGAGGGGAAGGAGATCGCGTCGTCGACGCGTGGGTGCGATGCGGGGTGGTTACTGGTGAGTTGTTATCCTTTTCGTATTTCCGGCGATGCCGCGACGGTGAGGGAGCGGATGCGAAACGGAGACGATGACGAAGGAACGGGAAAGTCTTCTTCTCTTCTTGGTTGGGCCAGTGGAAGATTTTTTTTCCCCAAAACCTTCCCTTTTCAGGCGGCCCAACACGGAGTTTGTGTTGGCCCAGTGGAAGTTTTTTTTTTATAATGGAGGCCCGCACGAATTTTCTGAACGATCCCGTAGCCTCCGCCGTCACTCTGCTGTCAGCTAGACGAGGCCCCCGACGGCATGCCCGTGGTGCAGCTCAACGACCACGGTCCACGGCGCGCGCATCGTGGAGGCGACAAAAAAAAAAACAGAAATCGTCCCGTCCGAACGTTCGAACGGGAGCCGTGCACCGGCAGCAGCGAATCGCGTGCCGCTCCACGGCAGCAGCAGCGAAGGACCTGTTCGCTTGAATTTATCAGTATGTTTATCAGCTAAAATCTACCGTATTTTTCTCTCATAATAAATTAGCTTTAGCCGGTTTATCAGCCAATTTTAATACCAGCCGAACAGGCTCGAAGCACGAGAGCCCATCACGGCTAGGGGCGGAGCGCGGAATCCGACCTAGGGCAGCACAAATAACAAGCAAAACACAACCAAGTTTGAATCATCGATCTTATAGTTATAACCATACACAGGGCAATAATATTATGCAAAATGCTATGAATGGCTTGTTTTTCCTCTTCATATCACCCACTCTCTCCGTACTCAAAAATGAATTCATTTTAGACAGCGACACGGTCTCTAAAGCATAACTTTGACTTCTTATTTTTATAAAAATATTTATCAAAAAATAATATATGTATATTTTTATGAAAATATTTTTCAAGACAAATTTATTCATATGGTTATCACATTTTCAAACTCAACAACTTAAAAGTTATTCAAGATTTATATTACCAATGTTTGACCATTTTTTTTTCAGAACGACTTTATTTTTGAGTATGGAAGGAGTAAATGCTTATTATTTGTCACTCGCGCCTTGCACAAATAACAAGCAAGACAGAACCAAGCTTCCTTGGAACTTGGGCTTAGAACTAAGGGGGGCTAGGTCCTATAATTGTGCTAATAATGTCCATGTATTTAAGTAGTTGAATAGGGAATTAGCAGGCTGATGGAGGAGGCCAGACCCCCCCTCCCTCCACCCCTGATTGCAGTCCATCGACCAGTCGCCGATGTCTCCGCCAGCTCTCCCCCTTCCTCGTCTCCATCTCCGGCATGCTTAGAAGAGAAGCGGCTTAGGGAAGGCAAGCCGGCCATGCGATGAGGACGGTGGTCGGGTGGTTCGGGTCCTGGCGGCGGTGGAGGCGACCAGGCCAAGTCAGAATGGGGGCGTCGCTGCGGTGCACACCGTCGAGCATGCCCATGGCGGCGACCGCAGCAGTGGAGCTAGGCGGTGGCCGTGCGTGCGCGACAAGGGAAGAAGGGCGCGTAGAGAAGAAGAATAGTAACCTGGGGGTGATCGATCCTTCGGTTCCATTTGCCCAAAGAATTTTCCCTTGCTCAGACTGTCAGGTTGACGGTCCGCACTCTGTAGTGTATTTCAATAGTTTTTATGCAAATACGAAGATGTTTTTATGTCTCCTAATGCCAAACTGTTTTGCTGCTCACGACCTGCGTACTTTGCCTTTAGAAATCATTAGTTTTCTTGCTTGGTACTTGAGTAAACCGTCTCTATCAATCGACTTTAACCATTACTGAGAACTGACTCCGTAGAAGTGATAACAGATAAACACTTCCATATCAAGTCAAGCAAAGGTAATGCCGTAGCGACGGAGCCCGAGCCACCACGGATGTGGCCGGGGCTTATGAATGGACAAAACCCGACGAAGACATTGATAAGGGCTTGTTCGGTTAATTCTCAATTATCAAGTCGGATTTATCCGCGAACAAGCCCAAAAAGAGGCAAATAGTCCGTCCATTCTAAATTGCAAGATGTTTTTGTTATTCTAGATGTTTTTTGCTAAGTACCATTGATCCACATTTACCTGAAGATACTTGGTTTTCTACATATAGAAAAAGCAAGGTATCACAAGGACATATCTGTGTGGCAAAGTGGCATAAGATTCAACCAAAACACCTACGACCTAGTAATCAATTCTACATTGTCAAATAATCTACTTCTCCAACTAAAAGAAATGCATAAAGCTTACTGTTACCCTCGAATAATTAGTAATTTTCCTTTTATTTATTTATTTATAAATAAAAAATAGCTTCCGGTTACCAACTTTGCCACAGTTACATTACTGACAATTTGTTAGACTTAATTGTTCAATTCTTCAAGACCTCCTGTACATGTTATACAATCCAAGAGTGAATTCCTCTGCCCAACATCTATAGAGCGCAACACAGCAAATCGAAGCAGAGACCGAAGTGAGGCCACGAGGGAGAAGGGGCACTGATCGATGAGCGCGAGCATGTGGGGCTTGGCGAGCCTGCTGATCTCAAAGATGTCGTGGCCCTTGGGGATGGGGATGAAGTGAAGGTCATCTCTCCTTGCACGTGACTGACGCCGGCAAGGCCACAGTGCACACGTGCCATAGCTCGGAATTGTTTGTGCTCGACTTCGCCATGACACCTCGACCTCTCTGCATATTCGAGTCCTTGGCTCATCGTCGATCTGAGGAGGTGGGGGACACGATGTAGACGGAGATAACCAATGGTACTGTGTGGGATTTGATTCAACATATTTCTACTATGGAGAGGCAAGGCGTGGGGGACACCTTGATGTCACCAAGATCCACAGAGGCTCCCCAAGCGGGTCATGGCACCCATGATAGGGCCACCACTCTCTTCCTCCATGGCTGGCACCACCAGACCTGCGACGGGGAGGGAGGTAGGGTTTGGAACACACCAAGTGTTACTCACGTGGAGATCACAGGGAGAAGGAGGGGAAGTTGTGGCGGCGAAGGAAGAGGGGCAGTGGCAGCGATGGCGAGGGAGGAGGAGGGCGGTAGAAGCATAGAAGGATGAGGAGGGCAGTAGTGGCGGCAACAGAGGAGGGTAGTGTTGTTGGATGTGTTCCACACTGCTGAGAGAGAAGGGGTGATGACCCAAAAATAGATCCTAGGGAGGCGAAGAGAAGGAGGAGAGGCTAAACTTTAGCTGCCATTTAACTAGATTTGATTAATTTTCAGGTCTGTGGAGGCTAGTCTAAAAGACTCGTATGGGTGGGAATGCGTCACTGATAATAGCCTTGGTTATCATAGACTCCTCTAGTTGGGAAGCATTTATGATAATTTGTTAAAATAGTTTGACTTAGGACAACTCTAGAAGTTGATTTAATTTGGGATGAGGGGGTATATATGCAATGATAAATCCTGCAATCACTCTGTTTCATTATGTTTTGATTGATTGGGGACATAAGAATGTAGTTATTGCAACATTTCCACTGCATGCCTCTAATTAAATGCATTACAAGATAGAAGTGTATCATCTTATCTAATTATTAGGGGTATCATTTCATACTGCCTTTTTTCTCCCAGCTCACATTTCTTCATCCATCATATGCTATGGACAAACATATATATGGATACAACAGTAGCAAATTAAATGAATAGGTAGTATAACGATCTATATTGCATCATAATTGTGGAAAGCAACCAAGGAAAAACTTTGTTGGTGCGGCTAAAAATGGAAAGCAAGACGCTCAATGATTACATTCTACAGAATGGATAAAAATTTCAACTTCTCCTACCGTGCTGGAATTGCAAGTGAAAACCTTTCCATGACGGGCCAGCTTGTCGGCGCCTTTGGTGTCATTTGCTTCTTGGAGGCATCACTAGGCTTTCCAGCTCTGCTGTTGCACTATGGTCATCTTGCCGTGGCTTTGCTCCAAGTTGTGTTTATGGTGGTGTTCGGCAATTCGTCGTGTTTGTTAGTTGTGCTCAGTTCTTGTTGACAGAGGCCTTGTTTAGTTGGCCGAATTCGGCGCCGCCGGATTCACTGTGCGCAATGTAGCACATTGTAGCATTTCGTTTGTATTTGGTAATAATTGTCCAATCATTGACTAATTAGGCTCAAAACGTTCGTCTCGCAAAGTACAACCTAACTGTGCAATTAGTTTTTGATTTCGTCTACATTTAGTACTCCATGCATGTACCATAAGTTTGATGTGACGGAGAATCTTCTTTTTGCATAGTGCCAAAGTTGGGAATTGGGAGCAACTAAACAAGGCCAGAGAGTTGTTGCTAGTTTGGTTGGAGTTGCTTTAGCTGTAAGCGAGATGTCAATGCAGTTGAGTTGCTAGTTGGGTCATTTTGGATCAGGTTGGCTTAGGTTGAGCTAAGTTGTTAGTTGTTTGGATGATGTTCCAGAGTTTGGCAGGAGGAGTGGCTCCCTGTTGTGTGGGTTTTGGGTCTAGTTTCCAATTAAAAACTAGACTGCCACTTATATTTTTATTTTCTCCGTCTAAAAAATGCGGCAAAGCTTTTGCCATTCCTTTTTGAAAAATATCAAGTTTTGAAGGGAAATTTTTGTTGGTGCGTCTGAAAATGGAGCAAGACGCTAAATGATTAAATTTATGGGGAATGAAAAAAAGTTCAACGATTCCAGGTACAATAAATGACATGAATGAGAAAAGACATCCAACGAAAATACAAAAGTCGGTAAACTTTATTGTTGGTTGAAAGTGCAGGTAACATGCTCAACGACTCCAATTTCCAACGAAAATGAATGTCAAAAAAGGGAACTACAAAAAGCTTAGCACAACATGTAGTGTACTCTCATTGCAGGTATTTCAATCAAGGAGTCCTGGACAACATCCATGAAAGGAACACCGAAACCAGTTGCAGTTTTCATAGTTTGATGGTAGCTTACGATGAGTACCTCATGGTGACACGACTGTCAAGTTACACATTTTGAGGTCGCGATCAGCACCTTTCAGAAGCTGTACGGGACTAAAACAAAACAAAACACAATACATACAGAATACTAGGATCTCGAAAAACAAATGGATCAGGAGCTGGGCTCGCGGAGATTCACTGGACGACCCAATAGCCTAGTTCATGTCGGTCCAGCCCTCCCTGATTCCTGATACGGAAGCGTCTTTTTGTTGGGTCTTGAGCCATGGCTCTGCGCGCTCTCCACAACACAATAGCTGTTGCGCGATCGCCGACGACGGAGACGGCTGCGGCGCCATCGTCGGCCCGGCCGGACAACGGGGACGGTGGCCCCGGCGTGGTGGGCGGCCGTGAACGACGTCGCCGCGTCGTCCGAGAAGCTTTACAACGTGGTGTCTCTGTCGTGGCTCGATCTCTGTGGGTTCGAACGCAGCGTAGACTGTAGAGTCTGCATGCACCCATGACTCATCTCCTAATCCTGCGTTCAATTCTATCGTAATCATTCCGGTGAACATGCAGGGAGACCAATCCTTCGGTTCCGTTTGCCCAAAGAATGTTCCCTTGCTCAGACTGTTAGGTTAGGTTGATGGTCGGCAGCAAGTTTCAATAGTTTCTATGCAAATACAGAGATGTTTTTCTTCTGTCTCCTAATGTCAAACTGTTTTGGTGCTCACGACCTGCATAATTTGCCTCTAGGAATCTTTATTTTTTCTAGCTTGATATCTGAGTAAACTGTCTCTACAAATCGATTTTAACCATTACTCACTAGTACTTGAATGATTTTTACTAACAGTTTGAGTGGGGTTTCATGAGGTTTGATGGGCATTAAATAAGTTAGCATGACATAGTACTTTCAACACATGGGAGTCTTGGAAATAGAGCCACGAAAAACCCCATTGAGACTAGCCTACGGGATACCATTTCATACTGCCTTTTTTCTCCTAGCTCACCCTTCACTACACATCATATGCTATGGACAATCATATAAATGGATAAAGAAGTAGCAAATCACACAAATAGCTAGTATAAAGATATATATATTGCATCATAATCATAATTGTGGGAAACAATTGTGTGTGGGCGGCCGAATCTGCATGGGGGATGGCCGGATCCCCGCTCTCCCATGCTGGATTTGTCCGGCTCCGGCGGGAGGCTGTGAGTGCGGTGCTCAATCTGGTCAGTCTCTTGGTGGCGGCGTGGCTGCTCGGGACCCGTTGGTGGGCTCCGGCGGCCTCTCGCTGTGGTGTTCCCATCGTCCATGGAGGCTCCGTCCTGGCCTACTGCCTTGTGGAACCGTCGTGTTGCTAGGCCTTCCTGGGACCGTCGGCTGGCCTCTGCGCGCAAGGGTTTCCTAGGTTGATGGGCCCTTCAGGACTGCTGTTGGTCCCTTATCGCTTCCTGCCACATTGGTTGGGTTGGGGACTTGGGGGCGTCTTCTTGCGGCTGCACGTGCGGCGGGGATGCCTTTAGCGCGCGTGGTGGCGCTTGGTGTTGGTGGAGACGCCTGTGTGATCACCAGATTTTTCTTCGAGACAAACTTCGTCAGTGGGGGCTTCGGCAAGCTACGAAAGCTAGGTTGCTTGAGGTCAGGGCAAAAGATTGGACGATGACGTCTGAAAACGCTGCATCCTTCTTGGAGTCGTCCTCTTCGTTTGTCTTCTCCTAACGTGGTAGAACTGCAGGTGAAAACCTTCCCATGACGGGCTAGCTTTGTCGGCACCTTTGGTGTCATTTTCTTCTTGGAGGCATCGCTAGGCTTTCCAGCTCCATTGTTGCACTATGGTTGTCGGGCCGTGGCGGTGCTCCAAGTTGTGTTTATGGTGGTGCTCGTCAATTCATCATGTTTGTTAGTTGTGCTTGGTTCTAGTTGACAGAGAGTTGTCGCCAGTTTGGTTCTTGAGAGTTGAGTTGTTCGGAGTTGCTTTAGTTGTTAGCTAGATGTCAATGCAGTTGAGATGCTAGTTGGGTCGTTTTCGGCCAAGTTGGCTCAAGTTGAGCAAGTAGTGGGGCAAATTTGTTAGTTGTTTGGATGGTGTTCCAGAGTTTGGCAGGATGAGTGGCTCCCATTTATGTGGCTTTGGGCTCAGTTTTCACTCAAAAAACTGGGCTGACACTCATATTTTTATTTTCTCCGTCTAATAAAAATCACGGCAAAGCTTTTGCCCTTTCTTTGAACAACGGCAGTACTAGCGCGCGGACGTCCTGATGGACACCCGCGCCTGCATTCCATTTCGCGTGCCCCATGCGGGGCCACACCGCCCGAACGTCACCAGCATCGAGAAGAGGGGAGGGGGCGGCACCCGCCTACGCCTCTGGTTCGAAAGGACACGCAGTGTGCGCCGGCCACGGCGTCTTATCGGATGCCCAGCCGGCGTCGGGAGGAGGAGGGACACCGAGGCAAGACAATAGAAGGCTTGGAGGGAGATGCAACACCCGATCTACTTTTGAAACATTGATATGCAACCCTTGCAACATACGTCTGAAGACAGATGAAACAATTGAAACATCCATAAGTCACTCTGTTTCACTATGTTTGTCCACACCCTCAGGGGAATTGTTGTTGTAGTATTTGTTGATGGATTGGGAATATCAAGAATATAATATAGTTATTGCAAAATTTCCATTGCATGCCTATGACTAAATGCATTACAAGAAGAGAATTGTATTATCTTATTTAATAAGCTCAGTCAGAGTGGGGTTTCGTCAGAGTTTCATGGGCATTAAATAAGCTAGCCTGACATAACATAAGAAGAGAGCTGATAATAATTTCATGTGATGAAATAAGTTTCATGTAGATAAAACTAGCCTACACCGTTTCCAACACATGTGAGTCTTAAAAACAGAGCGATGAAGCCCCATTGAGACTAGCCTAAGGGATACCATTTCATACTGCCTTTTCTTCTCCTATCTCGGTCACACTTCATACTGCCCATCATATGCTATGGACAGTATAAAGATCTATATTGCATCATAATCATAGTTGTGGAAAACAACTGCATGTAGGAGCTCTGTCCTGGCTTGTGGCCCCAGCGTGGTGCTAAGCCTTCCTGGGACCAGCGGCTGGCCTCTGTGCCCAAGGGTTTCCTAGGTCGATGGGCCTTTGGGGGCTGTTGCTGGTCCCTCATCGCTTCCCGCAACATTGGATGGGTATGGGGCGTGTTCATGTGGCTGTCCGTGGGTGGGGACGCCATTAGCGCGTGTAGTGGCATTTGGTGTCGGCGGGGACGTCTGTGTGATCACTAAAATTTTTTCTTGAGACAGACTTCGTCTCAAGGGGGCTTTGATAGGCTGCAGAAGGTATGTCGATTGAGGTCAGTGCAAAAAATTTGGATGACGATGTCTGCGAGCGCCGCATCCTTCTTGGAGGCATCCTCTTTGTTCCTCTTCTCCCACCTTCCTGGAATTGCAAGTGAATACATTCTGTGGGCGCCGCATGCTTCTTGGAGGCATCCTCTTCGTCCCTCTTCTCCCACCTTCCTGGAATTGCAAGTGAATACATTTCCATGATGGGCTAGCTTGTTGGCGCCTTTGGTGTCGTTTCTTTCTTGGAGGCATCGCTAGGCTTTCCAGCTCCATTGTTGCACTCTGGTCATCTAGCGGTGGCTTTGCTCCAAGTTGTGTTTATGGTGGTGCTCGGCAATTCGCCGTGTTTGTTAATTGTGCTCAGTTCTGGTTGACAGAGAGCTGTTGCTAGTTTGGTTGGAGTTGCTTTAGTTGTTAGCTAGATGTCAATACAGTTGAGTAGCTAGTTGGGTCATTTTCGACAAAGTTAGCTCAGGTGGAGCAAAGATGTTAATTGTTTGGATGATGTTTCAGAGTTGACAGGATGAGTGGCTCCTTGTTGTGTGGGTTTTGGGTCTAGTTTCCACTCAAAAAATAGGACTGGCACTTATATTTTTATTTTCTCATCTAATAAAAATCATGGCAAAGCTTTTATCGTTCCTTTGAACAAAAAATAGCAAGTTTTCAAGGAAAAACTTTGTTGGTGCATCCGAAAATGGAGCAAGATGCTAAATGATTAATTTCTGCGGAATGAAAAAAAGTTCAACGATTCCAAGTACAATAAATGGCATGAACGAGAAAAGACAACCAAGGAAAATACAAATGGCAGTCCTAGCGCATGGATGTCCAGACGTCCATGCCTACATAATGTTTTTTGTGCCGTTTCGCGTGCTCACGCGAGGCCCACACTGCCTGGACGTCGCCCGCCCACGCCTGCGTTGTGTTTCCCATGCATGTGTTTCGCGCACCCACACGGGGGCTATGCCGCTTGACCTCGCAAGGGGACCGCTTGTGACCGTCCGCTTCCCATGCGGAAGCACGCGGGAACGTCTGCGCCTGCTCGGTGGCACTCCAACCGCTGTAGTAGGTGGCTGCATCAGGTGGGTCTCATTGCAATATGTGCAACACGAGATATACTTTCGCAACATCTAGATAAACACATATGCAACATATGTTCGAAACAGCTGAAACACTTGTAATATATGTTTGAAACACTTGCAAAAAACACCTAAAACACTTGAAAGCCATTGCAAAACATATACAGCATCCAGATAAAACACTTGCAATATATGTGTAAAACATATGCAACATCTAGATAAACATACTTGCAACATATGTCTAAAAAATAGATGAAACATTTGGAATAGATGCTTGCAACTTACATGTATATCCATTGCAACATATGCAACATCACAATCTACTTTTGCAACATACATATGAAACACTTGCAATATACCTCTGAAACATCTGAAATACTTGAAACATACGCTTGCAACATGCGCTTTCAGCAAAACCTGGCAGACGGGTGAGCGGAGCACTAGATAGCGGGATCCGGCTGTGCAGTCGCGTTGGAGAAGGAGGATGGCAGTGGGCGGGTGGCTACGCTAACCCCGGCGATAGGGCACGTGCGGTGCCCCCGATGAGCGGTGCCCGCGGTGGAGGCGGCAGCAGCAGTTGGGTGCGTGCGGCCTCGCACGGCGAGGCGGCAGCGGCTGTACGGTCGTGGGGGACCATGTCGCAGCGGTGCGGGCGTGGTAGCGATGGAGAGGCCGGAAGGTCGGCGGGAGGCACGGTGAAGAGGAAGGCGTGCAGGAGGTGCGGTGGAGCTCGGTCGTGGCGATGCGTGAGTTTTTTTTTATAAACTGTGGTGACCGGAAGGGAGCAAATAGGAACGGATAGAATATAGCCTTTTGGATGTCGGGCCCAAACAACAGAGGTGTCTGGGTAGACGGACGTCAAAAGCGAACAACCAAAAGCTTAGCACAACATGTAGTGTGCTCTCATTGATTTCCCATGAAAATGAATGTCAAAAAAAGGAACTACAAAAAGCTTAGCTCAACATGTAGTGTGCTGTCATTGCAGGTATTTCGATCAAGGAGTCCTAGACAACATCCAAGAAAGGAACACCGAATCCGATTGCAATTTTCAAGTCATAGTTTGACGATTGCTTACCATGATTTCCTCACGGTGACACAACTGTCCAGGTTACATATTTTGAGGCCGCGATCAGTACCTTTCATAAGCCGTGTGGGACTAAAACAAAACAAAACAAAACTCAGAACATACGGTATACTTGCAGCCTTAAATAAAACAACAAACGGATCAAAGCAGCTGGGCTCACCGAGATTCACCTGGAGGACCCAATAGCCCAGTTCTTGTCGGTCCAGCACTCTCTGCGCGCTCTCTCCACAACACAACAGCAAGCTGTTGCGGGATCGCCGACGACGGAGACCGCTGCTACTCCTTTGGTGTGATTTTCTTCTTGGAGGCGTCGCTAGGCTTTCCAGCTCCGTTTGTTGCACTCTGGTTGTCGGGCCGTGGCGGTGCTCCAAGTTGTGTTTATGGTGGTGCTCGGCAATTCATCAAGTTTGTTAGTTGTGCTTGGTTCTGGTTGACATAGAGTTGTCGCTAGTTTGGTTCTTGAGTTGAGTTGTTCGGAGTTGCTTTAGTTGTTAGCTAGATGTCAATACAGTTGAGATGCTAGTTGGGTCGTTTTCGGCTAAGTTGGCTGAAGTTGAGCAAGTAGTGGGGCAAAGTTGTTAGTTGTTTGGATGGTGTTCCAGAGTGTGGCAGGATAGTGGCTCCCGTTTGTGTGGCTTTGGGCTCAGTTTTCACTCAAAAAAAATAGGCTGACACTCATATTTTTATTTTCTCTGTCTAATAAAAATCACAGGAAAGCTTTTGCCGTTTCTTTGAACAACGGCAGTACTAGCGCGCGGATGTCCTGATGGACACCTGCGCCTGCACTCCATTTCGCGTGCCCCATGCGGGGCCACGTCGCCCGAACGTCGCCAGTATCGAGAAGAGGGGAGGGGGCGGCACCCGCCTACACCTCTAGTTCGAAAGGACAAGCAGTGTGCCCCGGCCACGACGTCTTATCGGATGCCCAACCAGCGCCTGGAGGAGGAGGAGACACCGATGCGAGGCAACAGAAAGCGTGGAGGGAGATGCAACACCCGATCTACTTTTGAAATATCTATATGCAACACTTACAACATACGTCTAAAGACGGATGAAACATGCATCTAAAACACAAGCAAAACACCTAAAAACACTTGAAACAATTGCAAACATACACAACATCCAGATAAAATGCTTTGCAACATATGTGTGAAACATATGCAGCATCCAAATAAATACACTTACAACATAAATCTGAAAAAACATATGAAACATTGAGAACAGAAGCTTGCAATATACGTCTACAACTAATATAACATATGCATCATCCCGATTTATTTTTGCAATATTTATATGATCATTTGCAACGTACCTATGAAACATCTGAAACACTTAAATCATGTGTTTTGCAACATCGAGGAGGCTGGGGTGGGAGCTAGAGGCGATCGGCGGCGCACGAGCACTACCAGCACCAGCACCAACAGTGGCGTGCGAGCACCACCACCAGCAGGGCCACCAGCACCGGCCTTGGCTCGGCCTGGCGGGCGGCGCCCGCGACAAGCGGGAGCAAGCAAGCGGTGCGGGATGGGGCGTGCGGTGAGTGAAGCGCGGCAATAGCGAGGCGAAGTGGGCACGCGTCGTCTGGATAGGACGGACGCCCACGTCCTATCATTACTGTTTGAACCAAAAACACCAAGCTTTCAAGGGAAAACTTTGTTGGTGCGTCTGAAAATAGAGCAAGATGCTAAATGATTGAATTTCTGCAGAATGAATAAAAGTTTAACGATTCCATGTGCCGTCATTGCAGGTACTTCAATCAAGGAGTCCTAGACAACATCCAAGAGAGGAACACCGAATCCGATTGCAATTTTCAAGTCATAGTTTGATGATTGCTTACCATGATTTCCTCACGGTGATACAACTGTCCAGGTTACATACTTTGAAGCCGCTATCAGCACCTTTCATAAGCCGTATGGGACTAAACAAAACACAAACCATACGGAATACTACGGCCTAGAAAAACAAACGGATCAAAAAGGAGCTGGGCAATAGCCCAGTTCTTGTCGGTCCAGCCCTCCTTGATTCCGCGGTTCTGGGCGCGGTCTCCACAACACAACAGCTGTTGCGCGCTTGCCGACGACGGAGACAACTGCGGCGCCGTCGTCGGCCGCGACAACAGGGACGGCGGCCTCGGCGTGGTGGGCGGCCGTGAACGACGTCACCGCGTCGTCGTCCTAGAAGCTTTAAAACGTGGTGTCTCTGTCGTGGCTCGGTCTGTGGGTTCGAAATGCAGCGTAGATTATAGAGTCTGCATCCACCTATGATCCATCTCCTAATTCTGCGTTGAATTATACCGAAATCTTTCCACCGAACATGCTGCAGGGACATCGATCCTTCGGTTCCGCTTGCCCAAAGAATGTTCCCTTACTAGACTGTTGGGTTGATGGTCCGCATCATGTTTAAATAGTTTTTCTGTCTCCTAATGTCAAACTGTTTCGGTGCTCACCACCGGCATACTTTGCCGCTGGGAATCATTAATTTTCTAGCTTGATACTTGAGTATAAACCGTCTCTACAAATCGAGTTTAACCATTACTGAGAACCAATTCCGTAGATGTGATAAACACTCCCATATATCAAGCAAAGGTAATGCACAATGCACTCATTCGTTGTGTCAATGAATTGTCAGGTATCCATGTATGCCATAGCGTAGGAGCCCCCATCGAAGTAGGAAGTGTATAGGACTTATGAACGGGGAAGACCCGAAGACATTGATAAGGGCATGTTCGGTTGGAGATTAATTGAACAAGCCCCAAATAAGGCAAATATTTTCTTCATTCTAAGTTATAAACGTTTTTGTTTTTCTAGATATATGTTTTTTCTTGTATTTAAATATACACTATATTTAGATACACAGTAACTATTTAGATATACGCAATATTTAGAGAGGAAAATTCATGGCCAGTCCTCAAACTTGGCGGACGTGTCATCTAAGTCCATGTACTATCAAAATGTTATTTTTGGATTCCTAAACTTAGTTCTAGGTCTCATCTAGGTCCAAATGGATCTTAACCCACTCTTTATGGTGATGTGGAGCCCACTTGTTAGGTCCTTCTCCTTCTAAGCTCACTCGCCAACGCCAACGCCTTGCCCCTAGCCCCACCACCGTTGCGCCGAGCCCCAGCCTTGCCACTGCGTGAAGCTCCATCCGGCGCCCAACCCCGCGGTAGCACCGAGTAGGCTTCCGGCTGCCACGCGCTGCAGTCGGAGTAGGCCAACCATAAGACGGTGATGAATAGACTGACCTTCATCTCACGCCGCACCAAGAACAATCCCATCCTCATTGGTGAGCCCGACATCAGCAAGACACCCAACGTGGAGGGACTCACGTAGTGCATTGTTCGCAACGACGTGCCTAGCAACCTCCTCGACGTCTTCCTCATCGCACTCGACATGGACGCGTTCGTCGCGAGCGCCAAGTACTGCGACAAGTTCGAGGAGTAGCTCAAGGCCGTGCTCAAGGAGGTGGAGGCGGCCGAGGGGAAGTCATTCTCTTCATCAATGGGATACACCTCATCCTCGACGCGGGCAGGACAAAGGGTTCCATGGACGCGGCCAACCTCTTCAGGCCGATGCTGGCAAGGGGACAGTTTTGATGCTTCGGCTCCACCACGCTGCAGAGTACCGCAAGTACATGGAGAAGGATGCAGCACTCAAGTGTTTGTCGCAGAGCCGAGCATGGTTGTCGGCGGTGAGAGAGAAGGAGAGAGAAAAAGGAGAAGATTTAGTGAGGAGATAAGGACCTGACAAGTGGGCTCCATATGTTGGGTTCACATCGATGCACATTCAGCATGCCACGTCAGCGTATAAAGAGGGTTAAGATTCGTTTGGACCCAAATGAGACCCGAAACCAAATTTAGGGACTCAAAAATAGCATTTTAATAGTATGTCAACCTAGATGATACCCCACGCCAAGTTTGAGGACCGACCATGAATTTTCCTCATATTTAGATACACAGAAAAAGACAAGAGGCCGAACTTTAGCTGCCTTGGTTATCATAGACTTGATAACTTGTTATTAGTGACGCATTTTGTTTCATGGACATGGGTGACACCTAACTAGTGATGACGTGTTGGGTGTTCCATTTATTCGCGTCTCTAATCTTACCTTAGAGACTCATTTCAATCCCACATCACTAATTAAGATATCTCCTTTGTGCTGTTTTGATATAGTGTTCCCTCCCTCCCAAAATAAATCAACTCCTAGAATCACCATATGTTAAACTATCTTAAGTTTGAGTAACTTTATGGAAAAAGGTAACAACATCTGTTGCAGCAAATAGCTACATTACTAAAATATATTCATGATGTATCTAGTTCTAGTGGTACTAATTTGGTGCCCTTTCTATAAATTCAATCAGAATTAAAATAGTTTGGCTTAGAACAACTCTAGAAGTTGATTTAATTTGGGATGAGAGAGTATATACTATATACATCATGACAAATCATGCAGTCACTCCGTTTCACTATGTTTGTCCACACCCTCAGGAGAATTGTTCCTGTAGTATTTGTTGATTGATTGGGAATATCAAGAATATAATATAGTTATTGCAAAATTTCCACTGCATGCCTCTAACTAAGTGCATTACAAGAAGAGAAGTGTATCATCTTATTTAATAAGGTCAGTCTCAGTGGGTTTTTTATCAGAGTTTTATAGGCATTAAATAAGCTAGCATGACATAGCATAAGTAAGAAGAGAGCTGATTAAAATTTCATGTGATGAAATAAGTTTCATGAAGATAAAACTTGCCTACACCGTTCAGAACACATGGGAGTCTTGAAAATAGAGCCATGAAAAACCATTGAGACTAGCCTAAGGATACCATTTCATACTGCCTTTTTTTCTCCTAGCTCGATCACACTTCAATTCATCACTGCCCATCATATATGCTATGGATAATCATATCAGTGGATAAAGAAGTAGAAAATCACACGAATAGCTAGTATAAAGATCTATATTGCATCATGATCATAATTGTGGAAAACAACTGCGTGTGGGCTGCTGAATCTACGTGGGGGATGGCCAGATTCCCGCTCTCCCATGCCAGATTCGTCCGGCTCCGTCGGGAGGCGGTGAGTGTGGCGCCCGATCGGGTCAGTCTCTCAGCAGCGGCGTGGCTACTCCGGACCCATTGGTGAGGCTCCAGCGTCCTCGTGAGGTGGTGTTCCTATCGGCCATGGGGGCGCCGTCCTGCTGGCTTGTGGCGCCGGCGCAGTGCCAAGCCTTCCTAGGACCAGCGGTTGGCCTGATCTGCACGCAAGGGTTTCTTGGGTCAACGGCTCTTCGTGACTGCTGCTAGTCCCTCATCGCTTCCCACCATATTGGTTAGGTATGGGGCGTGTTCCTGTGGTTGCGCATGCAGGGACACCTTTAGCGCACGTGCTGGCGTTTGGTGTCGGCGGGAATGCCTGTGTGATCACCGGTATTTTTCTTCAAGACAGACTTTGTCTGCAGGGGCTTCGGTAGGTTGCGGAAGGTAGGTTGCTTGAGGTCAGGCCAAAAGACTGGACGACGACGTCTGCGCACGCCTCATCTTTCTTGGAGGCGTCCTCTTCGTTCCTCTTCTCCTACCGTGTTGTAATTGCAGGTGAAAACCTTTCCATGACAGGATAGCTTGTCGGCGCCTTTGCCATTGTTTCCTTCTTGGAGGCATCGCTAGGTTCTCTAGCTCCACTGTTGCACTCTAGTCATCTTGCTGTTGCTTTGCTCCAAGTTGTGTTTATGGTGGTGCTCGACAAATCGTTGTGGTTGTTAGTTGTGCTCTGTTCTGGTTGACAGAGAGTGGTTGATTGAGAGTTGTTGCTAGTTTGTTTCTTGGGTTGAGTTGTTCAAAGTTGTTTTGGTTGTTAACTAGATGTCAATGCAGTTGAGTTGCTAGCTAGTTGGGTCGTTTTTGACCAAGTTGGCACAGGTTGAGCAAAGTTGTTAGTTGTTTGGATGATGTTCTAGAGTTTGGGAGGATGAGTGGCTCCCTGTTGTGTGGGTTCTGGGTCCAATTTTCACTTAAAAAATTGGACTCACACATATTTTTATTTTCCCCGTCCAATAAAAATCGCGGTAAAGCTTTCAAGGGAAAACTTTTGGTGCGTCTGAAAATGGAGCAAGACGCTCTTGAAAACATCCGTAAACACAACACCTGCAACATGTGCCTGAAGCACCTGTAACATGCTCTCGAAAACACTTGAAACATATGATTGCAACATAGTCTTTCAGAGCAACATTTCCTTGCAACACAATACCTGCAACATGCGTTTGAAGCACCTGCAAAATATAGGCTTGCAACATACACTTTTCGGAGCAACATCTCCTTCTGGTTGGGCGAACGGAGGCGCGCATCGGCACGCAGAGCTCGACGGCGGTGTGTGGGCTCAGCCGGCGCAGATCTCGGTGGCGTGGAGCTAGCCGGCGATGCAGAGCTCAGCGGCGCACAGAAGGCAATGTCGCACGAGCCACCCAAAGCTTGGCGCCGGCGTGTAGAGGGTAGGGTGGGCCAGGCGCGACGACGCAGAGGGCGGGGTGGGGGCAGAGGCGGCGGTGTGCAGAGAGCGGGGTGGGCCACGGCGACGATACAGAGGAGCACGACAACAGCGCTCTGACGGCACAGACATTTCGGAACGACAATCAGACCGTATCATTATCAAATTGTTTTCTCTGTAAATTTGGGTAGGTTGACTTAGGACAAAAGAAAAGAGTAGCTTTTAAGATCTGAGATTTTAAAAAAGATTGTAGAAATCTAATAAATATGCTTCTAATTTGTTTTCGTGAATTGAAAAATTTATTGACTCAGCAATTGCTTTTTTAACTATCGGAGATCCTCTGACACGCTGACGCCGACTGAACTTCGACTATCTAATCGATTCCGGCCGTTCCTCGTTTCGTTGGCTACCGTTCATTGCTTTGCCCCCAGGGCCCACCAATTGCGAAACAGCGAAACCCAACAGCGAGGAGAGGAGGAAAAAAAAGGGAACGAGCCCCGTCGACCCGCGATCCCCGCGCACCGGCCGCCGGCGATCTCCGCCGCCGCGGATGCGAAACGCTCCCCCTCCGGCGGCGGCAGCGTGGTGGCCTGCGCACGTTCGTGAAGGGCCCCTCCGCCACGCGCCCCGTCTCCTGTGGCTCCGAGTCCGAGCTCGCTCACCGCGCCCGCGCCGATATCACCCTCCTCGCGCCCGCGCCCGCGCGGATAGAGTCTGAGCTCGCTCCCGCGCCATCGCCTCGGGGCGGAGCCGCGGAGCTGATCCGGATCCACCAACATGTGGCTTTTCTGGCGCACTAGGAACCGCTTCTCCGTTGAGGAGCTCCGGTATCTGACAGATGAGCTGCAAAAGGTTCATGTCGTCAACGAAGCTAATCAGGATTTCGTGATTGAAGCATTGAGATCAATTGCGGAGCTTATGATATACGGGGACCAGCATGATCCTTCAATTTTTGAGTATTTTATGGAGAAACAGATCATGGGTGAATTCGCTCGTATCCTAAGGATCTCTAATCTGTCAAGAGTGTTACTCCAGTTGCTGCAGACAATGGGCATCATGATCCAAAATCTGAGAGATGAACATTCAGTTCATTACATCCTTAGCAGTGAGCACATCAACTTCTTCATCACGTACCCGTTCGATTTCCGGATCGATGAGATGTTATCCTACTACATATCCTTTCTGCGGGCGATAAGTGGGAAGCTGAACAAGGATACAATTTCTTTGCTGGCGAAGACGGAAGACGATGAGGTCACTTCCTTTCCTCTCTATGTGGAGGCTTTGAAGTTTGCCTTTCACCAGGATAGCATGATTCGAGTTGCTATTCGAACCTTGACACTCAATGTCTATCACGTTGGAGATGAATCTGTTAACAGATTCGTTTGCCGTGTGCCTCTGTCAGACTATTTTTCTCACATGGTCCAGCATTTTCAGAAGCAGTGCATTGACTTGGATAAGTCGGCCGCACGCTCCTCGCGAGTTGCAGATTCTTCTCTGCCGGTGTCTTGTGTTGAAGATGCGATTGTGCAGATTGAGGACACGCTGTATTATTTCAGTGATGTTATGTCTTCTGGTATTCCTTATCTTGAAAGGTTCATCACTGACAATATCTTGCAAGCTCTGGTGTTTCGGTTATTGCTCCCGTCATTGCAGAGGCAGAGCGCAGATTTGGACCTAAGTGTCACTACATCCATGTATCTGCTTTGCTGTATACTGCACATTTTGAAGAATAAGGATATGGCAAGTACTGTCGCTGCTGCACTTTTCCATCAACCTGATTGCCCTGATGATATGAAGCGAAGGACACCTCCTAATGGGTATACATCTGAGCATGATGATTGCAAGTCTGAGAATCATTGCACCACGGCCTCTGTTGTCGAGCAATCAAATGAGGATGAGCCAAATTCTCTGTCTTCTGTTAGTTGGAAATGCTTGCCCAACCATTCACCGCCAAGTGATTGCTGCCATGGCAACACACCAAGGGAACACTTGCTGTCCTATATCACAGAAGGAGATGATTCACAAGCTTTGGGTTCATTGTGCTTATTCGCTACATTATTGCAGACGAAAGAACTTGACGAATCAATGCTGGATGCACTTGGCATCCTCCCTCAAAGAAAGCAGCATAAGAAGCTTCTGTTACAAGCTTTAGTAGGTGAAGACCTTGCTGAAGGACAATTATTTTCATCAAGCAGTGGTCTAAATGATGACAGCATTCACAGTGATTTTGATATTTATGTAAGGAAGCTTCAGGATAAATATGGGCTACAGTGTCACCATCCACAGGCACGGCAAATGACTTCCAAAGCTCACAGATATCAGGTGCTCGATGCTTTAGTCGACCTTTTCTGCAGATCAAAGGTTTCTGCAGATGTTCGCTTAGTTGGTGGCTGGCTTTTCCGGCAACTGCTGTCCCATGGAGAGGAAGAATTCACTGCTTTTCATCTAAGACGACTAAAGGATTCATACAAGGATTGTAGCTCAAAGCTTTCAGAGGAATCTGGAGGATGCTGGTGCGACATGCTTCTTCCTATCATTAAAGAGGCTTGGAGGAACTGCAAGAAAGAAATTGATGTATCTTCTGTTGCCATTGCAGAGGGAGTCTATGAGATAGTTAAGCATTGCATTCTTGCTAGTTGTAGAATTACGAAAGCTGATGAAGACTGCCCAGAGGGAAGCCCAACAAAATACTTAGAATACCCTCCATGCATCTCCAAGGACATAGAAACATTTTGCTGGTGCAAGCAACCAATGGGGAAAGAAGAGATCGATACTGGCAGAATGGAGGAATATTCACACAGCTACACTGAACCGCTGATGTTGACTGATGACACAAAGGGAGGTTGTAGAAGGGAAACTTTCAGCAGCTATAAGCTTCAACTGCTTACCGTGCTGAACAATTGCTATAAACTGCAACAGCTTAACATGCTGAACACTTGAGTTCAACATTTGTAAAGCTTACAGAAGAGGATCGGGTTGCTTGGCCAATTGCCATATACTAGGGGCTGCTTCATTCAGGACTATGGATTCAACTGTGCTTCAGTGTTTTCTTCTTTGGATAATTCGAATCACTTTGATTGATTTGAATGTGAAATAAGATCAACCCTATATTACCTCAGAAAAAAAAAGACACAAAATTCGCCACCGGCCCTCGTCATCGGTCTCTAGCTTGGGCCACTGTGTGTGAGACTGAGTTAGGTAACGTTACCTGATCGATGTGATTCCATGTATAAGTGAAGTCTTGATTACTGCAAGACTATATATACAAGAAAAGAAAAATAAATAAGGCTATGTTTGAATGCAAAATATTTTGAGTTTTTTTTAAATACCATGATTTTCTAAAATACTTTGGTTTTATTTGAGAGTGTTATGTGATGTTTGGACGCAACAAATCTTATGGTTTTGAAAACCATAATACTACAACATCAAGATAGGGCCTGAATCTTTTGTTGACATGCCTATATTCTAGAGAGATGTCAAATCACTCGTACATGCGAAATGCTCTATATATACTATATACATGAACGTTGCACCTAACTATTTTCAATTTATGGTTTAGTGGTTATTTTATAAACATATGCATGTGGGCTCAAACGAGCCACACATAGAGAACTAGAGAACAGTAACGCGCCCATGATATTCGAGAGGTTGGTTAACTGATGCAAATAAAATAGTTTTGAGACCATGGGGGTGGATTGGTGTCTTCAACTACTGCAGCCTACTAGGTAGCGTTTGGATGAGAAGATGAGGAGGGACGGGACGGGATGGAACCGGGACGAGCGCCGTTTGGTTTAGGGGCAACCGGGGCGAGGACGTCCCACGAGTGAATATTCGCCCAAGTTCCGGGCTCGCCTCGCCCCCAGAAAAACAACGGACGGGCGCGGCCCTCGGTGGGACGAGCCGCACACGCGCGTGAGAAGAAACGAGGACAGGAGCGGGTGCTTTGCCACAGTTGGGGAAGAAGGACGAAGCAGGAATCACCGGAGTTGCTGGAGTCGAGGAAGAAGCGGTGCGCAGCCATGGGGGCACGAGCTCCGCCCCTGGCGCCGTCTTGCCTGGCCCTGGCGAGCGGCCATTGGAGCACGGGCTCCGCCCCTGGCACCGTTGTGCCCAGCCCCGGCGAGATCCGCCCCTGGCGTCGTCGTGCCCGGCCACAGCGAGCTCTGCCCCCGGCGAACCGCGAGGAGGTCCTCAGCGCGAGCTCTGGGGCCGGCCCTGCCGTTGCCGCGAGAGCTCCAACCCCACCGGCGGAGGAGGCTCGGGGCGCCGCGCGGAGGAAGCCCGGGGCAGCGCGCGTCCGGGCTCTGGCGGAGGAGGCGCGGGGCAGCCAGCCACCAGCGGGCTGCTGCTCTGACGCGTGGAGGAATCGCGGCCTCACGGGA